>BSBK01001047.1:517500-1117500 GCA_027943335.1 Chamaecyparis obtusa | reverse complement strand
GGCATCCCTCCTACATGAACCTCCTATCGCTCGGCATTCTTTGATGGCCTACACTGCCATCTCTCTCTCCGTTATGGTGGCTGATTTCTTGTGAATCTTTTTACGGTGGATTTTCCTTCTTCCTCATGTGCATACTATCCTTTTCTTTGTGATTGGTGGCTCTATCCTTTCCTTGCTGAGATGATCTCCTTGGATTTGCTGATAACTTCACCTCAGCTTCCACGCTATCACCACGTCAGGAAATATTTTCTCACCTTATGCTTTATTTTATGTATTTTATTTTCTTAATGATTACTTGGCATGACTAGGATAGATCAACTGCTAAAGCTAGGGGGGTTATGTACCATGTCATCATCTTCACATACGCCCTTATTGAGTCATCATTTCCACACCATTTATTACATGCTCCTTTCTATTATTTATGATTCTGCACTAGGTCATGTCTACACGAACCTTTTGTCCTTAATAATTAATAACACCTACCTTACCATAATTACTACTTTTTGGTATCGTCCTCATTTCCTTGTTGCTAAATCTATTTCATACTTCCTGTCACTTTCATTTTCGTCATTACTTTTTGCTCATTTTCCACTGTGATAAACCTTTCAAATTCTATCGCTTGTCATGGGGGGAAAACATCTTCGCTTTGAACCAGAATCTTTGGTTAAGATGTATGCTGATGAGGAAGCCTTGAAAATTTTCACTTATGATGGATGGACAAATTTCTTCAAACACTTGTGTGGATTTGATGCAATCATAGCTGCAGAATTTATCTCAGGATTTCGGGGAACTCATGCTACTGTTCGGGGATTACAGTTTCCTGTGAATTTAGGGACAATTGCAAAAGTCACCAGTCTACTCCAAATTGGTGACCTTTTCTTTCCTACTTCATCATCCAGGGTTACAGATTTAAATCTTCACAAAAAGAAGTTTCTACAGTGAGGAGAATCGGTTGAGAATGTCTAGGGGAAAGGGGTAGTGCGGAAATCACTTCTGGAGCCATGGGATGTTGTTGAAAAGTTTTTAATTCATTACATAACCTACAAAGGATGCTTCAAGTATGTATTTTCCCACCATTTCTTCTTAATGTTACATTTTTGATATGGTGTTCTTGTTAATTTTCCATATTACCTATTTTGTTCCCTGAAATGGTCCTAGGACTAGTACAATTAGGGACATGCTGATTCCTTGGCCCACCATGGATTAATTAAGCTCATTATTAACCATAACCTTCACCTGGCTCAACCAGCTCTCGAATGGGATGCATTTGTGAATCAGACCCCTATAGAAAATCCTCAACTTCCTACCGCTGATAATACCCCTGAAGCCAGTTCTTCCAAAAAGTGGCGTTTGAAACCCTCAAGCCTACCAAAAGAAAAAGCCTTAAAGCCTAAAAGAAAGGTGGAAAGTGAAACCCCAAAACCTAGCTCTCATTCCATGATTACTCGACAGAAGTAGCATACCCCTGATAAGTTGCAAGGGTTAGTTGAAACAATAAAATCCGTAGGTGATATGGAAATTTTGGGTACAAAAGAACCCCAGATAAAGAACACCTAGTTTTTAAGAAGAATGAGAAGTCAGCAGCATCAGAATAAAAAGAAAGAATAGCAAAAAGAAGACTCAACCCCTGAGAAACCAATTTCTGAAGAAGAAATTGAACACCATGATACCAAATTCAGTGAAGAATTTGGTGAAGAAATTGGGGAGGACACTAATGTTGAGATTAATGAAGAAGAGGGCACTATGGAAGATCAACAGGAGAATCTTGAAATTACAAAATTATAGGAAGAAGTCCATGAAGAACATGCTCAACAAGAAGAGACCATAATGCAGGAACACTCCAATACTGATACTGATATGGTCCTTTATCAAGGTATAAATGTCGAGCATCCTCTTCATGAAACTGCCCTTGAAATGGTTAATATCAGTAAAGATAAACTCCTTGTCGCCCTTACAGTTCAAAATGACCCTAATCCAATTACTACAGGAACAAGTGGAATTCATGAAGTTCCTAACATTGAGCAGGGTTTGCCACTCTTTTCCAATGCACAATTATGGTAGATGGTCACTCAACTTCAACAATCTAATCAACAGATATAGTTGTAGCTGTAGGCACTCACTTCTCAGGAAAAAGGAACCATTGGCATAACCAGAGTTGAAGCAGATACAAAGATATTAAATGTGAAGCCTATTGGATCCAGCCAAACATCTCATTTGCATGAGGACATGCAAAACCCTTAAGCTAGGGGGAATGATGGGTGTGCAAATTGCTTTCATTTTTGTATAGTCTTTACAACTTTTTCCTTGTCTTAAGCCTGTCTAAACCCCTATTTTGCCATTAATTATTAAGGAATATAATGCATTTAATAAAGTTGTAAGGTTTGAAATATTTCTTGAAAGAGTGGATGTTTAATGCATAAATATTGATATATTTTGATTCATTCTGCTACAGGAATTAATGATGCGAGAATATGGAGATGGCCATTTAGCTGGAAGAACAGTTTTGAAGTTGTCATTTTGTTATATGAAGCAAGTAGTTTTGAATGGCTTAGTTTTGGCCATATGTTATTTTAGCTAGACTATTTTGCAAATTGTTATGTATGGCCAGCAGCTGAAACAAACTATTATCCATGTTTAGGAAATAGGCCAGTGGCCATTCTAGTTAGTTATCAATATGGTTGAACATTTTAGGCTATATAAGTGAATGTGAATCAAAAGACATATAATCCATAATATATGAAAATACTTTGTTTATATTACCTCTAAAGTTTTAAGAAGCACAATTTTTTAGTAGCAGCTGGTGTTTAGAATATCTCTCACCTAGCGAAGCAGAGGAGGGTCCCCTCTTGGGAAACTTGGTGAGATTACTGTAGTTTGCTTTGTGATTATTTTAGTATTATCAATTTTGTGTGTTCTTTTCAGAATTGATTATGTGCATTTATAAGAATTTTTCCTTATATATATGTTTACTAATCAAATCTATACAAAGCTTGTTGATTAATCACGGATTCAATTGTCTGATGAGTAATTGGTTGCGATAGTTTTATAAAGAAATTGTTTGTTATATATCATTGTTCTATTAACACATAAATCTATTACATAATACTATCTGCTGTATTCTTCCTACCACCTCCATTTAGTTATTAAACCTCGGTACTCATAATATCATTTGCTGTATTACTCTTACCACATCCATTCAGTTATTGAACCATAATACTCATAATATCCACAACTTCCTGTCTCCATTCATAATACTCTTTATCACCACTTATCATACTTCCTACCACACTCTGTATTTAGAACCGGCCTATTGAAAACAACCTCCTGTCGCCATAAAACCTCCTATCACAATCTAAGTAGATTACAATTCTTAAATAATCCAACTTTTAATCAGAAAAATACTTTGCAATAAGCATTCATAAGAACATTTAGATTAATTGTTTAGACGAGTGTGATTAATTATTTAGAAGTGTGTTAGCAACATTCATAGCATTCCTAAGTACATTGTTTAAAGCTGTGAACTTTCCATTATAGTCTATTTGCAGAAGTAATCTTAGATGTGTAGTAATTTGGACAATTCAATTTATTAGCAAGTACTAAGTTGCATTCATAAACCTCTTGATTTATTATTTTCACCCATTGAGAAAATAGCCGTGATATCTCTCGCAAGTCTACGATTCCCATATTGACATTCTTAGGGTAATTTTGATTCAACTATATCCATATAAAGGCCATCCAATTGAACCTCAATTTTACCCAACAATTTACAAAGAATGTGTAATGGCTAAATAAAAGAGAAGTTCTTTTCCTAGTAAGAAGTTTACATCTACAGAGAAGCTGGAGATTGTCCATATAGATTTGAGTGGTCCTACAAAGACTAGAGGATTCTATGGAGAAAGGTATCTTATGATTCTTGTTGATGATTTTACAAGAATGATGTGGATTGCATTTCTTCAAGAGAAATCTGAAGCCTTTGATAAGTTTAAGATTGTTAAGAATAAAGTTGAGAATGAATCTGGAATGAAAATTAAATGTTTGAGATCTGATAGAGGTGGAGAATTTACTTCTAGAGAGTTTAACAACTTTTGTGAGGAAAATGACATTAAAAGATAGTATTCAGCCCCTAGAACACCTAAACAAAATGGCATTGCAGAAATAAGGAACAGATCAGTGACTGAAGTAGCAAGAGCTATGTTGTTTGAAAATGATTTGGAAAAGATATTCTGGAGAGAAGCAGTGAACATAGTAGTGTATACAATGAACAGAGTACAAATCAAAGTAGACATAGACAAGACACCTTATGAATTATGGTTTGGAAATGCACCCTTAGTTAAGTATTTTATAATTTTTGGAAGCAAATGTTATATAAAGAGAGATGATGATATTGGAAAGTTTGATCTTAGAAGTGATGAAGGTATATTTCTTAGATATTCTTTGAAAAGAAAAGCATATAGATGTTTCAATAAAAGAACTAAGACTATTTTTGAAAGCGCAAATGTTAAGGTTGATGAAAAGTTCAAAATTCAGGAAAGAATGCTTGATTATGAATCTGATGAAGAAGCTCATCCTAAACCTAACACTGGAACTACTGAATTGTTTTATGAAACTGATCGTGATTTGTTGAATGAAAGACACATTGAAGTTATTGAAAAACCTATATTTGAAGAGAGATCTAAGATAGTGACACCTAGCAAGAGTTTGTTAAGGAATCATCCATTTGAACAAATTATTGGGAGCATCAAAAGAGGAGTTCTTACTCAAAATAAGGCACAAGAATAGTTATGTTTGATTTCTTGAGTTAAACCTAAGACTACTAATGAAGCTTGTGAAGATGAAAGTTGGATTAATGCTATGAAAGAAGAACTAGATCAGATTGAAAAGAACAAGACATGGGAATTGGTTCCTAGACCTAAAGACAAGAATGTTATTGGAACTAAATGGGTATTCAGAAACAAGATGAATGAACAAGGAGAAGTAGTAAGAAACAAAGCAAGATTGGTATGTAAGGGTTAATCACAACAAGAATGAATTGAATATGAAGAAACTTTTGCACCTGTTGCAAGAATTGAAGCAGTAAGAATTTTTTTGGCTTATGTAGCTTACAAGAAATTCAAATTATATCAAATGGATGTGAAGTCAACATTTCTAAATGGAGAATTGGAAGAAGAAGTCTACATTGAGCATCCTAAAGGTTTTCCTTTAACTCAAGAAGGAGACATGGTATGTAAATTGAAGAAAGCTTTATATGGACTTAAATAAGCACCTAGAACTTGGTATGCAAGACTGGATAAGTATTTGTTAAAGTTGAGATTTACAAAAGGAACAACTGATAGCAATTTGTACATAAAAGAAATTGAAAATGGTTTGTTATTTATAGTTATTTTTGTTGATGACATTATCTTTGGAGGAGAAGATGAAGCTAGTGACAAATTTGCTGATGAAATGAAGACTAAATTTGAAATGAGTATGATTGGTGAGATGAAATACTTTTTGGGATTACAGATAACACAAAATAATGATGGTATCTTTGTAAGTCAGACAAAGTACTTGAATGACTTGTTGAAAAGATTTGGAATGGAGGATTGTAAACTAGTTGGAACACCTATGGTGACCAGAAATAAGCTATCTAGCATAGATGAGACTCTTGCAATAGAATAGAAGAAATACAGATCCATGATAGGAGGATTACTGTATTTCACTCATACAAGACTTGATATAGAAAATTTAGTTGGAATTGTAGCAAGATTTCAAGCTGAACCTAGAGAATCACATTATGTAGCAGTAAAGAGGATACCGAGATATTTAAGAGGGACAATGGACTATGGATTATGGTATGAAAAATCTGATGATTCTACCCTATACGCATATACAGATGCTGATTGGGGAGCCAGTGTTGATGATAAGAAAAACACCAGTGGTGGAGCATCTTTCCTTGGAGGAAGATTAGTTTCTTGGCTAAGCAAGAAGCATAATTGTATCTCACAAAGAACAATAGAAGTAGAATATGTAGCAGTAGAAAATAATTGTAACCAGATAATTTGGATGAAGCAAATGTTGAAGGACATTGGTATAAAATTTGTTGAGCTTGTTGTCATACATTGTGATAACACCAGTACAATTAGTATATCTAAGAATCATGTATTACATTCTAAGACAAAGCATATAGAGATTAAGTATCATGTTGTAAGAGAGAAAGTTGCTGAGAAAGAAGTCAGACTTGAGTACATAAGTACAAAGGAGAAAATAGTAGATATATTCACAAAGGCTTTGCCTAAGGATACATTTGAGTATCTGAGAGGTATGCTTGGGGTTATGCCCCAACCTACTTTTGAGAAGTGATGTAGTTGGTTGCATCCATCTAGTGGTATATGAGCCCTATCTTGCTTCTAGATAGGATGTTGGTACTTCCTTTATGGGGGAGTATGTGTATCTGAGCTGAGTCATGAGGACTCTAGTAAATGTATTTTCTAAAATGTATTTTTTGACATTGAGTTGTTGTTGACATAGTGATGGAATTTCTGTCATTGATGTCAATGGGGGAGAAGTATACATGAAAAATATTCTGAGACATCTATTGGAGAGAACTGAATAGGATAACAAAGAAAGATTTGATTGATGAAGAGGATTTGAAGAAGGAGTGTTGCAGTATTGGATTTTTGGAACATTGGATGTTTTTCATCTATGTTGCCATCAATGCTAAATGTTTGGCAGCCATTCTATAGCACATGTGTTATTGTAGTTGGATCTATGTGATGTTGAGGTTATACTCTTTGATATGTCATATGTCTATGGTTAAGAGTGCAGACATTAATTCATTTATTCATGGAAGTTATGATCATTTTGGTGGAAGCAGTATTTAGGCAATGTTCTTGAGTAGCGGTTTGTGGAAATCAGATGATATCTCCTAATCGGGATGGAATCTAGTTTTGCATAGTTAAAGGGAATTTGGAAACACATTGATAGTGACATGGATGATATTGTAGACTTCAAGGTCACATGAGTAAAGATTTATTGTATTTGGAAGCTGACAGTTTTGTGTAATTTTGGTGTAGCGTGTGGAAACTTTTATTTTGTAATTGTATGCCAACTCATTTGTAATTATTTGGGTGTGGTATAAAGGAAGGAATGTATTTCCTTGTTGTAATGTAGTAGTAATGTGAAAGTGTGTAATTATGATATGGTAGCAGCGGTTGTGATGTTGTATGCATGAAGTGAAGAAAATAGCTAAGTATGAAAGCAAATTTGTGAAGGAAGACATGTGAAGTACAGAGATCTAAAATTGAGATCTAATGTAACAGTGAGTGCAGTTTGGCATAGTCAGAGAAGAGGTAACATATTATTCTATTGAGTAATGCAAATATTATTTGGATAGTGTGTTCAATGATCTTACCTTGAAACTGTTTGGGCAGTGGGTCCTTCTGTCTTCAATAACTCTTAACCAGGTTAGACTCTTTTAACACGGATTCAAAATATCCTAATATTCATATGTACTGAATGTATTTCATAAGACTCCTAATGGATTCCATCCTCTCACAAGGATTCATATTAGTGCATCTTTTGTGGGTATCATTCCCACCGGGGTTTACTCTTTGATCAAGAGGTTCCCTAGTCAACATATCTTGTGTCATTGTGTTATTGTGTATGAATATATTTCTATGGTTGGTAATTATATTTCTTATATGGTTTAATGTTGTTGAAGATGATAAAAGTTATAATTATTTGATAATTGATTCACCCACCCCCTCTCAGTTATCTTAGTGGACTTTACTTTCTAACATAATCAATTCCTTTTCTTTGCGCATATCCTTTGCATACTAATCTTTCTTTGTTTCTTACTACTATACCATCTTCATTTATCTTGTTTCTGGATATCCACTTTGTTCCAATCACATTTTTATCACTAGATCTAGGGACCAGTTCCCAAGTGTCATTCTTAACAATCTAATTAAGTTCTTCTTTTATAGCATCATGCCAATCTAAATTATTACATGCATTTTCAACACTTAAAGGTTTAATCTATGATAGTAAACATAACGCTTCATTGCTAGATGAGTTCTTTTCTTGTGATCTTTTTAAGACTTTTCCACTATGATCTTCAATTATGTCTACCTTGGAATGATTTCTTGATGTAAAATTTGGAACTTTAGGTGATGTTGACTCATCATCCTTAGGATTATTTTCTTCACTTGTCTCAGGGTCATTGAATAACACATCAATACTATCAAACATTTCTTCAATAATTGTCTCACTATTAGAGGGTCTAGGTTCTTCCTCAATCATGGGTGAGTAATCATGATATCTTTCTTGAATCATAAACTTTTCATCGATCTTTACATGAGCACTTTCAATGATATTTTTCAATCTTAAATTGAAACATCTATAAGCTTTATTTTTAGTAGAGTAACCAAGAAAAATACCTTCATCACTTCTTGCATCAAACTTACCTACTGCTTCATCCCTCTTGATGTAGCACTTGCTTCCAAAGATTCTAAATTATTTTATTGTGGGAACATTACCAAACCATAGCTCATAAGGTGTTTTGTTTGTGCTTGGCCTTAATTGAATTCTATTGATGGTATAGACTATTGTATTGACCACATCTCTCCAATAGGTGTGTGCAACTTTTCCTTCTATCATAATGGTGCATGCTGTATCAAGAATGATCCTATTCCTTCTTTCTACAATTCCATTATACTGAGGGGTTCTAGGTGCACTTAACTATCTCTTTATGCCATGTTCTTCGCAGTATTCATAAAATCTGTCAGAGGTGAATTCTCCTCCTCTATCCGATCTCAAACATTATATCTTTAGTCCAGATTCATTCTCAACCTTACCTTTGAATATTTTGAACTTCTCAAAAGCTTCTGACTTATCTTTTAAGAATGCAACCCACATCATCCTATTATAATCATCAACAAAAAAAATGAAATACCTTTCACCATAGTATAATCTTATTTGAGTTGGACCACATAGGTCTATATGAATCAGATCCAACTTGTTCTCTGCTGAATTCTTCTTACTCCTAAATGAATTTCTCACATGCTTCCCATTCACACCTTCCTTGCATATAGTATTAACTAGTTTTTCTATGCTAGGTAGATCTCTACTTCCTTTACATTTCTTATCTTTACTATGTTATCAAAATTGATATGACATAGTCTTTCATGCCACAACCAACTGTCATCAACTTTAGCAACAAAACAACCTGCTTCTGAATTGAGCTAAAAAACATTACCTCTTGTCTTTGTGCCTGATGCAATCATAACACCATCTTTGTTGTTAATGATGAATTTTTCATCTTTGAACTCCAACTGATAGCCTTTTCCAAGTAACTGTCCAACATTGAGAAGGTTATGTTTCAAACCATCAACATAAAGAACATCCTCAGTATTGTTTTTTCCATCCAAAGTGATGGCTTATCTACCAAGTATAGGTTTCGGAGTATTGTCTCCAAATCTGACCATACCTCCATAGTGTATACACCTAAAAATGGTCACCTAGACTATTAGTCCCTTTTGCTAAATCACTAATTGCTTATTCTTGATCAAATCCTAGTTCTATCATTTATTTGATTATTTTCTATGGGCTAACCATCTTATCCTAAGTCTTTATTTAATCAAAAGGAATATTTCCTCCCCTTTTATTAAATAAAAAGCCCCCACTTTTCCTCTTATCCTAAGTTGCACAAATAAAGCATTATTCTTATTTTATAAAAAGGGAAAAAGCACTTTTTGTCTCATATGGACACAAAAGTCAACTCTTATTTTCCTATTGGAAGATACTTGTGCACATGGATTGCTCCTCTTTTAAGCTACACCCTTGATTAAATCTTTTTCCTCTTAATCTCCATGGTCCATATCTTTTCATTTCTTATAAAAGAAGAGCTCTCTTCTTCATTCTAGATCCCCAAATTTTTATGCTAACTTTATGCTACAAGATTTCTAGGTCACTTTGGAGCTTTTGAAGATTTGGAGCATTCATAGCATCTACATCTCATTCATAGCATCTACATCTCATTCTTGCATCTACATCTCATTCTTGCATTCTTAGCTTAGCTTCATATTTATGCTTTCTTAGATTAGCTTCATTTCTATGCTCTAGATTAGCTCACATAGATTAATTAGCTTGGGTTGTAACACTTGCATATTTCCTTTCATAGCTTAGCTTGCATTTCCATTTCTAGCATAGCATTGCATTGCATTTTCATTCTTGATTCTTGAGGATATTGGCATTCTTGCCCTTTTCTTCATTGAATCTCCCATTGCATGGTTTACTAGCAAGGTTATAGGCTAAATAGCTCTAGCTGAGAGCATTCTTAAAAGCCCTTGCACTCCATGCCTAGGGAGCTATGGATTGATTTGTGAGGGCTCATTCTTGAGTTTCCTTGCATGTAATGATTCATAGAAGTGTGACACATTTATAGCACACATTTTTCAAAAAGTGTTCAGTACTGTCGCTACCAGGCTGACCATGCAAGATTTGCTATCTCTCTGCACTTCATTCTTTGGAGTCAGATCATTGTTTTCTTTCCTTCTTGACTATCTCTTGCTTTCTTGGCTGATCTGAGTTGCTTTGTGATCCCAAATCAATCTCACATTTCAACTTTATTCTTTGACTAACATGTGTTCCCAGATCGATCACACATTAGTCAAAGAGGGGCAAATGTATACACCTAAAAATGGTCACCTAGACTATTAGTCCCTTTTTCTATTTGTCCAAATGAACAAACCTTCCTTTATCACCTATCATGTGATGTGAACAACCACTATCTATAATCTAGTTTGTCCCTATGTTAGCTTGTGAAATCAATGCTAGCTCTTGATTTACTTTCTCATCTTTAGGAACTGACTTACTATTCATCTTGTCTACAATAGCAATGAATCCAATTTCTTCTTCACCTGATTCTTCATCTGAAACTCCATCTCCAGCATAGTAGCATTCCTTAGAATACTTAGGCTTGTAATCCATTTTGAGATCTTACTAATCAAGGTCTCTCTCTTGAAATTTGATGTAAGCTACATGGTCTCATCAAGGATATTGATCTTGCTTTCATATTTTGGAGTAAGAGTAGTCATCACTTTATCCATAATGTCCTCTTCTGATATTTCTCCACAATTGTTCCTAATTCCAGCAATTGCTTCATTAATCCTCTGATTGTAAGCTCTGATGTTTTCTTTAGGTAGCATCTATAATGCATTATATCTTTTCTTCCATTTCTTTCTACATGCATCCTTTGCTTGTTTGTCTCCTTCAAATGTGTCTTCTAGGTGCTTCCATATTTTGTGGGCTGTATCTACATTTTTTACTTCTAAAAATTCACCATCAGATAGGGTGCTGATGAGGGCTTCTTTAGCAATAGCATTATAATGAAACAATTCCTTTTGTGTGTTAGTAGCATCATCTTTTCCAAGGTCTTCTAAGGTAGGAATCTTGGCTGCTTTGATGGTTACATTAAAAACTTCAAAACAAATGCACTGCAAATGGGTTACCATCTTATTCTTCCAATCAAGATAATTCTCTCCATTGAATGTAAGAATTTCTTTCCTGAAGTACGTCATCTGATCAACCTCAAGCTATTAAAATTTCTCTTTGAGGCACTTGGCTCTACTACTAATTGTTAGGAATAGTCCCAAGAGATAACTGAGAGGGGGAGTGAATAAGTTATCTAGAAGATTCAATTCTTTATCCAATTAAGTATACTTAAACATAAATCATAAACACAATGAAAGAACACTTGAACATAACACCAATATTTTAGTTACGAGGAAACCCAAATAGGTTAAAACCCTGGTGGGACTTGATACCCACTATTGTTGTAATTAATTATTCCTAATTACACTTTACTTAATCTTACTTAGGTTAATGCATTGCATAGTAGTTTGTGATTGAGACACCTAGGAGTGTGCACATCTATTAAGCACATGGTGTAGGAGATATTCCACTTTTGGTGTGATAGTTGTCTTCACATACCTCATTGTGTGTGAGATCCACCTTTTGTGCTCTTATCACATTATCATCCTAATCTAATGCACATACATTATTACATATTGGAGGATGATCCACATTTGGTGGACATGTGATTACACCTAGCATAGGAGATAGCTTATCAGCTCCTTATCATTCTCTGATATCACCTTTCTTATATAAGGAGGCCTATTATGTAATCATTTCATTGGACATTCAATTGAGCATTGAGAAATTCATTCGATCTATTCAATCCATCCTTGCATTCATATTTTCTCTCTTGTGCATTTCTTAAATCTCTAGATCCTTGGTTCAATATTTGCTATTTGCAAATTCTTACACCCACTAATATTCTGTACTAGTGTATAATGATCCTTGTTAGAAGATCCTTTACCTTGTTAGGAGTAGATTTACAATATATTAAGTATAGTAGACTTGGTTAAGGGTTAGATTCTATTAGAAGTCTTTTACAATTGTCCCTGTTAGGGGAGAGGATGCACTTTCTGAGAGCTCGCTGCTCAAATGGGTGAAGGCTACAACCTTCTGAATAACAGATACACACTATATCTAGATCTTGGTGAACTTCACTTTGATTAGCTATTTGGATCAGTTCTAATGAATAGCACAAGTACTTTAATTGGTCACATAGACCTTCTTCCTATGGCTCAACACTTCACACACTCTACTCTGCTCTACTTAATCAACCATGAACCACACTCTAGCAATCACAAATGACTGCCTATAAATATCTTTCCTCTAAATGATATAATCAAGTTAGTCTATTAGAACCACCTTGAAATCATATTAGAGAAACCATAATAAACTCCAAAAAACATTCTATTAGCTGTATTATGCACGCAACTCATTCTGGGACCTGTCTAATAAAATAAATATAGATGCACGCTACACACTGTCGGCTCTACCAAAAAAACTAGAACTTTCTCTGTAAGATGAATTAAATCATGCACTCTTAACTAAACATCAATAACACTTCTCCAAGCTTAACTCCAAGGGAACATATCCTCAAGATAGGTGCAACTCAAGAACCAATAAGATCTTTGTTGACTCTTTTGAACAAACATAGGAAACTACTACTGGCAAATAATGACTACATAAATTCACTTGTGTTCATCATCAGACTATGTGCCCATAACTAAAACATCACTAAAATGTCTTCAACATATATCCAAGTGTGCAAGGCTCCTTGATAACTGTACAGACAACCATACACAAAACATTGTCTGTTACTCTGTCAGGAACACTGTTGACACCAGCTGCTATATAACTGTCTATACTAATAGTTAACCACTGTGCCCATGATATCACAATGATATCATGTCCATGCTACATATACTAAAATCTTACTGCATAAGACTTCCATGCATGCTACTTTCCATATGTTTTCATCAATGAAAAACATATAGTCAGTACTGGCCTATTGGCAAATCTCCAACAGTAACAATCTACAAGATCTCACAAGATTCAAGTCTTTTCACAACTTTACCACTCAGCTAGTCCAGGTCTATAGTATAGAAGGATACTAGTAGGGTCCTAGGAAAGATCTAAACTTGTACTTAGAACTTCTAAGAAATCTTCCTAATGCCTAAACTCGTAAGGTACTAACTCATATCTCTCTAATTTTCCTCTAAACAACTACCCAAGCATCTACTTAAATACTAAATCCAAACCATAGTTTAGCTCTACAAGGATATAAAAATATTAAATACAAAACATCAGTCAGCTCTCAAATAGCCTTACAATAAATTACATTATCCAAGATGGCCTCAAACAGTTATCAGATCTTCATAGATGGATGCAACATGCTAGATCTAGGTCCTGACATGTCTAATGGTCAATCCATAACTTGAGGAGCATGACCCAAATTAAATGCACTAGTCAACCAATCCAATTTATCCAAATTACCATGTTGGTCCATAGGAATACTAAGCGCTATCGAAATAACTGAGCACCAAAGAACAGATCATGACAAGCATGACTGAACAACATAGTTATCATCGAGTGCTAGAATCAAATGACGCCTTTAGTTATCAAGCATTCTTCATAGACCAAGCACCCCAATAAGCACAGAAACTAAGCAACCAAACTCCAAAAACAAGCAAGTACTCCACCAACTAGGATCAAAATTAACAATCTACCTTCAAAGACAAACATATTTTTGGTTGATATAGGATTGCCAAGAATCCTAGTATGCTCTTGCATTAGTTTATAATAATGATGGAAGTATAGTAAGTGCAGATGAGTGGAAGTTTGGCATGGGCCAAATAATGATTAAGAAAGAGGCTTTCCTTGGTGGTGATGGTTCTTTGGACTTAGAAGGATGCAACAACATAATAGATAACTTGATCAAAGTTGAAAATGATTGCATAAAGTTTGTTGTAGATATTAAAGGCATCACTGATTCCAAGTAGGAGTTAAAGATTAAGTCATTGCAAGACTTGCAGGGTTATAATTGGCCCTTAGATGATGATGTAGCAGCATGGGACAAAAGTGAAAAGAAAAAGAAAAAGAAACCAGTTGTCATGGAGCTAGAGGCAGAAGAAGAAGAATAGAGTACATCTGGCACCTGATCCAGAAATTTACAGACAGCATGTATCAAACAAAGAATGATGTAAGTTAGCCTGTATTGGTAGTCATCATTCATGCAAAAAATTAAGCAACTGCTCTAAAATATCCTCAGATGAAGCTGCTAGCTGTGAAGATTCCATTTATTTGGAAGTTGTTTTATGTTTCTCCAGTCTCTTTGTCATCATATTTTGTAATTTTTGTTTGTATTTCAAGTCATTTTCTTGGCTATCCAAAGCTTCTTACATCATTTATTTAAGGATTTCAAGATAGATAGTGGTATAAATAACAATTTTTCTTCTTTTGTTTGGGGTGGTTGATAATACTTTGTAAAGAGAGTTTTTATAATAGGATCTTATTTCTTACAAGTCTTTGTTGGAATGTATTGATACAATTGATATATTAATACAAAATATTGGAACTTCTTTTCTATTTCTAGTTGTCTTCACATATGGATGTTTAAGTTCTCTTATGTATTAAATTGTAAGGCTCTTTAATGCATTGTTTACAAGGTAGGTATAGGGGTTAAATTTAAGTTTCTTTCAAGGGAAGAACAAATCTTAAGAGAGGTCTCTGGGAATTAATTATCCATGTATGAATTTGATAGCAGGGTTAGAAATTGAGTGAATGGAGTATCAGGCATTTCATTTAAGTTTTAGTATTTTTGTTTTGATAGGATTATGTTGATGTAGGGTTTGACTCTGATTCCCAATGAATAAGGCACTGGTTATTGGTTGATTTGCATGTATTCACCATCAAAAAATCAAATAATCTATTCAATTTACATTTTTTTTGTCTATTTATAAATTGAATCATCTATGTCAAGCACATAGATCACTATTGTAAGGCTTTGTAGAAGCTATTAAAAAAGGTAAACCTGCATGAGTTTCATACTCAAAGTGAAGAAGGTTTTTAACCTTAACACCTTAACATTGAATTGTGTTATATGCATTTGTTGGGAGTACAAGACTTTTGATTTCAAGAGTTTCTCAATCCTTTTAATCATCTACAAGTTTAAGTGCTAACAAAATTGGTGAATCTACTAGGGAATTAATAGGAATACGCAATGGATTTGTTATGTTCATGTTAGACCATCTATTATGTTTTTTGTATACCAGCTTTATAAATTTCTATTCCCATTTGTTTGTGGGTGGAAACTCTAAGCTCTATGTTTACCAGTTGCTGGTATTCATGCAAAGATTTGTTGTATTTTGTTGTAACACGTCATGAGTCAAAAAATATTTGCTAGGTCATATTTTAAAGATCATCCAGAGAGTAACATGGGTGATGAACTTCATACACCTAGTAGGAAACAATGGTCTAGGAGAGGTCATTTCACTTCTAATTCTCTCAGACCCTTAAGAGAAAGAATCCCTACACCCATTGCTCATGAAGCCTCTTCTTCTTCCAATGACCTAGAACTTATTAGTAAAACCAAGCCTAGCATCGATAATCCTTCTTAGGAAGAAGAGGTCACAAAGATAGGGTTTTTCCCTACAAGAGAAACTCTAGATCAACTGGGGGAAACCTCTGCTATAGAAACTGCCTCTTATGATTCAAAAAATTTGAGAGAGGAAGTAATTTCTCTAAGGAAGAAAGAATGTGAGGAATTGTTAGAGATTTCCAATAGGAGAAAGGTGAGGGAACAACAAATCTATGAATTACTTATGGAGACGCAAGAGCTCATAAGGAAAATAAAGACTAATGAGATCCAAGCTAAAAACCTAAATCAAAATGTCCAAGGTGTAGACAGTTAACTATTTGGTGATATGGAAGCCTTAAGAAAACAAGTTGGTGGTAGTAAACCTAATCAAAAGAAAGATGAGTTTGAGGGAGAGGGTCATGTTCTCAGACAATTGCATCCATTCAAAATTAAAAGAAATGAAGACCTTAGAAATTCCCCAAGGGATGTCACTAATAAAGGGAAATAGAAAGAAATTGGTATAAATATCAATGAGCCTAAGAATAATTTTGTTGTTCCCAGTACTATTGTTGGAAACAATTGTCTGAAGGAAATTGCTACTCAATTATGTATTGTCTTTGATGTCACACAATGTCATAGTCCGCAGCAATCAGTTTCTACCGAGCTCAGTCGGTTTGCCAGAAAGGAATATTAGTGCTTATCGAGTCCACTCGATTATCGAAGAAAAGTAGTGTCTACCGAGTTCACTCGGTTGCCAAAGAAAGTTTAGTGTTTACCGAGTTCAGTCGGTCATCGAAGAAAAGCTAGTGTTTACCGAGTTTAGTCAGTCATCTAAGAAAGTTTAGTATTTACCGAGTTCAGTCGGTCACCGAAGAAAAGTTAGTGTTTACCGAGTTCAGTTGGTCACCGAAGAAAAGTTAGTGTTTACCGAGTTCAGTCGGTTATCGAAGGAAAAGATTGTCGGTGTTTACCGAGTTCTCTCGGTCTCTGAAAGATTATAGAAAGTTATGGTCACCGAGCACTGTCGGCCCTTGAAGGATTTTTGCAAATAGATTTTGCTTAATTCAGCCGACTGTTATACTAAATAATGTCGATTTGACAAATCCAAAATCATATAAATAAAAGGTCGAATGTGAAAAAATAAAAATATACAAGAGCAGAAGATTTATAGAAGAAAAGCAAGAAAGGTGAATGCGAATTTGTGAAGGATGTTCAGATATCCTTGAGGTGCAGCAGAGATTTATTCGATCAGAAAGGATCAGACTTATGCAGAACAGAGATCTGTAATCAGCAAGATAGTTGCATTATTATATAGGTCATTTTTCATTGTTACCTTCTTATCATTGTAACAGTGAATTCTAAATCTCTTAACCGAGTTGGTTTAACAACCATATTGTAAATCCTCTAACAAGGTGACAATTCCATTGAATTGTTTTCAAGACCTCTTACCAGGCCACTCCTAGCAGGGTGTTTTAAATCCTCTAACAAGGTCACACCTAACAGTGTGTTTTGTAACCTTTTACCGGGTTGGCTTCTAACCGGGCATCACTTCAGAAAAGTGAAAATCAGTATCTAGATACATTGGTGGTTTTTCCCATATTGGGTTTCCACATTAAATCTTGTGTCTCTTGTGTTCTTAATTGCTTTCTCAATCATATACATGTGCTGATGAATATCTAAAGATAATTTTGCTAATACTTTCTGCATCTTCAAAGTTACTGCAATCTATTTACCGAGTGCTAAAACAGATAACATTGTTAAGATATCCTAAGGGATCTGAAAAGAATTAAATCAGGAAGTGTTTTATGGTTGACTGATTCACCCCCCCCTCTCAATCACTTCATCCATATTCCATCAATTGGTATCAAAGCTTTTGGTGCTTGCAGGAAGGGTTTCAAAGACCTAAGCTAAAGATCAGGATGTCTTACAAGAGGGAAATTCAAAAGCTTAATAGAGATAACTTTTCAGCATGGCAAGGTCTCATGCGACTTCATCTGGCTTCCATTGGTGATTTAGGATGCAAATACATTGATGAAGAATACACAATTCCTAATGGCACATTAACTGTTGAAGACATTGCAGATAAAAAGATTCACAACACCATGATGATAGACATTGCATCTACTCTCAGCTATGAAGAATTTGATGATATTAAAGACTGCACCACTGCATATGAAATGTGGGTGGCACTGAAGAAAATATATGGTGGTGATGCAAATGTGAAAAGAGCCAAAGCAGAAAGCCTAAGAGGATAGTTTGACAAGATGAATATGAAGGAAGATGAAAACATTGAAAAATATGTTGAAAGAATCAAAGCAAGTGTAAGTGTAATTAGAGCTTCTGGAGGAACAATCTCAGATGAGACTTTTATAAGTAAGGTACTCAGAACATTACTCCCTATCTATGCAATAAGAGTATCAGCTATTCAAGAAAGAAGATGTGAAACAAACCACAATATAACTTTGGATGCTTTAGTTGGAAGATTGATAGCTTTTGAATTAGACAACTATGACAACTATGTTCCTAGTTCCAAAAATATTGAATCAGCATTTAAGGCCAAGGTTTCACTAAAGAAGAACAAGAAAATTAAAGAAGTTCAGTCAGAAAGTGAAGAAGAATCAGAAGAAAGTTCTGATAGTGATCTTGAAATTGTAGAAGCATTACTTGCAAAGAAGTACTCTAGAGGGAAAGGTAAGTATAAAGGTAAAACTCCTTTAATCTATTTTTCATGTGAAGAAATTGGACATATTGCAACTAGGTGCCCAAACAAGCAAGTCAAGGAAGAGAAGAGAAGTCGCAAGTACTATGGAAAAAAGAATTTCAAATCATACAAGGATAAAGGTAAGAAATCATGTTTTATGGCTAAAGATTCTGATGATAGTGAAGAAGAAATTGTCTTTATTGCTATAAAAGATGAATCTGATGATGATGAAGATAAGATGGCACTTATTTCTCATATAAGCAAAGATGATATATGGATAATAGATAGAGGATGTTCACACCACATGACTGGTGACAAGACAAAATTTGAATATCTAGAAGACTGTGATAATGGTAATGTAAGATTTGGAAACAATGAACCTTGTTGTATAAAAGGAAAAGGAAGAATCTCATTAACCAAAGAACTCATATGTGATAATGCTTACTGGGTTGAAGGACTAAAACATAATCTTCTAAGTGTAGCACAGCTAATCAACACTAGTTTCAAGGTTGAATTCATGAATGGTCAAGCAAGACTGCTGGATGGAAAAGGAAAACTCATTGGATCAGGAAAACAAACAAAAGGTAACTTATTTTATCTTGATCTCAATGAATATTCATGCTTTATTGCTCAAATAGAAGAAAGTTGGCTATGACACAAAAGGTTATGTCATGTGAATTTTGATAACATGATAAAAATAAGCAAATTCAAGAAGGTTAGAGGCATTCCTACTTTGAAGAAACCTGACACTGGTCTATGCAAGAATTGTTAGATTGGCAAAATGAGTAAAATTAGTTTCAAGAGTAAGAACTATCAGTCTAAAGAAATTTTGGAAATTGTGCATACTGATTTATGTGGACCTATTGGAATACAAAGCTATACTGGAGATAAATTCTTTATTCTTTTCGTTGATGATTATTCTAGAATGATGACTGTTATGTATTTAAGAGAAAAATCAGAAGCATTTGAAAAGTTCAAATGGTACTTAGCAAGAGTAGAAAAGGAAACAGGGAAAAGATTGAAATGCTTAAGATTAGACAGAGGTGGTGAATTCATCTCCCATGATTTTAACAACTTTTGCATTGAAAGAGGAATCAAAAGACAGGTATCAGCTCCTAGAACTCCTGAGCAGAATGGAATAGCAGAAAGAAGAAATAGATCTATTATGGATTGTGCAAGGACTCTAATGATAGAAAAGAACATCGCTATAAAGTACTGGAAGGAAGCTATCAGCACTGCAGTTCATACCTTGAACCGAGTGCAATTGAAGAAAGACACATTCAAAACTCCTTATGAATTATGGTATGGCTATAAACCTAATGTAAGTTACATGAAAATATTTGGTAGCAAGTGTTATATCTTAAAAGAATCCAGAAGAAATAAATTTGATGTGAAAAGTGATGAAGGAATATTCCTAGGATATTCTAGCAAAAGCAGGGCATACAAATGTCTTAACTTATCTACTCACAAAGTCATAGAAAGTATACATGTAAAATTTGATGAGTTTGCAGAAAAGACTGAGGAAGAAAGCAAAAGGGAACTTGAGAACTATAGAAGATTCATTTACATTGAACCTAAAACATTGACAGACACAACTATCAATAAGGAAGCTATATCTACCGAGCCGAGCATAGTTATCGAGTCACAGGAAGAAGTTCAAACCGAGTCACAGGAAGAAGTTCAAACCGAGTCATAGGAAGAAATTCAGACCGAGTCTCAGCCTGAAGTTACCGAGCAAATATCTACCGAGCCCGAGCAACCTGAAGAAGAGATCCTAGAAAACAACAGCATGAATCATTCAAAAGGCAAGGAACCTATACTAGCCAAATATGTCAGAAGACATCATACACTAGATCAAATCATTGGAAACAAATCAGATGGTACTATGACAAGAAGCAAGCTAAAAGGTACATGTCTACTTATTGATTTTGAACCTAGAAATATCAAAGATGCATTAGAAAATGAAAGTTGGATTGAAGCAATGAATGAAGAATTAGAACAAATACAAAAGAACAAAACTTGGACTCTTGTACCTAGACCTAAAGATAAGAATGTAATTGGAACAAAATGGGTATTTAGGAATAAGCTGAATGAAGATGGTCAAGTATCTAGAAATAAAGCTAGACTGGTATGTAAAGGTTATTCTCAAGAAGAAGGTATAGATTATGGAGAAAATTTCACTCCTGTTGCAAGATTAGAAGGTGTAAGAACTCTACTTGCTTATGTAGCATACAAAGGATTTAAGGTATATCAGATGGATATAAAATCTACATTTCTCAATGGAATTCTTGATGAAGAAGTCTACATTGAACAACCTGAAGGTTTTGTTGATCCAGATAAAAGGGACATGGTCTGCAGGTTACACAAAGCATTGTATGGTTTAAAACAAGCTCCTAGAGCATGGTATGAAAGACTCCATAACTATTTGATCCAGATTAATTTCAAAAGAGCTAATGATAATAGTATTCTGTATATTAAAGAAGGACCGGATGACAAAATTGTATTGGTAGAAATATTTGTGGATGATACTATATTTACAGGGAATGAGGATCAGTGCAAAGAATTTTCAGAGCAAATGAACAGAGAATTTGAAATGTCCATGTTTGGTTTAATAAAATTCTTTGTTGGTCTTCAAATTCAGCAAAGCAAGAATGGTATATACATTACTCAATCCAAATACATTAAGGAAGTACTTAAGAAGTTTGGTATGGAAGATTCAAAACCAGTTGGTACACCCATGTGTACTAGACTGAAACTTACCAAGAATGATGATTCAAAAGAAGTCGATCAGACCCTATACCGATCTATGATTGGAAAATTGTAGTATGTAGTACATACAAGACCTGATATTGCTTTAGTAGTCGGTATAGTAGCTAGATTCTCAGCAAAACCTAAGGAAAATAACATGATGGCAATCAAAAGAATCTTAAGATACTTAAAAGGAACTCAAGAATATAGTTTGTGGTATAAATTTGGAGGCAATCTAGACTTGAAAGTGTTTACTGATGCTGATTGGGTAGGAAACATTGATGACAGAAAAAGTACAAGTGGTGGAGCATTTTTTCTTGGAAAAAGACTGGTATCCTGGACTAGTAAAAAGTAGAATTGCACATCTCAATCCACAGCTGAAGCAGAATATGTTGCTGCTGCAGTAAACTGTTCAAATATTGTTTGGTTTAAACAGCTATTAGAAGGTATGAAGGTTGAAATCAAAGAACCAGTTGTTATATTTTGTGACAATACCAGTGCGATAAACATCTCTAAGAATCCAGTGATGCATTCCAAAACCAAGAACATTGCTATTAAATATCACTTTGTCAGAGAATTGGTGCAGGACAAGGAAATCAGATTAGAATATATTCATACAAAAGAATAGATTGCAGACATTTTTACCAAACCATTACCTAAGGATGCATTTGTGTATCTAAGAGGTAAGTTAGGGGTCATTCCCCTATCCGAGGCTCACTAAATATAGTTTTAGTGATGCATCAACCAGAACATGATTGAAAATCAACCTGTTGATGCAGCATATTAAAGGAATCATTGCATATGAATCAGTACTTGAGGTACATTAATTTTCACTGGTAATATGTGAATTGTCTTTGGCATGTGTTGTCAAAGAGGGAGTGTTTGCTATGTCTTTGCTATTACTTCAAGAAATTTTCAATAGTCAGAAGGAAGAATTTTTAGGATACAGGAAGTTTGCTGACAGAGGGAGATTTGAATCTAAACCGAGCTAACTCTTTCAAATTTCTTATGATATGACATATTGTGTTGCCATCAATGCCAAAGAGGGAGATTGTTGGAAACAATTGTCTGAAGGAAATTGCTACTCAATTATGTATTGTCTTTGATGTCACACAATGTCATAGTCCGCAGCAATCAGTTTCTACCAAGCTCAGTTGGTCTGCCAGACAGGAATATTAGTGCTTACCGAGTCCACTCGGTTATCGAAGAAAAGCAGTGTCTACCGAGTTCACTCGGTTGCCAAAGAAAGTTTAGTGTTTACCGAGTTCAGTCGGTCATCGAAGAAAAGCTAGTGTTTACCGAGTTCAGTCAGTCATCGAAGAAAGTTTAGTATTTACCAAGTTCAGTCAGTCACCGAAGAAAAGTTAGTGTTTATCGAGTTCAGTCAGTTACCAAAGAAAAGTTAGTGTTTACCGAGTTCAGTCGGTTATCAAAGGAAAAGATTGTCAAAGTTTACCGAGTTCTCTCGGTCTCCGAAAGATTATAGAAAGTTATGGTCACCGAGCACTGTCGGCCCTTGAAGGATTTTTGCAAATAGAGTTTGCTTAATTCAGCCGACTGTTATACTAAATAATGTCGATTTGACAAATCCAAAATCATATAAATAAAAGGTCGAATGTGAAAAAATAAAAATATACAAGAGCAGAAGATTTACAGAAGAAAAGCAAGAAAGGTGAATGCGAATTTGTGAAGGATGTTCAGATATCCTTGAGGTGCAGTAGAGATTTATTCAATCAGAAAGGATCAGACTTATGTAGAATAGAGATCTGTAATCAGCAAGATAGTTGCATTATTATACAGGTCATTTTTCATTGTTACCTTCTTATCATTGTAACAGTGAATTCTAAATCTCTTAACCGAGTTGGTTTAACAACCATATTGTAAATCCTCTAACAAGGTGACAATTCCATTGAATTGTTTTCAAGACCTCTTACCAGGCCACTCCTAGCAGGGTGTTTTAAATCCTCTAACAAGGCCACTCCTAGCAGGGTGTTTTAAATCCTCTAACAAGGTCACACCTAACAGTGTGTTTTGTAACCTTTTACCGGGTTGGCTTCTAACCGGGCATCACTTCAGAAAAGTGAAAATCAGTATCTAGATACATTGGTGGTTTTTCCCATATTGGGTTTCCATGTTAAATCTTGTGTCTCTTGTGTTCTTAATTTCTTTCTCAATCATATACATGTGCTGATGAATATCTAAAGATAATTTTGCTAATACTTTCTGCATCTTCAAAGTTACTGCAATCTATTTATCGAGTGCTAAAACAGATAACATTGTTAAGATATCCTAAGGGATCTGAAAAGAATTAAATCAGGAAGTGTTTTATGGTTGACTGATTCACCCCCCCCTCTCAGTCACTTCATCCATATTCCATCAACTATGTCCCAAGAAAGACTAGAATTGGAAAAGGCAAGAAAGGCTAAGGAGGTTTTGGCTCTCCAACTTGAGAAGTTAGAATTGGAAGCTGCTATTAATGAAATGAAAAGAAAGATAGCCTTCTTGCATGCCAATATGAATACATCTGCTAGCAGCTCAGTCCCTATAACTTCAGGAAATATATCATTAAATCAGCCTTGTGGTATGATTTCCAATCCCACACAAAGTGCACCTGGACTAGTTTTAAATACCAATCCAGTAGCCCCTATGACTAGTGGTCCAATTGGGATTATGTCTTATCAAAATGTTGGAACAATACCCCATATCCCACCAAATTTCCAAAGAAGACTAGTTCACCTAGATAGATATAGGCCTTTTTTTTTTATGGTATCCTCAGTCAGCCTAATGTTATCCCAAATGATATGAGAGAGAAGATCCCCAAGTTCATTGGAAATAATGTGGTCACATGTGAAGAGCATCTAAATTTTTTCACTGATAAAATCAATGACTATGAAATTGAACATGATAATGTTGTAATGAATCTTTTTGTTCAATCATTAATTGAAGATGTCAGGGATTGGTATAGAGGTTTACGAGGGAATAGTATTGCATCATGTGATGAGTTAGTTAAAAGTTTCAAAGAACAATATGCAGAACATGTTAATTCAAGCTACATGCTCAATGAATTTAACAACATCAAAAAGCATCAGAATGAGAGCATGTTAGAGTTCAATCATAGATTCCAAAAGGAAATGTACAAATTGTTCCAAGTCTTGAGGTTAGATGATGCAGTTTCTTGACCACATATTTTAATGCCTTGGATGGTAAGATGTCATATCTTTTGAGAGATAAGAGTCCTCATACTCTAAGAGATTATTTTAAATTAGCTATAAATATTGAAAGAAATAGGAAGGCATCTGATTAGATGTATAAGAGAGATGAGGGTAGATTGTGGAAGTAAACTAGGCCACAAGCTACAAGGCCAACTAAGGATGAAGATAAAGTTGATAAACTAGCTAGTGTGGTCAAGGATCTCTCAAATAAAATTGAAAAGGGTGGCGCAAACTATCAAGATGCTAGACCCCCTTATCAAAGGCAAGAATGGTTCCCAAGGTTAAAAGATATGCCTTATAAGACAATTTGGAAAGATTGGAAGCCAATCTTTTATAATAATGAGACTCAAAAAGGAAGAGATACACTAGATCCTTTGAAGAAAAATAGAACACATAATGTGGAGAGAATTCCTTGGTGTGTGGCTTTTAATATGCCTCATTCACCTTTCCAATGTGCTATGGCTCAAGCTTTAGAGGAAGAAGTTGATAATTGATATGTAGGAGATTATGAAGAATCTAAAAATCTGCAGTTAACATGTTTACCACTAAAAAGGTGAAAGATCTTTTGTCTTCAGATGATGAAGGATTTTGTACTGATGTTGATCATAAGAGGAGGATTATCCTTGGCTATGAGCAAAAAATATTTACCCACTCTGATCATGATGAGTTTGATTCTGATATGTGTAAAACTAATATGGTCATATCAGAGTTAGATGAGATTCAATGAAGAAAGCCCAATGAAGAAGAAATTAAAACTATGAATGTGGCTGCTATAACACAATCTAAGTCCTCATACAATTTGAGGAACAAAAGAGTGGATGTTGATCAAGGAGTACCATGATCATTATTTGTTAAAGGTGATCTTTAGAATAAGGAGCCTTCTAAAAAAAATGTTACCAAGGGTAAAAGTTGAAATAATAGGAGAGACGAACCTATTACTGATAGTAAGAAGATTGAGGAAGTTATTTCTAACAAGGCCAAGAAGAGGGTTGGTAAAACAAAGGATTATTTTGATCTTTCTACTGATCCCCCTACTTTTGACATGAGACATGCCTTGTCCTAAATGAAGGTTTCTATTCCTTTATTAGAAATGTTGAAAATCAAAGAGCATAAGACATTGACTCTAGCTCTTATAAGTGAACAAGGAATAGACCCTGTTATGTCAAGAAAGGGAAATGAAATGGATAGACCTGAAACAACTAAAGATATTTCTGATGTGTGTGTTGGAAGAATTGTGACATAAGAACCATCTTCCATCGATCCCTTCTACGTCACATTGATTGTGAACAATTTTTTTCTCAAAAATTGTATGATTGACTCAAGTATTGCTGCTACTGTAATGCCATATCATGTAATGAAAGAGGTAGGACTACAAGTTGACATATCCAATGGTAGATTTTATGCCATGGATAATAAGGTAGTTCCTTTTGTGGGAACCCTAGTAGGGATAGAAGTGAAAATTGTTGCATTCCCAAAGGCCACATACATGATGGATGTGGTTGATGTTGACACTAAACCCCATTATGGCATGCTTCTATCAAGACAATGGGGTGCATCAGTAGGAGGAAAATTGCAATCAAATTTATCATATGCCACTATTCCAATTAATGGAATATAAGTGAAATTGTATAGGGAACCCCATTCCTCAGTGATGATTGAAAAAGTTGCACCAGAAGATCTAAACTATTGTGTTGATATTGACATGGACAACTTCATGATTGAAGAGATAGTACCCCAAATGAAGAACATCAATCCAATAATGGATGAATTGATAATACAACAAGGTGGGCTATGTAAAATGTATTTTTATGATGGATGCTATAAGGAAGGATCAAGAGCTGGTGTTGTGCTTATTTCCCCATTAGGTACTACATTCAAGTACTCATTTCTGTTAACTTTCCAATGTACTAATAACACTACTGAGTATGAGGCTTTAATATTGGGTTTAGATGTTTCTATAAAGCATGGTATAAAATACTTAAAGGTCCATGGTGATTCCCAATTGATTATAGCCCAAGTTAGATGTAGATATGCTGCTAAAGATGATAGACTAAAATTGTATAAGCATGCTGTCTATGATAGATTAGAATTATTTGAGGGTTTCAATATCATTTGGGTTGAAAGGTAAAATAACATCATGGCTGATTTCCTTGCCAATGTTTCCCTGAAAAATAATGATATTACTCTGACCGGTGTATCTATGTTAGAAATCAAAAGTAGGCCTGCAGTGCCTCAAAATGTATATAATTGGAAAGTCTTTGAAGATAAATTTGATATCCTTAGGTTTCTTAAAGGTTTAGATCAATATGATGGGCAGAAAATTGATTTCAGTGCGTCAGAAAAGATTATTGATGGAAAGGAATGTATTATGGGAAATGAGATAGTCCAGTTACCCTCAAATCACATACCTAAGGGATTAGTGGAATTAGAAGGAATGTTTAATATAAATGATGGATATATGTCTGAAAAGTATTGATGTAGTGGCATCCTAGCTTATTTCTCAGTGCTTGAAGATTCTGGCAATCTTGGTAACTATTTGGTGGAGTTCAGTTACTTAGTTGGTAATCTCAGTAGAAGACTGGCATTTCTCATTCTTTGATGGTGATTCTTTGTCAAATTTTGTTAGGCTTCACCAATGGAGCTCAATGGTCTTGGTGATGATTCTCATGAGTTGGAAGTTCCGGTGGATCTCCATTGATGATGGTCACTCAGTGACTTGGTGGTTTTTTTTTTGGTGCTCACTTACCAATGAGGTCTTGGTGTTTATGCCTATTTCTCGATTGTTGAAGTGGCTCAGTCACTAGAGGACTTGGTTGCTGAAGGGAGCTCAGTCATTCAAGGAGACTTGGCACTTATGGTGCTTGGAAATGTCTATGGTGCTCAGTCAACATTGTTGGTGCTCGGTAATACTTGGAGAGCTTGGTTGGTGTGGATGCTCAGTGTATTTCCTGATGCTCAGTAGTTTGATTTACCAATAGTTGTTCTTGGAGATTCAGCTTGGTTGACGGGTGCATTTAATTTGTCACTTTCCTTGAGTTATGGAATGACTATTGGATGTGTGGGGACCTAGATTTGGTGTGTTTCATTATCCTATGTGGATCTAGAGGCGGACTTGGTGAATTAAATATTTGTGAAGTTATTTGTGAGCTGACTGATGTTTGGCATTTAATATTTGTATATTTGGGAGCCAACTGACTTGTGGGATTTAATTGTTTGTAAATCTGACTTGTGGCTGGAGTTTTTCTATTTAAGGAGATGTTTGGGTAGTTGTTTAGGCATCAATGTGGAGTTTAGATTAGATCTAGCAGAGTTAGTAGCTTGCGAGCTTAGGTAGCAGAAAGATTGCTTGGAAGTTTGAGTACAGGTTTAGATCTTTCTTGGAGTTCCTACCAGTGTCCTATTATGTTGCAGACCTGGGCTAGTGAGGAGAAGTGTGTTGTGTCCTTTGTGATCTTGTAGAACTATTTCTTGCATTCTATTTGGCCATAACTAGGAAGGCCTTACAACCTGACACATTGCATGTAATCAGTTAATTGATGAAATAAAGACATCTATTTTATTTCAGGTCTGGTTTCTTGTTGTGTTTTCCATTGTGTTGGTGTTTGGCTACAAGGTCAAAGCATCCTTAATTGGATTCTCCATCCTTGACTACATCATGTCTAGTACCAAATGGAAGACCTAGAAGAAATAAACTTAGGTTCAGAAACATCCCCTCAAATGGTATATATTGGAAAAAAGCTGAGTAGAGAGGTTAGGGGAAATTTGATAAGATTGTTGAAAAGGTACAAGCATGTGTTTTCCTAGTCTTATGATGATCTCAAAGCTTATAGAGAATATTTATTTTAACATGAGATCTCTCTGAAAGAAGATACCAAACCTTTTAGGAAAAAATAAAGGCCCATCAATCCCTTATTAGCCACAAAAATGGAAACTGAATTGACAAAATTAAGAGATGTTGGTATTATTGAGCCTATTAGGCATTCCTCTTGGGTTTCTAATATTGTGCCAATTAGGAAAAAGAATGGTGATATCAAACATTGTATAGACTTCAAAAATTTGAATGTTGCCTCACTAAAAGACAATTATGGGTTGCCAAATATGGAGGCTATACTGCATAGAGTGTGGTTGTGAGTTGTCTATGATGGATGGTTTTTTAGGGTACAACCAAGTTTTGGTCAAAGAATTTGAGCAGTTCAAGACTACATTCACCACCCCATGGGGAATCTATGTGTATGTCCATATGCCATTTGGTTTGAAAAATGCTGGAGCAACCTTTCAGAGGGCTATGGATGTTTCTTTCAAAGATTTGATTAATGTCCTTATGGTTTTATATCAAGATGATTTAACTACATACTCTAAGAAGGTTGAGGATCACTATAACCATTTGGAGAAAGTCATTGTCAAGGATTTGGAATTTGGTATCTCATTAAATCCCAAGAATTGTCAATTTTCTGTAATTGAAGGAAAATTTCTTGGTCATATAGTATCAAAAGAGGGAGTTATAATTGATACTAAGAGAGTAGAAGACATCAAAAAGGTCCCTCCCCCAAACAATATCAAAGGTGTGAGTCCTTTTTAGGACAAATTAATTTTGTCAGGAGGTTTATTGCCAATTTTGTAGAACTAGTCAAACCCATAGTCAAGCTCCTAAAGAAAGATGCAAAGTTTGACTGGAATTGTGAATCCCTTCAAGCTTTTGAAAAGATCAAGAAAGAAATCTAAGAAGCCCCTATCTTGATATCTCCTAACTATTCCAAACCTTTCTCTTTATTCTCCTTTGCATCTTTTCACACAATTGTAGCTATTTTTTTACAAAAGGATGAAGAAGGATTTGAACATCCCATTGCATTCTTTAGTAAATCATTGCAATCTGCTAAGTTGAACTATGAATTGATGGAAAAGCAAGCATATGCACAAGTCAAGGAATTTAAGGCCTTTAGACCTTATCTCTTTTGCACTAAAGTTAATGCATATGTTCCTCATGCGGTAGTAAAGGACATCTTAGTTCAGAGTGAGGTCACTGGAAAGAGATGTAAGTGGATTAATAGGATCCAAGAATTTGATATTGATCTCCACATTACCAAGCTTGTAGGAGGTCTGGGACTTGCAAAGCTAATGATAGAGGAGAATATTGATCTTCTAAAAGTAAACATTGTTGCCATTGCTGGAGAAAATATGACTAGTATTGAGATGCAACCGTGGTACACAACTATTGTTCATTTCCTCAAACATGCTAGCTACCCATAGGATTTGAGTGATAATTAAAGAAGAAGTTTGAGATTTTAGGCTCAGAGATATATGCTGATAA
This sequence comes from Chamaecyparis obtusa, assembly GCA_027943335.1. Classification (NCBI taxonomy): domain Eukaryota; kingdom Viridiplantae; phylum Streptophyta; class Pinopsida; order Cupressales; family Cupressaceae; genus Chamaecyparis; species Chamaecyparis obtusa. The sequence continues at coordinate 1,087,561 of BSBK01001047.1, read as the reverse complement.
AAGGTGATTTTTTTGGAAGGACAATGATGGAATATTGCTTTTTTGTTTAGACAAACACCAATCTAAAAATATTTTGCAAGAGATGCACTCTGGGTTATGTGGGGGACATCATTCAGCTCGGTCCACAACTCATAAAATTTTGAGGGCTGGATACTATTGGCCTATATCATTCAAAGAAACTCATTTATTTGTTAGGAAATGTGAGCCATGTTAGAGGTTTTCAAAAAAGTTAAAGTTCTTAGGTTCCCTATTATTAAATCCTATAGTTGTAGAAGCTCCTTTTGCTATGTGGGGCATGGATTTTATTGGATAATTTTTTGAGAAATCCAGTGGTTGGCACATTTGGATTTTGGTTTCCATTGACTATTTCACCAAATGGATTGAAGCCATTCTAACTAAAAGGTCCACTAGTGCAGTTGTGACTAAATTTTTAATTAATAACATAATCTCCAGGTTTGGTGTCCCCATTAAACTGGTAATAGATAGTGCAATGAGTTTTAGGTCACATGAATTTACTGAATTTTTCTCAGAGATGGGAATAATTCTATCATACTCATCCCCATACCATCCACGTGCCAATGGGAAAGAAGAATCTAGTAACAAGAGTATTCTAGAGATTTTAAAGAAGACTCTAGAAAAGAACAAAAGGAGTTAGCATGCAAAATTAAAATTGACATTATGGGTAGATAGAATTATGGTGTAAAGTCTAGACTTCCTATAAATAATTTGTTACCTATCTACCAGTTCATACAAGATGAAGAAATGGAAATCAATGATCCATTACAAGACATGATGATTCACTTAGTTGAGCTAGATGAACTTAGAAGGGAAGGTCAAAAGGAAAATGTGAAGTTGCAACAAAATATGAAGTATCTTTTGACAAGAGAGAAACTATTAGAAAGTTCCAGCTGGGTGATATGGTTCTTCAATGGAACGTCAGGGAAGAAGAGAAAGGAAAGCATAAAAATTTTGAATCCTTGTGGTTAGGACCTTTTATTATACATTAGATTCATGGAAAGGGTTCATATTTTTTAAGAAATTTGAATGGCAAGGAATGGGAATTTATAGTGCATGGACAATTCCTAATATTTTTCTTCAATTGACTCTCTTTCTTTCCATGCACAATAGCTTATATATATATGTACAAGTGTGTTTGTTTCTGTTGTGTGTTTTCTTCCTATTTTAGGTTTGGGTTTTGTGGTCTACCACCTAGAGATTCATGGTTTCTTTCTATGAACTTGCATTCAAGCATCCTTAGATAGAGCCATTGTTGGGTATATTTTAGGTTTTTTGAGAATATTGCTTCAGGTCCTTGTTCTTTGTCTCTGCAAATATTTTTTTTCGGTATAGGGTTTTAATTTCTTGACATCAATCATGCTTATGATTGTAAAACCTTGCCTTAGGTATTTTTTCCCTTGGTAGGGTTAATTCTTTTAATTATCTTAAGTGTGCCCTATTTTCTTATATTTCCATGTTACCTTTTTGGCCACTTAAGTTTTGAAATTATGCACATGGTCGTTCTTTTCCTTCAGTATTCACTAAATTGCGCAATAAATTTTCATTGTTACCCAATTATTCAATGAACTAGCGACTTTCTTATCCTTGTTAGGTTTTTCTTTGGTCGTTGATTATCCCAATTCTAGGCACGGTTAGTCTTTCTTCTAGTGATTTGATGACTATGTGGTCTCCTAATCTCTTAATCCCTGTCATTTTTCTCTTAACATTTAGCGAAAAGGTGTGGCAGTTATCTCTTAATCATTGAATTGGGTAGTCATGCTCTATGTTTTCTGGTGACTTAGCGAGGACCGTTGATCATCTCTAAGATCAATGATGGTGTCTTAATTTCATAATGAATGGGGTCTATAGTAAATTATTCAGCAATTTAGTGGTTGATTCGTAATCTCATGTTCACTAAGTTTGGCGGCTCTGATAAATTAATTTGGAAAAAGGTGAAATTTTCTTCAGTCGCTGGATCTTGGGAAAAAATAGAAAAGTTCCAAATAATTTGGTGACTCAATGAATAAGCCATTCATGTAGTCTCAGAATCAGTTATTAAAGCCCTAAGATATTCAGCGATCTGAAGAACAAAGCAATGGTAAAGGTATATTTCCTTCTGTCACCTAATGTCTGAATAAAATGATTAATGTTTCAAACTTTGGGAGATTTAGTGAATACTGTATTCGCTGGATCTCGTGATTAAATGATAAAGGTTTAAAAGATTGGGAGACTTAGTGATAGCCGCTAATTGTTTTCAAGATTAATAGTTAGTGCTTAATCTTAGAATGTAACCTAAGTTATCAATAGTATTCAGCAAATGGGAGATTAAGGTTGATCACCCATTCTCCAAATGAGACCATGGTTAAGTAATTATTTAAGAGAATACAAGATTCCTTTTTTTGCTAAATCATGTGATGAAACAAGATTTAGGAAAGGCATTTAGAGATTAAGAGATTACAATGGTCACTGATTCTCTAGATACGACTGTGGTCAAGGTTTCAAGTACACAGGTTTATGAAAAGCTTTGTTCGCTGGATCTCTATATCATTGCTGGGTTAAGTAAAAGATTATGAGAATTAGAAAATTATTTGTGTTAGAATAATTGAGAGGGGGGGGGGGGGGGAATCAGTTATCCACAATCCCAAATCAAAATGTATAATCCAAAAAAAATTACTTAAACTTTTTTAGCTCGGTAACTATTGTCACTTGGGATTGCACACGCGTATGGATAAGTGTAAAGCCTAGAAATCCTATGAAACATGGGACTACTCTTAGGATGTGGCTAACCTATCCAAGAGTAGACCTCTAGGTTAGGGGTTAGCTTCCCCATGAATCACCTAAAACTTAACTAAACTTTGAAGGAAAAGGTAGAGACATAGTGCATGAAACTGAAACTGAAACTAAAACTAGGTGATTCACCGAACCTTGATAGATCCACAAAATAAAAACAAACTCACAATGTGATTTAGAGCATAACCTGAGCATCACAACTTCTCCCTAATCTGATTTTTCCCTTAGAAATAACCAAGTGCTAGTTGTAAATGAGAAGGGAAAATAAATTCCACAAACCCAAATACATTCAAGTGCACACAGATTGAGATTTTAGGAAATACAAGTTATTATGAACATCTAAATGAATAAAATATCAAGTAAAGGACTAATTTTCATCACAATACATGACATAAAATCCACCAAAATAACTCACAAAGCTATAGGAATAAGAAGGACAATTGTTATGAACTAAATTGAAGGGAGCCAAAATACAGCTTGCTTCTCCAGAGCTACAAACATTCACCTCCAAGAAAGAGGGAAAGAAGAATTCAACTCAATCACCTAAGTGAGAGGTATAAAAATAAAACCTCTGAATGTGCATGAAATTCCCCATCTCCTAAGAATGGAAAAACTCTCCAAATAGGCTGATGAATGCCTCCTTAACTTGGATGCCAGATTCCCGAGTTTTTAGGGGTAGCAGAAAAATTGGGATGCCTAAAATAGATGGTCAAAGAAATGACCCTACCCACTAATTCATGCACCATAATAAGATTCTGATAATGGCTTAAAAAATGCCATTTGTCAGAATTTACAATAACATTCTTGCAATGACTTTACATTTAAAGCTCCTACCCCCATATCACTCTAAAACATTGATTTAACTTATCCTAAGTCAAACAAATGACTCTCAACCCAATTATGTGGAAAGCATATTTGATGACTTATTACATTTATTAAATTAAATCCACCAATATATAGCATTCAACCTAGGATATCTAGAACCCAAATTAATGTTTTCAAAATATCCTATCAAAACAAAACCCCCATGCTTAAAATTGGATACATATCAACAAATAAAATGACTAATAAATCTTGACCCTACAAAAGGGGAGAAAATAATTCAATAGCCATTTTCATCAAAACCCTTCTACCGGTGGCATTATGGACTTTCTCCCTTGACAATTGGAAAGTTGCTATTTTCCTGCTAGCAGTCTCTGAACTCGGATTTGGAAAGAATAGTCTTTCTCTTCATCGCATTGGCATTTTGAGGTAGGCTTTAATTTATACATTCAATCTAGCTTTCATTCAAATCTCCTTCTCATTATGAAATCAAGGGCACTACATTTTCATTCAACTCCTTGGTTTTATTTGTCAATTCACTGGCTTACTGAGGCCATGAGCCTACAACAGGACCATAGCATCCTTCCTCAATGGTGCTTATGTTTCCATTGTTATGTTTATGAATGTTTTTGATTGTTTAATGAATGTCAATGTTGGTATCATAGTATATTCATGGTTACTATTTCCTTTGAAAAACCACAACTAGGGCATCACTGTCCATGCTTATTGATAAGGGCACTATTTGTATTTTGATTCATTGCTTGCTGTATCTCATGCCATGTACTTTACTTTCATGAAAATCCTCTATTCCTAAGCCCACTGATAGCATTTCGAGGGCATTGTGTCGTGCCCCATAATAGATTTTATGGCATTGTGCACTTGATTGTGTTTTCTTAAGGCACATACACATTGGACCTTTCTCTCTACTCAGTTTGATGCCAATGGCAGCCCTCGAGCCTAATGATTGATGTAACTTATGCTCATTGCCTCATGTTCTTTCCATTGTTTTGAATAGGTAGGTAGACCCTGCTATCCCATGAGGTGCTAGGGCATCATTCATACTACTCATTTGATGTGAATCTCCATGAACTATGCATTGGTGCCTCTCTTATGAATTGATGACCTGCAGATCCATGGCCATGGCATCAATATACTATTCTTTGTTTTAGTATTGATTCTTGTAAGCACCATAAATGTATTAGTTCTCTATCTCGATCTACCTGGGTGAAAGGTGAGCACTGATGTATGATGCCTTGGGGTTTAGTGGTTGTTTTTATTGGTGGCATCATGGATTGCTTCCAAAGTGTTGGAATGTTTAATGTTGAGGGATTGTATTTTGATACTCTAATGGCACTATCCTCTCAACCGGTGCTCCATTGCTATTGTCTACTTTTATGAAGGACATGCATAGCCCATGAGTTCACTTGTAAGCCTGGATGTTTTAATGTAAATACTCATTAAGCTAACTATTCTCATTTTATTTGGAAAGTGCTTCTCTAAATTTGAGGGCATCATCTCTTGATTCCACCATGCTAGATGCATCCCCCTTTAGGGATTCATGAACCTGGCATAATGTATTATGTACAAGTATTGATTTTATGGCTTAATGAGTCTGATGAGCCATGGCTAGGATATCAAGACATTGCTTGCCTATTAGCACACATCATTGATACTTGTGTTTACTCTTGTCCTGTAGAAGTTCAGATAGAACAAGAGCCCTATTTCCATTTGACCTTTTAATATTCTCTTCTTCTTTGAAAAGGGATGAGTTTGCTATGTTGATTTTATTGGCTACCTATTGTGACATGTTTCTCACATTCTATATTTGATGATTGTCATTTGATATTCACTATATAATATTCAGAACATTAAATCTTGTTGTTGCATTTAAAGTTAATGTGTTCTGCTCTTGGAAGTACCACCTCATCATCTACTGTTATATGAACTTCATGGTGCCTATTTTCATGCCCATTTGTTGACTATACAGTTTGATGACATCATTTGATCATGTTCTTCCCACTCTTAAGTATAGCCTCATTATGTTTCTAAGGACTCCTCATGTCATAGCATCTACATCTAAATGCAGATTTGAAACAGACCTTATGTTATAATGTACCTCTCCTTAGAATGCAAATTGTGTACCCTATTGAATCTTCCAGTGCTTCAACCATGCTTCACTTGATATGGATTTTTGGTTCTTGGGTATCCCAGTGATACTGAATGTTTCCCTATTCATCATGGGTGTTCTTGGCTTGTGATGCAACCACTGCCAGGGAAATGAGGTTTTCTTGGCATCGACTACATCATAGGTCAAGGTCATTCATCTACACATGGAACAAACACATTAGTGAAAACAATGGTATTTCTTTTATTTCCAAAGCCTCTTTATACACATGTCCTAGGAAGAGCCCTTCATAGAGGTGTATGGCTGAGTGTATGTATGCTTTCTTGTAAATACTCTGATACCAGGCATTTCTTAGATCCATTGGATCTAACCCATTGCTCTTCTCTTATCTGTAGGTTCAAGATCATAGGAGCACACCAAGAACACCATGGAGATAGACTCATTACCAAGAAATGTCTAGTACCCTAGTATTTATGTTCATTACATATGTATATTTGCACTCATTTATGCAATTCTAGCAATGGCTATGCTCACAACATGTGTGAGCCTCAAATAAATGTTCTTTTAGTTCTTTTCCTTTGTACAGTATACTTAACATTGATATATGCACATGTAATCCTAGATGCATTTTATTTCCTTTCCCTTTCATGTACTTTGCAAATGAAATGAACATAAATTTTAAGCAAGATCACCTAATAACACAAACTAGGGTACTTGTAGCTTCATCTAGTAATTAGGTCACCAAAGATGAGTAAAATAATGGTAACATTATGGCAACCTCTAATGAGTGCTTTCCTACTAAGAAACCTTCACTAGTATCCTTGCATCCATTGGGCATAGAGTCCCTAGGCCTCAAACTAAACTTGGCCCCAAACAAAACAACCTCCTGCTCCAATAGAACTAAAGCTGACTGCTTGACATAAACTACTCTGGCTTATTGCTAACCTGACCAATACTAAAAACAAGCTTGTGTTGAAGCACTTAGGGAACACCAAAACAAAACTTCTATCCTACCCTATTCTAACCAGTATCAACAAACTGGTTAGACAAATTCATTAACTGGATTATTGAAATAACTTCCCATTCTCCTCAAAATATTATACTTTTCATATTTGATGCCAACAAAGAGAACATGGAACACAAAAATGTACTAAACTATCTTGCATATCAACTTTTGAATTTGGTATAGCAAACTACCTACCTCAATTAGATCATAGGTGCTATCATCCTAGGGAGTCTGATAAGGCTAAATAAGCTCCTGGTCACCAAGGAGTGGACTCTTGACATCAGCCTCCATTAAATCATTAAGTATGGATGCCTTTCTTGACCCCACCTGGGCTAGATATCTGATAGGACACCCCCTAGAGAGCATAAAACTAGGCCTCTCTTACTACTCAGTATGCATCTTATAAATATCTTCAGCATGCTGATCAAAACTTTGCCTCTCCATGATAGTCTTCCATAATATTTTTTCTTCTGCAGTTAGAGGATCATCCTTTTCATCAGTTGGAACCTCCAATAGCTCATCCAAGATATAAAATGTTAGGAATGAATGATGGATGTTGGCAGTCATTCTGTAGCAGTTGTTGTTGCATTCATGACTATGATTGTCATTGATGTCAACGCAGTGATCTTCTGGAGACTGGCAGAGAAGCAAACAGTGTTTTGATTAGCACATGTGGGATATTGTAGTTGGAGTTATGCAATGTTGATGTTATACTCTTTGATATGTTATTTGTCTATGGTTAAGAGCATAGATAGTAATTCATTGATACATGGAAGTTATGAGCATTTTGGTAAAAGCAGTATTCAGGCAATGTTCTTAACTAGCGGTATGTGGAAAGCAGATGATATCTCCTAATCAGGATAGAATCTAGTTTTGTACAGTTAAAGGGAAGTTTGAGACACATTGATGATGATTTCATTCATAGTGTAAACTTTGAGGTCGCATGAGCGAAGAGTTATTGCATTTGGAAGCTGACAATTTTGTGTAATTCTGATGTAGCCTATGGAAACTTTTATTTTGTAATTATGTGCGAACTCATTTGTAATTATTTGAGTGTGATATAAAGCAAGGAATGTTTTTCCTTATTGTATGTAGTTGAGAGATATGAAATAAGTGTGAGCATGGTTTGGTTGCATGTGAATGTAAGCATGAAGTGAAGAAAGATCCTAAGAGATTATGAAAGTGAAATTGTGAAGGAAGACATGCAAAGTTCAAAGATTTGGAATTGAGATCTGATGTAGTAGTGAGTGTGGTTTGGAAAAGTAAGGAGGTAACATATTTCATATTATTCTACTGAATAATATCAAGGTTATTTGGACAGTGTGTTCAATGATCTTACCCTAAAGCTGTTTGGCTAGTGGGTCCTTCTATCTTCCATAACTCTTAACAAGGTTAGAATCTTTTAACAAGGATTTATATGTACTGAATGTATTTCATAAGACTCCTAATAGAGTCCATCCTCTCACAAGGAATATTCATATTAGTTCATCTTTTGTGGGCATCATTCCCATCGGGGTTTACTCTTTGATCAAGAGGTTCCCTAGTCAACATATCTTGTGTTATTATGTCATTGTGTATGAATATCTTTGTATGGTTAGTAATTTCATTACTTGCATGGTTAAATGATTTTGAACATGATAAAAGTTATAATTATCTGATAACTGATTCACCCCCCCCTCTCATTTATCTTGGTAGACTTTACTTTCTAACAATTGGTATCAGAGCAGTAGGTCCTTGAAAGGAAAGTTTAATAGCTTAAGGAGATCCATGGCAAATTTTAGGAAAGAATGCCCTAAGTTTGGTGGAGTAAATTTTGATAGTTGGAAGGAAAAGATGAAGACACATCTATTGTGTTTAGGACTAGGCTATTAGTTGATTACAAAAAATGAAAGGACTATAATTGAAGAAGACAGTCTTGAAACAAGTTCTAAAGATGAGGTAGATTTATTCATGTGTAACATACTTGCAAGAGAAGCACTCTTGACAACACTTCTAGAGAATGAATACAGTCAGGTAAAATGTTTTGAGAAATCTAATGAAATTTGGAAAGCTTCACACTCTACTTTTGAAGGTGATGAACATGCAAAAAGAGCTAGATTACATAATTGGATATGTGCATTTGAAGATATTAGAATTATGGAAGATGAATCTATTAGAAGCTATATTGGTAGAATGTCAAAAATTGTTGTAGGAATAAAATCTTGTGGAGGATCAAAGATAGAGAATGAAGTGATACATGGAAAATTCTAAGGACATTGACTCCTGTATTTAAGAAAATAACACAAATGATTGAACAAGTCATACCTTGTACTACAAACTTTACAAGAGAGACTCTTCTTGGAAGATTGGAAGCAAAAAAGATGAACCTGAGGTTATCAGGAGACTTACCAAGAATGGAGACAACATTCAGTGCTCTTAGTATTCATCCTAATTTATCAAGAAGTACCAGTGTGAGTGGAGATTATGCTAGCAGTAGAAGATCTAGAAATGAAGAAGATAAGAAGATTGAAGAAGGTATTGCCTTGCTTGTGAAAAGAGAACCAGATGGTAAGAAATTTTTTAAATGTTAGACTTGTCAAGAATATGGTCATTTTGCATCTAAATGTCCTAAGAGAGTTAAGAAGTACAAAAATAATTTCAAGCCTAGAAGATCTAAGGAATGTTATTATGCTAATGATGAAGATCTTGAAGCTAGTATAGAAAGAACTTTGAGTGAAAGTGATACTGAGAATAATGATGAAATAGGATTTGTAGCAATTGAAGAAGAAAATTTTGAATCTGATGTTACAGAAGAAAAAGCATTAGTTTCCCAAGTTGAAAAGAAAGATGATTGGATTATAGATAGTGGTTGTTCACATCATATGACTGGAGATTTGAAGAAGTTCATAAAGTTTAACAATTATGATGGAGGATTTGTTAGAGTTGGTAACAATGTACCTTGTTTGATTAAAGGTATAGGATCTATTACTCTTGATGGAAAGACTAATACTGATGATGTTTACTTTGTTGATGGATTGAAATATAATCTTTTGAGTGTTGGATAGTTAGTGGATAAGGGATATCAAGTTTGGTTTACTAAGAAAACTTGTGTTATAAAGGTTAAAGATGGAAATCTAATTGGAACTAGATCTAGAACCAAAGGTAATGTATTTCCGTTGAATCCTACTGAGATGACATGCTTGATTACTAAAATTGATGATAGTTGGTTATGGTATATAAGGTTGTCATATAAACTTTGATAGCATTGTGAAAGAGAGTACTACACTTGTAGTAAGGGATTTTCCTAAAATTATGAAGCATAATAACATGATTTGCAAAGAATGTGTGATGGCTAAGTAGAAGAGAAGTTCATTTCCTAGTAAGAAGTTCACATCAGTAGAGAAGTTGGAGATTGTTCATACAGACCTGAGTGGTCCTCCTAGGACTAGAGGATTCTATGGAGAAAGGTATTTTATGATTCTTGTTGATGATTCTACAAGAATGATGTGGATTGCATTTCTGAAAGAAAAATCTGAAGCATTTGATAAGTTTAAGATCATTAAGAATAAACTTGAGAATGAATCTAGAATGAAGATTAAATGTTTGAGATCTCATAGAGGTGGAGAATTTACTTCTAGAGAGTTTAACACTTTTTGTGAAGTGAATGGTATTAAGAGATAGTTTTCAACCCCTAGAACACCTGAACAAAATGGTATTGCAGAAAGAAGAAATAGGTCAGTAACTAAAGTAGCAAGAGCTATGTTATTTGAGAATAACTTGGTGAAGACATTTTGGAGAGAAACAGTGAATAGAGTAGTATATACAATGAATGGAGTAAAAATCAGAGTAGATATAGATAAGACACCTTATGAATTATGGTTTGGACATGCACCCTCAGTTAAGTATTTTAGAATTTTTGGAAGCAAATTTTATATAAAGAGAGATGATGATATTGGAAAGTTTGATCCTAGAAGTGATGAAGGTATTTTTCTTGGATATTATTTGAAGAGAAAAGCATATATATGTTACAATAAGAGAACTAAAACTATTGTTGAAAGTGCAAATGTTAAAGTTGATGAGAAGTTTAAAATTCAAGAAAGAATGCTTGATTATGAATCTAATGAAGAAGCTAATCCTCAGCCTAACATTGAAACTACTGAATTATTCTATGAGACTAATAGTGAATTGTTGAATGAGAATCATACTACAGAAGAAACCAAAGAAGAAACTAGAGAAGAATCTAGAGAAGAATCTACAGTTGAAGCAAGATCTGTGACTATGACACTGAACATGTATCTATCTAGACATCATCCTGTTGAACAAGTTATTGGAAGTTTGGACAGAGGAGTTATGACTAGAAATAAGGTACATTTATGTTTGATTTCTCAAATTGAACCTAAATCTACTAATGAAGCTTGTGAAGATGAACATTGGATTAATGCTATGAAAGAAGAACTAGATCAAATTGAAAAGAACAAGACATGGGAATTGGTTCCTAGACCTAAAGACAAGAATGTGATTGGAACTAAATGGGTATTCAGAAACAAGATGAATGAACAAGGAGAAGTAGTAAGAAACAAAGAAAGATTAGTATGTAAAGGATACTCATAGCAAGAATGAATTGACTATGAAAAAACCTTTGCACCAGTAACAAGACTTGAAGCAATAAGAATGTTTTTGGCTTATGCAGCTTTTAAGAAATTCAAAGTGTATCAGATGGATGTGAAGTCCACATTTTTGAATGGTGAATTGGAAGAAGTCTACATTGAGTAGCTTGAAGGTTTTTCTTTGACTCAAGAAAGAGATATGGTATGTAAACTAAAGAAAGCATTATATGGACTAAAGCAAACACCTAGAACTTGGTATGCTAGATTGGATAAGTATTTGTTGAAATTGGGATTTACTAAAGGAATAGAAGATAGTAATCTGTACACAAAAGAAATTGAAAATGGAATGTTAGTTATAGTTATTTTTTTTGATGATATTATCTTTGGAGGAGAAGATGAAGCTAGTGACAAATTTGCTGATGAAATGAAGACAAAATTTGAAATGAGCATGATTGGTGAGATGAAATACTTTTTTGGATTAGAGATAACACAAAACAATGATGGTATCTTTGTTAGCTAGACAAAGTAATTGAATGATTTGCTGAAAAGATTTCGAATGGAAAACTGTAAACCAATTGGAACACCTATGGTTACAGGACACAAAATATCAAGCAAAGAAGAAACACCAATAGTTGAGCAAAAGAAATACAGATCCATGATTGGAGGATTTTAGTACTTAACACACACTAGACTAGATATACAACATTCAGTTGGAATGGTAGCAAGATTTCAAGTTGAACCTAGAGAATCACATTATGTAGTAGTAAAGAGAATATGGAGATATTTAAGAGGCACAATGGACTATGGATTGTTGTATGAAAAATTTGATTATTTCACCCTATGTGTATATACAGATGCTGATTGGGGAGGTAGTGTTGATGATAAGAAAAGCACCAGTGGTGGAGCCTTTTTTCTTGGAGGAAGATTGGTCTCCTAGTTGAGCAAGAAGTAAAATTGTATTTCACAAAGTACAGCAAAAGCAAAATATGTAGCAGCAAAAAACAATTATAACTAGATAATTTGGATGAAGTAGATGCTGGAGGAGATTGGAATTAAGTTTTTTGATCCTATTGTCATACATTGTGACAACACCAGCACAATTAGTATGTCTAAGAATTCTATATTGCATTCTAAAACTAAACATATAGAGATCAAGTATAATGTTGTAAGAGAGAAAGTTGCTGAGAAAGAAGTCAAACTAGAGTACATAAGCACAAAGGAATAGATAGCAGACATATTTACAAAGCCTTTTCCTAAGGATACATTTGAGTATCTGAGAGGTATGCTTGGGGTTATGCCCCAACCTACTTTTGAGTAATGATGTAGTTGATTGCATCTATCCAGTTGTATATGAGCCCTATCTTTTTTTGGATTGGATGGTGGTACTTCCTCTATGGGGGAGTATTTGTATCTGAGCTAAGTCATGAGGACTCTTGTGAATGTATTTTCTAAAATAGTGTCTTTTGACATTGAGTTGTTGTTGATATAGTGATCAAATTTTTGTCATTGATGTCAATGGGGGAGAAGTGTACATGAAAAAACCTATGTACCATCTATTGGAGAGAACTTAATAGGATAATGAAGCAAGATTTGTTTGATGAAGAAGATTTGAAGAACTTTCAAAGTATTAGTGCAGCAGTATTGGATTTTTGGAACATTGGATGTTTTTCATCTATGTTTCCATTAATGCCAATGGGGGAGATTGTTAGGAATGAATGCTAAATGTTGGCAGTCATTCTGTAGTAGTATTTGTTGCATTCATGACTATGATTGTCATTGATGTCAACACATTGATCTTCTAGAGACTAGCAGTGAAGCAGATAGTGTTTTGATTAGCACACGTGGGATATTTTAGTTAGAGCTATGTGATGTTGAGATTATACTCTTTGATATGTTATTTTTATATGGTTAAGAGTGCAGACAGTAATTCATTGATTCATGGAAGTTATGAGCATTTTGGTAAAAGTAGTATTTAGGCAGTGTTCCTGAGTAGCAGTTTATGGAAATCAGATGATATCTCCTAATTAGGATGGAATTTGGTTTTGTACAATTAAAGGGAAGTTTGAGACACATTGATGATGATGTGGTTCATAGTGCAAACTTTGAGGTCACACGAGTGAAGAGTTATTGCATTTGGAAGCTGACAGTTTTGTGTAATTCTGATGTAGCGTATGGAAACTTTTATTTTGTAATTATGTGCCAACTCATTTGTAATTATTTGAGTGTGGTATAAAGGAAGGAATTTTTTTCCTTATTGTATGTAGTTGAGAGATATGAAATAAGTGTGAGCATGGTTTGGTTGCATGTGAATGTAAGCATGAAGTGAAGAAAAGAGCCTAAGAGATTGTGAAAGCGAAATTGTGAAGGAAGACATGCGAAGTTCAGAGATCTAGAATTGAGATCTGATGTAGAAATGAGTGTGGTTTGGCATAGTAAGGAGGTAACATATTTCATATTATTCTACTGAATAATATCAAGGTTATTTGGACAGTGTGTTCAATGATCTTACCCTAAAGCTATTTGGGTAGTGGGTCCTTCTGTCTTCCATAACTCTTAACAGGGTTATAATCTTTTAATAGGGATTCAAAATCTCCTAATAGGGATTTATATGTACTGAATGTATTTCATAAGACTCCTAACAAAGTCCATCCTCTCACAAGGAATATTCATATTAATGCATCTTTTGTGGGCATCATTCTCACCAAGGTTTACTCTTTGATCAAGAGGTTCCCTAGTCAACATATCTTGTGTTATTATGTCATTGTGTATGAATATCTTTGTATGGTTAGTAATTGCATTACTTACATGGTTAAATGTTGTTGAAGATGATAAAAGTTATAATTATTTGATAACTGATTCACACCCCCCCTCTCAGTTATCTTGGTGGGATTTACTTTCTAACATAAAATTGCATCAAGTCTTTAACCATATCTAGCCCCTCCTCATGGTCCAAGAAATAAGATTCTTGAGATTCATCGACCACTTTATTGCAAACAGACCTAGATTCTATAACTGGCACAACATTAGCTTCTTGAAATGAAAGGTCTTCCTTAGGAACATACATGTTATCATCTATTTAAAGAAGATGAGGAACACCAACAAAAGTTGACTAGAAAGAATTTATCATAGAGTCAAAATCTTCTTGCTACCCTAAGTTAGTAGAAACTACATCATCTTCCTTGTCACAATCAATGAGTTTAACTAGTAAGTCATGCACTACTTCATCTTGCTCAATATAAGAAGGCATTGCCTCAAATAAATTAGTTAGGGTCTCACCTTCTTCACTTACTTCTTGATCCTTATCTAGCTTCTCCAATCCATCATCATGTAATAAATCTACTTGTTCCTTATGATCATCATGAAAAAGTACACGTAAGAGATAAAAATCATCTTACTCCCGAAGGCCTTTAATGCTATGAGATGTAAGGGTCTCTTCAGGGATTGGCTCATACAACTTAATCTGCTACAAGACAAGCTCATTCTCACTGAGGAACTCAAACCTTTCAGGTGTCTCTTCTATAGGAATAGGATGGAGTAGTTGAAAAGCTATGATGGGGTCATGAATAGGCTCAAGAAAGAAACTTGGGATTTGAACCTTGTGAGTCTCCTATTTGGTGTGCAAAGCTTGTAGGTTTTCTTCAGCAACATGAGGCATCTCCTTCTACATATCCACCTTAAAAAGAGCTAGCATCTCATAACCTAGATACATAGTCCATGAGGGTCTCCAAGATCGCATTAAGTCTCCATTTCCCTCTAGTGGATTTGGTGAGCTTTCTTGCATAGGGTCAGCTTTGACCTCTTGAATTCCTTGCCTTAGTGCTTGCACCAATAGATTCTTAACCAACTGATCCTTTTCTTCTAACTCCTTTTGGAGATCCTTCATAGTTCTTGTAGCTATAAGATAGATGGCCTTTATTAATTCTTGAAATTCTTCAATCTTTTCTTCATGGCTCTTCTCTTTCTAGTTCATCCCTTCAAGAGTCTACTCATAAATTGCTATTTTATTCTCTAGCTACCATGAGATTCCTTCCTTTTGGACCACCAACTCCATATACTATTAGGAACGAATTCTAAAGCCTTTGGTAGTCATTCTATAGCAGTGGTTGTTGCATTCATGACTATGATTGTCATTGATGTCAACACAGTGATATTCTGGAGTTTAGCAAAGAAGCAGGCACAGTTTTGTTTTGTGCACATGTTATATTGTAGATTGATCTATGTGAAATTGATGGTATTTTATTTGGTGTGTTATTAGCCTATGGTTAAGAGTGCAAAAGGAAATTCATTTATTCATGAAAGTTATAAGCATTTTGGTGGAAGCAGTATTCTAGCAGTGTTCCTGAGTAGCGGTTTTTGGTAATCAGAGGATATCTCCTAGCTGGGATGGAATCTGATTCTATGTAGTTAAAGGGAATTTTGAGACTCATTGGTGTTGATGTGGTTCATAGTGCAAACTTTGAGGTCACATGATTGGAAAGTTATTGTATCTGGAAGCTGATAATTTTTATGTAATTTTGATGTAGTGTGTTGAAATTATTATTTTGTATTTGCTTGCCGACTCATTTGTAATTATTTGAGTGTGGTATAAAGGAATGAATTTTTTCCATGTTATGATGAGGATTTTAATAGTTTTGATATGAAATTATGAAATTTTTGATGAGAATGTATGCATGAAGTGAAGAAAAGAGCCAATTTAGTGATGAAGGAAGACTTGCAAAGTACAAAGATCTAGATTTGTGATCTTGTGTAGCAGAGAGTGTGGTTTTGGCATAGTGTGAAGGAGGTAACATATTTCATATTATTCTATTGAATAATCCTAAGATCTATTGGACAGTAAGTTCAGAGATCTTGCCTTGAAGTTGTTTGGGCAGTGGGTCCTTCTATCTTCCATAACTCCTAATAGGGTTAGAATCTTTTCACAGGGATTCAAAATCTCCTAACAGAGATTCATATGTACTGAATGTATTTCATAAGTCTCCTAATAGTATCCATCCTCTAATAAGGAACTTTCATATTAGTGTATCATTTTGTGGGCATCATTCCCACCGGGGTTTACTCTTTGATCAAGAGGTTCCCTAGTTAACATATCTTGTGTTATTGTGTCATTGTCTATGATTATCTTTCTATGGTTGGTTACTACATTGATTATATGTTTTAAAGCTATTGAAGTTGATATTGAAGTTGATGTTGATAAATGGTTTAATTATCAGATAACTAATTCATCCCCCCCCCCCCTCTCAGTTATCTTGGTGGTCTTTACTTTCTAACAATTGGTATTATAGTAGCAGGTCCTTGACAAAAAAGTTTAACAACTTAAGGAGATCTATGGAAAATTTTAGGAAAGAAAGCCCTACGTTTGATGGAGTAAATTTTGATAGCTAGAAAGAAAATATGAATACACATCTTTTGTGTTTAGGACTAGGTTATTGGTTGATTACAAAGAATGAAAGGACTATAATTGAAGAAGACAATCTTGAAACAAGTACTAAAGATGAGGTAGATCTATTCATGTGTAACATACTTGCAAGAGAAGCACTTTTATTAACACTTCTGGAGAATGAATACAGTCAGGTAAAAGGTTTAACTAGATCTCATGATATTTGGAAAGCTTTACATTCTACTTTTGAAGGTGATCAACATGAAAAGAAAGCTAGGTTACATAACTGGATTTGTGCATTTGAAGACATAAGAATAATGGAAGATGAATCTGTTAGAAACTATATTGGTAGGATGTCTTTAATTGTTGTAGGAATAAAGTCTTATGGAGGTGAAAAGATAGAGAATGAAGTAATATGGAAGATTTTGAGAACATTGACGAGTATTCAGGAAGACTACAGAAATGATTGAACAAGTGATACCTTGTACACCAAAATTTTCAAGAGAGACTCTTCTTGGAAGATTGGAAGCAACAAAGATGAATTTGAGATTATCAGGAGACTTACCTAGAGTGGAGACAACATTCAATGCTCTTAGCATAAGACCTACATTGTCTAGAAGTACAAGTGTGAATGGAGATTATGCTAGTAGTAGCAGATCCAAATCTGATGAAGATAAGAAGATTGAAGAAGGTATTGCCTTGCTTGTGAAAAGAGAACTCGATGGTAAGAAAATCTTTAAATTTTGGACATGTAAAGAATATTGTCATTTTGCATCTAAGTGTCCTAAGAGAGTTAAGAAGTATAGAAACAATTTTAAGCCTAGAAGATCTAAAGAATGTTATTATGAAAATGATGAAGAAATTGAAGTAGGAATTGAAATACATTTGAGTGACAGTGATAATGATAACTTTGATGACATAGGATTTGTAGCAATTAAGGAAGAAAATTCTGAATCTGATATTAAAGAAGAAAAAGCCTTAGTTTCCCAAGTTGAAAAGAAAGCTGATTGGATTATAGATAGTGGTTTTCACATCATATGACTAGTGATAAAGGAAAGTTCATAAAGTTTAACAATTATGATGGAGGAGTTGTTAGAGTTGGTAACAATGCACCTTGTTTGATTAAAGGTATAGGATGTATTACTCTTGATGGAAAGACTAATAGTCATGATGTTTACTTTGTTGATAGATTGAATCATAATCTTTTAAGTGTTGGACAGTTAGTAGATAAGGGATATCAAGTTTGGTTTACTGAGAAAACTTGTGTGATTAAGGATAAAGATGGAAATCTAATTGGAACTAGATCTAGAACCAGAGGTAATGTATTTTAGTTTAACCCTACTAAGATGACATGTTTGATGACTAAGATTGATGACAGTTGGTTATGGCATAAAAGCTTTTGTCATATAAACTTTGATAATATTGTGAAATTAAGTTCTACACTTGTAGTAAGAGATTTACCTAAGATTATGAAGCCTATTTACATGATTTACAAGGAATGTGTGATGGCTAAGTAGAAAAGGAGTTCATTTCCTAACAAGAAGTTCACATCTACAAAGAAGATGGAGATTGTTCATATAGACTTGAGTGGTCCTACTAGGACTAGAGGATTCTATGGAGAAAGGTATTTTATGATTCTTGTTGATGATTTTACAAGAATGATGTGGATTGCATTTTTGAAAGAAAAATCTGAAGCATTGGTTAAGTTTAATGTCATGAAGAATAAAGTTGAGAATGAATTAGGAATGAGGATTAAATGTTTGAGATCTGATAGAGGTGGAGAATTTGCATCTAAAGAGTTTAACACTTTTTGTGAAGTAAATGGTATTAAGAGATAGTTATTATCCCCTAGAACACCTGAACAAAATGGTATTACAGAAAGAAGGAACAGATTAGTGACTGAAGTAGCTAGAGCTATGTTGTTTGAAGGTGATTTGTTAAAGACATTTTGGAGAGAAGTAGTGAATATAATAGTATATACAATGAACATAGTACAAATCAGAGCAGACACAGACAAGACACCTTATGAACTATGGTTTGGACATGCACCCTTAGTTAAGTATTTTAGAATTTTTGGAAGCAAATGTTATATTAAGAGAGATGATGATATAGGAAAGTTTGATCCTAGAAGTGATGAAAGAATTTTTCTTGGATATTTTTTAAAAAGAAAAGCATATAGATGTTACAATAAAAGAACTAAAACTATTGTTGAAAGTGCAAATGTAAAAGTTGATGAGAAGTTTAAAATTCAGGAAAGAATGCTTGATTATGAATCTGATGAAGGAACTAACCCTCAACCTAACATTGAAACTATTGAACAATTTTTTGAGACTGATAGTGAATTGTTGAATGAAAGTCATGTTGAAGAATCTAGAGAAGAATCTACAGTTGAAGAAAGATCAGTGACTATGACACCTAATAGGTATATATCAAGATATCATCCTGTTGAGCAAGTTATTGGAAGTTTGGACAGAGGAGTTATGACTAGAAAGAAGGTAAATTTATGTTTGATTTCTCAAATTAAACCTAAGTCTACTAATGAAGCTTTCGAAGATGAACATTGGATTAAAGCTATGAAAGAAGAATTGGATCAAATTGAAAAGAACAAGACATGGGAATTGGTTCCTAGACCTAAAGACAAAAATGTGATTGGAACTAAATGGGTATTCAGGAACAAGAAGAATGAACAAGGAGAAGTAATTAGAAACAAAGCAAGATTGGTATGTAAGGGATACTCATAGCAAGAAGGAATTGACTATGAAGAGACTATTGGAAATATTCAGGAATTAACCAAGTTACTGAGAGGGGAGGGGTGAATCAGTAACTCCAAATTTTCTTTCCATAACAGATGTATTAACATATAGTTTACTTTATCCTTTTTCATATAGAAAGCATGAAACATAAAAGCATTCACAACAATGACACATAGATTTGGTTACCTAGAAACCTTCCAAAAGAAAGTAAAACTGGGGTGGGGATGAAACCCACAAAGCTTTAGTACTGTAGTATAAAGTTGGCCGGTTAAGGCTTACATTGATCACTTCTGATGATCTACCCTACTAAGAGCAATAAGGACTGCTAGGTCCACCTTGTTAGAGGTTTTGCAAACATACAATGAAGTATGCACTTGGTTAAGAGATTTTACAAAGACTGTTAAGTCTACCCGGTTAAAGGATTTCAAGATGATTCACCTATTAGGATGAAATAGTATATCTCTTACTTTGCAACTGGATTTGCTAAATGAGATTCGCTGATGTACTGATCACCTTCTATGATGAATTTGTCTTTGCTACTCCTTATACTACTGTAGCCCTTTGTAATTCGCTTATCTTTGCTTTTCTTTCTTTTTCACATTCATATTCATACTTATTACATCTTGGTATTTTTACAACATTGTTTATATACAAGTCTAAAAAATTAATTACAATTACAAAGTTGGCTTGACAAATAAACATAAGTGCTACTAAGTCGGCCCAAGTATGGTTACATAGTTCCTGCAAACTAACTCGGTGACTTTCTGATACTCGGCGTCCACTGCATTACTCGGCATCATCATGCACTCGGTAGAAGTGAAGGCATGGTTCATACTAACCACTCAGTAGGTTTTGAACTCGGTAAATACTCGTGACTCGGTAGACATAATGTTACTCGATTTACACTGTCCTGCTTGGTTTGCACTGTCCTGCTCAGTTTGCACTATTCTACTCGGTTTGCACTGGGAATGCAAATAAGTGTTGTCACTAGTGGCAATCCTACTTACTACCAACAATCTCCCCCTTTGGCATTAGTGACAAAAACACTTATTGCCCAAAACTTATATACATGAACCATGCTGAGATTTATTTTGATTTTTCAAAATTTGTCTTTGTCATAGGGCTTTATAAATTATCTCCCCCTTTCAATATACTAACTTTTTCTTCTATACATATCTTCTTCTATACATATCTCCCCCTTTTTGGTGATAATGCCAAAGGTGTATATACAAGTGTTTTACAGAGAGAATCCAAAATTTGATAGAAAAATAGAATGTACCTTCATTATCAGTGCCAAGGTTTTGTCCTAATTTTCTTGCAGAATCTTGCATGTTTGGATTGCAATTTGGACTTCTACAGAGAGTTCAATCATGTGATCTACTATTGAGAACTGATTGTCATGAATTAATGTTTTGGAATGTTCAATGTGCTTATACATTGTATTCATGATGGGAAGGATCATGTTCTGAATGTCTAGTAGTGTGGACCGGATCCTTGTGTCTTCTTTCAGTAGTTCTGATTGCATATTTGATAGGAATGAGATTTTCATGTGATGAGCAGAGTTTGAACTTGGTTCAAGTTGTAGCTTCTGTATGCTAATCTTCAAATCCTCATCAATTTTATTCATTTTATCCTTGACATCCTTGGTGAACTTGGCAACATTGCACAGTTTGACCAAAAGAGAGGTAACATTAGAATAGGTAGATTCAATGTTTGTCAAAACTGAAGACAATTCTGCTTGATTAATAGCTATGTGCTGAGCAATGTGCTCAAGCACTTTATTGTTAAATTTCTTCTCATCTTTTTCAACTAACTTGTCTATCCAGATGAATCCTCATTGTACTTATTTACCACTTTTGCTAATTGTAACAAAACATGTTGAGAGGAGTCTACTTCAATACCTAATGCTTCTGACAAAATGTCCTTAGCATCCTTAATGATTTTATATTCCTTGTCTCTCTCATTTTTAAGCTTCTTTTGCTTCGCTTTCCTTTGGAGGATTTCACCTATATTTTGCATTTGATTTGCTGATAGATTTGCAAAATCCAATGTTGGAATCTCTATTTCCTCATCTAGGTCTATATCCTCTACTATATTCTTGCCCAAAAATCTTATACTCAGTTGAGCCTTAGGCTTATCTATACTTAATGCCTTAGTAGTAGTGATAGTAGACATAGTAGGACTGGCTATAGAGAATGGTATACTGTCTATTAGAGAACTTAAAGTATTTACACTTGTAGAATCAAAAACTAGAATACTTACTGCTGGAAAAATTGATGAAATAGGAGACTGCAACTTGGTAGAAGAAATGGTAGTTGCTTCTGTTGTTGCTATAGGTGATTGGACAAAAGTTGAAGTTGTCACAACCATGCTTAAAGGTGTCTTCGGGCTAGATGTAGTAACTTTTGCTAGAGAGGTAGGAAGTGATGCAATGACTTCTAATGCTATCCTCACAGTATCATCTACCTCAGTGGCTTCTTCCTATTCATCACTGTCATCTTCAATGTCTTTTATTATAACTGTTTCAGTACTCAGTTGGTGAAGATGGTATATGTTCTTCCATGTGGCATTTGCACTCTTCACAATTAATTCAATATTGTTAATCAGAATTAAACAAGTATTGAACTTCAGTGTCATCTTATTTTCATTCTCCTTCAATGCCTTCTTTATTTTATCATTTTTCAAGCTCGGTATTAACTGTCTCAGGGTTTGATCAAATATGTCTTTTACAGTTTGCTTTGCATTTGTCCATCTCATTTTTATTGGATCTAATAAAGTTGTTGGAATCTATGGGGCTATTTCATTAGGAGAGTATTTCCACTGTCCCATCTTTTCAATGATAGCATCTTCAATCTCCTTTTGTTTTGTTTCCGATCTTGTTTCATATTTTAAAGATTTTATATTACTTACTCCAGATCCTGATCCTTCTCTCAAAAGTTTGATCTTCTCTTGAAGGGTTAGAGGAGGCCTTTTGAATATTATATCTTTGTCCATTTTGTCTGCTTTACCCCTTGCACTTCTCCTTGTAAATATAGTAGTGGGAGGCTTAGGTGCCTTGGTAATGAATACCTTTCCTTTCTTCTTTGCAGGTTCTGGTTCCTCTGTTTTCTCATCCTTTTTCTCTTCTTCTTCAGTGTCTTCTCCTCTGTCCTCGATTAGCATTTTCATTTTGGCTATCCTCTTTTTTTCTTTATTTACTGCTTGTGGAAGCTTTATAATTAATTCAATTCTCACTTTTTCTTCTTCATATGTCCCAAAATATGGAGCTTTGGGATTAACAGGCTAATTAAGGAGGGCTTCAATGATATTCTTTGTTTCATCAATGTTTACCTTATAAGGAAGAGGTTTTACATGTACAATCCTCAGTTTAGCTACTTGAATGTATACTCTGTCACAGTCCACCATGAAACAAATGTCATCCTTATAATCCTCAACCAACTTCTATTGAATTCAAAATCTGTCATTCATTTTCTCCTTGAAAGACTCAAAATAACTATCCATGATGCTCTCAAAATTTTCACCCATTTCTGAAATATATTCATTTATCTCATAAAGAACTAGCACATCTTTTCTCCATACTACTTTTCCTTTGGAAGGGAAGAATTTCTAAACATAGAAAAATAAACAGACCAGTAGAGATCCAAACTTACATGGATTGTTTTTGGAAGTTTGAATGCTTTCCATGTTCTTGTTAAACTGTTTTAACAACAAGTCTGCAAGGTCAAATGATAGATTATTCTTTACCACCTTGTATGCTAGGTCTATGGCTTCGCAAGAAACACTATTCTATCAACTTGAACTATATATTTTATGAGCAATGATGTGTGTTCCAAACTTTAGTTTAGCATTAGTAATGCTTCTTACTTTCATGCCTCTACTGTCCCACTTGGCTAGGGTTTTCTTCTCTAGTTCTAGCCGACCTAGGGTTTTGGTAGTTTTAGCTTTGTTTAACATGGGAAGACCAGTGATTTGGTGAATCATCTTCTTAGTGATCTCTATGGGTTGCTCAAGCCAAATCTTGCCTTCATGTACATGGCTGAGAATGTATCTAACCCATTTCTCCTGAAAGTTTCAAGGTAAATGTGCAATGTGAACTAATCCCTTGTCTTCCAGATGTTTGTGCTCAGGTTTTAGAATACCATTCACACATAGTTCCTCATGTACAATATCTAGCTCTAGGTTTTCCATCTCTTGAATTGCACAATTGAAATGATTGCGAATATTGTTAACAAGTAGTACCTTAGGAGGAATCTGAGATTGAGCTCCGTTCGGGTCTAGGGCTGCTGCAATTGTGGGCACAAGTTTGAAATCTGGTGCTCTCCATTCCCCTTGGATTATCATTTTTGATCCTTTCTTTGCTGAAGTGCTGGATGATGCCATGGTAGCTCACAAAGAATTCTTTTCACAAAAGTTTTTGAATCGCTGGATTGCTCTTGAAATTTTTTGCTCTCAAAATGCTAAAGTTCACGGTGAAGAATGAGTTTGATTTCTTGCCTTTTGTTTACAACTCTATCATTAATGCTTAGTACAAATTAGGGTATGAATTCTAACAGACTATCATCCATTATGAATTAATTTCTCGGTAAAGACTTCACAAATTGGTGTACTTGAGAATTCATATTGCTCCGACCTCGCTCGGTAATCATATTAGACAGCTCCCGACCTTGCTCAGTGAAAACTGATACCATCCTTCCTATGATCTTATTACATCTTGTATGCCAATTTAGATCTTTCTTTTGATTTAGTTCTGGAACTACTTGAAATTTGTCTATGAGAATACAGTTCCACTGCTTTCTTGGAATTTAGTTTGAGTCGGTAGAGCCACCCATTCCATTACTTGGACTGGTTTTCTCACTAGATTTAGGAATCCACTATTGTCTCATCTATTTCCTGACCTTAGTTGCTTCATTCTTCTTTCCATCTTCAACTTCACTAGCATTCATACAATTTTTAGCTATATGACCAAGTTTAGTGCATTTGAAACATCTTATGGTAGTATCTCTTTTCCTTAGATGATGTTTTATGTAGTTCATGCCAATGTGTCCATATTCTCCACAGTAATGACATCTACACCAAGTGTTGTAATCCCATCCAAACATTGCTTTCATAATTTTTTCTACTGGATTGAATGTTTTGGATCTACACTCGAATGCCTTGTGACCTTGTTTGTTGCATTTGTGACAATTACCTTTGAATCTTTGTTTTTCCTTGCATTCATTTGCTTTGTGACCATGCTGATTGCAGTTGTAGCATTTTCCATTGAATTCTTCTTTTTAATTGCTCCAACATTTATTTGAAGTATGTCCTATTTTTCCACAATGATTACAAGTAGGTTTCTGATTTCTTTGAGTACCTTGCTTAGAAGATTCACCTTCTCCTTTGTATCCAAGTCCTGCTTTTCCTTTTTGCCTATGAAGATTTCGATCATACAGCTAATTTAAGTCTTCTTGGCTTTTCAAAATTCTTTCATTGATTTGTTTTTCGGTGTTTAGGTCATCCATCAATCTTAGATTGATTTTCTTTTCAGATCTTAGTTCTTCTCTTGTGCTTTCTATTTCTGATCTTAGATTCAGAATTTCCTCATTTGTATGGGAGATCTGATCAATTAGGTTTTCTAGCTGAAGGGTTTTATTTTGGACTTCATTGTTCCTTCCATCTAATTCATCCTTCAACTTGTTTCTTTGTTCTAAGATCTCACAAAATCTTGTTGAGTGTAGCTCTTGTTCTCTTTTTAATTTTCTCACTTCTTCCTGCAGAGACCCATTCTTTTCTAGGAGTTCTTTGACAACATTGTTTGCTTCATTTGAGCTATCTAAGGGAAAAAGATCTTCAATCTTTTCTTCAATGTAATTCTGATCATTCATCTAATTTGCAATTTCCTTCCTTCTTCTTAGGGATTGGGAAAGATGTTCTTTTTCTTCTTTAAGTTTAGCTATGGCCATTTCCAGATCTAGCTTTTCATTTTCAATCACCTTGTTTAGTTTGAATACCTCCATTGTCTTGGATCTTTTCTCAGGCTAGTTAAGCTTTATCTTGAGAACCAATACAGCTCTGATACCAATTGTTGGAAATATTCAAGAATTAACCAAGTTACTAAGAGGGGAGGGGTGAATCAGTAACTCCAAATTTTCTTTCAATAACAGATGTATTAACATATAGTTTACTTTATCCTTTTGCATATAGAAAGCATGAAACATAAAAGCATTCACAATAATGACACATAGATTTGGTTACCCAGAAACCTTCCAAAAGAATGTAAAATTGGGGTGGGGATGAAACCCACAAAGCTTTAGTACTGCAGTATAAAGTTGGCTGGTTAAGGCTTACATTGATCACTTCTGATGATCTGCCCTGCTAGGAGCAATAAGGACTGCTAGGTCCACCTTGTTAGAGGTTTTACAAACATACAATGAAGTATGCACTCGGTTAAGAGATTTTACAAAGACTGTTAAGTCTACCCGGTTAAAGGATTTCAAGTTGATTCACCTATTAGGATGAAATAGTATATCTCTTACTTTGCAACTAGATTTTCTGAATGAGATTCGCTGATGTACTGATCACCTTCTATGATGAATTTGTCTTTGCTACTCCTTATACTGTTGTAGCCCTTTGTAATTCACTTATCTCTTCTTTTCTTTCTTTTTCACATTCATATTCATACTTATTACATCTTGGTATTTTTACACCATTGTTTATATACAAGTCTAAACAATTAATTACAATTACAAAGTCAGCTTGACAAATAAACATAAGTGCTACTAAGTCAGCCCAAGTATGGTTACACAGTTCCTGCAAACTAACTCGGTGACTTTCTGATACTTGGCATCCACTGCATTACTCAGCATCATCATGCACTTGGTAGAAGTGAAGGCACAGTTCATACTAACCACTCGGTAAATACTGGTGACTTGGTAGACATAATGTTACTTGGTTTACACTGTCCTGCTCAGTTTGCATTGTCCTACTCGGTTTGCACTATTTTTCTTGGTTTGCACTGGGAATGCAAATAAGTGTTGTCACTAGTGGCAATCCTACTTACTGCCAACAAAGACTTTTGCCCCTATGGCAAGACTTGAAGTAGTAAGAATATTTTTGGCTTATGTGGCATTTAAGAAATTCAAAGTGTATCAGATGCATGTGAAGTCAGCATTTCTGAATGGTGAATTAGAAGAAGAAGTCTACATTGAGCAGCCTGAAGGTTTTCCTTTGACTCAAGAAGTAGATGTGGTATGTAAACTAAAGAAAGCATTGTATGGACTAAAGCAAGCACCTAGAACTTGGTATGCTAGATTAGATAAGTATTTGTTAAAGTTGGGATTTACAAAAGGAATAGCTGATAGAAACTTATATACAAAAGAAATTGAGAATGGATTGTTAGTTTTGGTTATTTTTGTTGATGACATTATTTTTGGAGGAGAAGATAAAGCTAGTGAAAAATTTTCTGATGAAATGAAGACAAAATTTGAAATGAGTATGATTGGAGAAATGAAATACTTTTTGGGATTACAAATAACACAAAACAAAGATGGTATCTTTGTAAGTCAGACAAAGTACTTGAATGATTTGTTGAAAAGATTTGGTATGGAGTATTGTAAACTAGTTGGAACACCTATGGTTATAGGACATAAAGTATCTAGTAAAGATGATACACTAGCAGTTGAGAAAAAGAAATACAGATCTATGATTGGTGGATTATAGTACTTGACACACACTAGACTAGATATACAACATTCAGTTGGAATGGTAGCAAAATTTCAAGCTAAACCTAGAGAGTCACATTATGCAAAAGTAAAGAGGATATTGAGATATCTTAGAGGCACAATGGACTATGGACTGTGCTATGAAATTTCTGATCATTTTACCCTATGTGCATATAGTGATGTTGATTGGAGAGCTAGTGTTGATGATAAGAAAAGCACCAGTAGCGGAGCCTTTTTTTCTTGGAGGAAGATTAATTTATTGGTTGAGCAAAAAGAAGAATTGTATCTCATAGAGTACAGCAAAAGAAGAATATGTAGTAGTAGAAAACAATTGTAATCAGATAATTTGGATGAAGTAGATGTTTATGGACATTGGAATCAAGTTTGATGAGCCTATTGTCATACATTGTGACAATACAAGTATAGTTAGTATGTCTAAGAATCCTATTTTACATTCTAAAACAAAGCATATAGAGATCAAGTATCATGTTGTAAGAGAGAAAGTAGCTAAGAAAGAAGTTAGACCGGAGTACATAAGCACAAAGGAACAAATAGTAGATATATTTACAAAGCCTTTTCCTAAGGATACATTTGAGTATCTGAGAGGTATGCTTGGGGTTATGCCCCAACCTACTTTTGAGTAATGATGTAGTTGGTTACATCCATCCAGTGGAATATGGCCCTATCTATTTTTTGGATTGGATTTTGGTACTTCCTCTATGGGGGAGTATGTGTATTTGAGCTAAGTCATTGAGGACTCTATTGTATACTTTTTTTCTGAATAGTGTCTTTTGACATTTAGCTATTGTTTGACATAGTGATAGAATTTATATCATTGATGTCAATGGGGGAGATAATCATGAAAAACATTGAGGAACTACATTTGTTGGAGAGATTGAATAGGATAATGAGCAAGATTTGATTGATCACGAGCAGCAGAGCAGTTGAGCAGTAGTGATTGGATTTTTGGAACATTGGATGTTTTTCATCTATGTTGACATCAATGCCAATGGGGGAGATTGTTAGGAATGAATGATGAATCCTTTGGCAGTCATTCTATAGCAGTGGTTGCTGCATTCATCACTATGATTGTCATTGATGTCAACACAGTGATATTCTGGAGTTTAGCAGAGAAGCAGGCATAGTTCTATTTTACGCACATGTTATATTGTAGATTGAGTTATGTGAAATTGATGGTATGTTCTTAGGTGTTTTATTAGCCTATGGTTAAGAGCACACAAGGAAATTCATTTATTCATGAGAGTTATAAGCATTTTGGTGGAAGCAATATTCTGGCCATGTTCCTGAGTAGCAGTTTTTGCTAATCGGAGGATATCTCCTAACTAGGATGGAATCTAATTCTATGTAGTTAAAGGGAAGTTTGAGACTCATTGGTGCTGATGTGGCTCATAGTGAAAACTTTGAGGTCACATGATTGAAAAGTTATTGTATTTGGAAGCCGACAGTTTTTATGTAATTTTGATGTAGCGTGTTGAAATTATTATTTTGTATTTGCATGCCAACTCATTTGTAATTATTTGAGTGCGTTATAAAGGAGGGAATGTTTTCCATGTTATGATTAGGATTTTTATAGTTTTTATATGAAATTATGAAAGTTGTGATGCGAATGTATGCATGAAGTGAAGAAAAGAACTAATTAAGTGATGAAGGAAGACTTGCAAAGTACAAAGATCTAGATTTGTGATCTTGTGTAGCAGAGAGTATGGTTTTGGCATAGTGTGAAGGAGGTAACATATGTCATATTATTCTATTGAATAATCCTAAGATCTATTGGATAGTGAGTTCAAAGATCTTTCCTTGAAGCTGTTTGGGCAATGGGTCCTTCTATCTTCCATAACTCCTAATAGGGTTAGAATCTTTTAACATGGATTCAAAATCTCCTAATCGAGATTCATGTGTACTAAATGTATTTCATAAGACTCCTAATAGGGTCCATCCTCTAACAAGGAACTTTCATATTAGTGCATCATTTTGTGGGCATCGTTCCCATCAGGGTTTACTCTTTGATCGAGAGGTTCCCTAGTTAACATATCTTGTGTAATTGTGTCATTATGTATGATTATCTTTCTAGGGTTGGTTACTACATTGATTATATGGTTTAAAGCTGTTGAAGTTGATATTGAAGGTGATGTTGATAAATGGTTTAATTATCAGATAAATGATTCACCCCCCCCCTCTTAGTTGTCTTGGTGGTATTTACTTTCTAACATATACTACCTTGAGAGCTCCTCTTTCTCAGACCTCATCTCTGCATAATCTTTCATGAAAGAACTCACATCCTCTCCAAAATTTACCAACCAGTCATTGGAATCTGAACCTGAAGTGGTTTTGGGCTGATTCTAAGGATTGTAATGGTGATCTTCATAGGGTGGTTGTTAGGAATGCTGCCAGGGTGCTTGATGCTGGGTTGGGGGGTATGGTAGTGCATGTTGGTAATTTGTTGTTGGTAGGCCATTTTGGTTATATGCTTCTACTTGGCCAGTCTGATATGGCATGAATGTCGATGCATGGGTAGCTTTTTCATGATATGGGGGGTGATAGGGTGAATATGCATTAGACATTGACATGCTTACTCATCAAATGAGCTGGTAAAATGATATCTTCTGAAACTTATCATCACTTGGATTGCTTAAACCAATAGATTTCTCTAAGAGTCACCATGGTGTTTGAAACAAAATACCTCTTGAAACCTGAATGCACTAAAGATCACACCAAAATCTTAGTGAATGATGAGAAACAAAACTGTCCCAACAGGCATGCCAAAAATTGTTGTCAATTGGGATTGCACCCGAGTATGGCTAAGTGTAAAACCTAGCAATCCCATGAAACATGGGACTACTCTCAGGCTGTGGGTAACCTATCTAAGAGTAGACCTCCAGATTAGGACTAGCTTCCCCATGAATCACCTAAAACCTAACTAAACTTTGAAGGAAAAGGGAGAGCAAGAGTGCATGAAACTAAAACTGAAACTAGGTGATTCACCAAACTTTGATAGATCCACAAACTAAAAGCAAACTCACAATGTGATTCAGAACATAACTTGAGCATCACAACTTCTCCCTAATCTGATTTTTCCCTTAGAAATAACCAGGTGCTAGTTGTAAATGAGAAGGGAATATAAATTCCACAAACCCAAATACATTCAAATGCACATGGATTGAGACTTTAGCAAATAAAAGTTCTTATGAACATCTAAATGAAAAAAATATCAAGTAAAGGACTAATTTTCATCACAATACATGACATAAAATCCACCAAAACAACTCACAGAGTTGTAGGAATAAGAAGGACAATTGCTATGAACTGAATTGAAGGGAGCCAAAATACAACTTGCTTCTCTAGAGATACAAACATTCACCTCCAAGAAAGAGGGAAAGAAGAACTCCCTTCAATCACCTAAGTGAGAGGTATAAAAAGAAAAGCTTAGAATCTACATGAAATTCTCCATCTCCTAAGAATGGAAAAACTCTCCAAATAGGCCCATGAATGCCTCCTTAACTCGGACGCCAGATTCCTGAGTTTTTCGGGTAGCAGAAAAACTGGGATGCCTAAAATAGATGGTCAAAGAAATGACCCTACCCACTAAGTCATGCACCATAATAAGATTCTGACAATGGCTTAAAAAATGCCATTTGTTGAAATTTACAATAACATTCTTGCAATGACTTTACATTTAAAGTTCCTACCGCTATATCACTCTAAAACATTGATTTAACTTATCCTAAGTCAAACAAATGACTCTCAACCCAATTACGAGGAAAGCATATTTGATGAATTATTACATTTATTAAATTAAATCCATTAATATATAGCATTCAACCTAGGATATCTAGAACCCAACTTAATGTTTTCAAAATATCCTATCAAAAGAAAACCCCCAAGCTTAAAATTGGATACATATCAAAAAATAAAATGAATAATAAATCTTGACCCTACAAATGGGGAGAAAATAATTCAATAGCCATTTTCATCAAAACCTTTCTGTCGGTGGCATTGTGGACTTTCTCCCTTGACAATTGTCAAGTTGCTATTTTCATACTAGCAATCTCTGAACTCGGATTTGGAAATAGTAGTCTTTTTCTTCATGGCATTGGCATTTTGAGGTAGGCTTTAATTTGTACATTCGATCTAGCTTTCATTCGCATCTCCTTCTCATTATGAAATCAAGCGCATTGTGTTTGCATTCAACTCCTTGGTTTTAATTTTTTATTCACTGGCTTATTGAGGCCGTGAGCCTACTACAGGAGCAGAGCATCCTTCCTCAACGGTGCTTATGTTTCCATTGTTATGTTTATGAATGTTTTTGATTGTTGAATGAATGTTGATGTTGGTATCATAGTATATTCATGGTTACTATTTCCTTTGAAAACCCACAACTAGGGCATCACTATCCATGCTTATTAATAAGGGCACTATTTATATTTTGATTCATTACTTGCTATATCTCGTGCCTTGTACTTTACTTTCATGACAATCCTCTATTTCCTGAGCCCACTGATAGCATTTCAAGGGCATTATGTCATGCCTTGTAATAGATTTTATGGCATTGTGCACTTGATTGTGTTTTCTTAAGGCTCATACACATTGGAACTTGCTCTCTACTTGCTTTGATGCCAATGCCAACCCTCGAGCCTACTGATTGATGTATTTTGTGCTCATTACCTCATGTTCTTTCCATTGTTTTGAATGGGTGGGTAGAACCTACTATCCCATGAGGTGCTAGGGCATCATTCATACTGCTCATTTGATGTGAATCTCCATAAACTATGAGTATTCTTAACTTTGGTTTTTCTTTTTCATTGCGCCATGAATGTCATGAGCTTGGGTCCCATCCATTCATCATTTTTATGCTATATAGATGATGACCCAAGAGGTGCTATACTGCATCTTTTCTTATGTAGTGTGGTGTCATGAACTGCTATGCATTGGTGCCTCTCTTTTGAATTGATCACCTGTAGATCCGTGGCCATGGAATCAATATACTACTCTTTGTTTTAGTATTGATTCTTGTAAGCACCATAAATGTATCGGTTCTCTATTTGGACGTACCTAGGTGGAAGGTGAGCACTGATGTATGATGCCTTAGGGTTTAGTGACTCTATTTATTGGTGGCATCATGGATTTCTTCCAAAGTGTTAGAATGTTGAATGTTGAGGGATTGTATTTTGATCCTCTAATGGCACTATCCTCTCAACCCATGCCCCATTGCTATTGTGTACTATTATGACTATTATGACAGACATGCATAGCTCACAAGTTCACTTGTGAGCCTAGATGTTTTAATGTAAATGCTCATTAATTTGACTATTCTTATTTTATTTGGAAAGCACTACTCTAAATTTGAGGGCATCATCTCTTGATTCCACCATGCTAGATGCATCCCCCTTTAGGGATTTGTTAACCTGGCATAATGTATTGTGTACTAGTATTGAATTTATGGCTTAATGCATTTTATGAGCCATGGCTAGGATATCAAGACATTGCTTGCCTATTGGCACACCTTGTTGATACTTGTGTTTACTCTTGTCCTGTAGAAGTTTAGATAGAACAAGAGCCTTGTTTCCATTTGACCTTTTAATATTCTCTTCTTCTTTGAAAAGGGATGAGTTTTTAATGTTGATTGTATTGGCTACCTATCATGCCATGTTGCTCACATTTTGTATTTGATGATTTTCATTTGATATTCACTATATAATATTCAAAACATTAAATCCTCCTGCTACATTTAAAGTTAATGTGTTTTTCTCTTGGAAGTACCACCTCATCACCTATTGTTATATGAACTTCATGGTGCCCATTTTCATGCCCATTTGTTGGTTGTATAGTTTGATGACATCATTTGATCATGTTCTTCCCACTCTTAAGTATAGCCTCATTATTGTTTGAAGGACTCATCATGTCATAGCATCTACATTTGAATGTAGATTTGAAATAGACCTTATGTTATAATGTACCTCTCCTTAGAATGCAGATTGTGTACCCTATTGGATATGCCAGTGCTTCAACCATGCTTCACTTGATATGGATTTATGGTTCTTGGGTGTCCCAATGATATTAAATGTTTCCCTATTCATCATGGGTGTTCTTGGCCTATGATGCAGCCACTGCTAGGGAAATGAGGTTTTCCTGGCATCGACTGCATCATAGGTCAAGGTCATTCATCTTCATATGTGATGCAGGAGCATCCTGGGTGTAAGAGCAATCTTGCATCACCCAAAAATATATATATATATTTTTTTTAATTCAATAAGGGCTATTTTGTGCAGAGCTACTATTTATGGAAAGTTACTATTTTTTGGTAATTTTTGCATGTGCTCAGAATGATCTGATTTCTTTCTTGGAGGTTCATTTTGGTCATATAAGTCTGCCAGTAAAGTTTCATTGCCAGATCAAGTGTATATTGGAAGATGTTGAAGATTTTCGGTATTGGCAGCAGGGTACAGAAACTTTGAACTCAATTTTGAAGGCTTTAGAGGCCCCGGATGAGGTCAAAAATTTGGGTAACGAGCACTTGCATGGTCAAGCCTGTAGAGCACTTCGTGGCATTTCCGAAATGGGGTTATAATAGCCGAGCGGGTCAACTGGTGATGACTTATGGTCTTCGGAAGTTGGACCACCTGAAATGGCAGAAAATAATTTTCTTCAAAATTTTTGTTCGGGTTTCAAAGGTTATCTTGAGCCGACTATGATGTAATAAAATGTAAAATAAAATAATGCTAAGTTTGGTCGGCCTTATTGGCTAAAATTCTAGAACCTTCCCAGGCGGTGGAAAATTACCTATATAAAGAAGGCTGTATTATTATCTTAGGCAGTTCAGAATAGTTCTGGGTAGTAGATCTGGGTAATAGCTCGAGGCTTTGTCCTAAAGAATATTGTAAGGGAATGCCCATGTGGCTTTGCATATTGTAATTCTGAAAGTTTGTAATTCCACATTTGTGGAGATAATAAGAAGCCAATTTTCTGTTCTTGCATATTGTTGTTGTTTCTCTATTTCTGTTATGTGTTTGTGGTATTAAGGGGAGCACCCTTCATCAAGTGGTATCAGAGTAGGGGTTCTTGAGTGTGTAAATAGATCACCGACTATGAGGCAGTTTGCACCAGGACCGTGGTTAGGGTTTCAGCGCGCATCGCGAAAATGCCTCCATGAAGAGAACGTGGCGGAAGACCTGGTGTTGTGACACCTGAGGTTAGAGAGTTGCAGAGACAAGTGCGAGCATTGCAAGAAGAGATTCGTAGAGGAATGAATCTTAATGTCAGAGATGAAAGCGAGGATGAAGCCGAAGAAGAATATCAAGAAGGAGAAGTTGAAATTGTGAACCAGGAGGAAGAAAGACTTTTTCGGGTGATTTCCAAGATTGGGAAAAGACCTAAGATTGAGGTTCCTACATTTTCTGAAAATCTTAACCCAGAGGAATTGATCGACTAGATCAATGAATGTGAAGAATATTTTGAGTATGAAGATGTCGAGGATCCTGATAGGGTCAAATTTGCGAAGGCCAGACTGAAAGGTCATGCGAAGATATGGTGGCAAGAGATTCAGTTGGAGCGAAATAGAAGGGGAAAGGAGAAAATCACAAGATGGGATCGGATGGTGGATAAATTGAAGCGACAGTTCATTCCTGTTGATTATGAGCTTGACCTACTAAAGAAAATGCAGAGTTTGAAGCAAGCAGGAAGATCTGTTCAGGAGTATACAGAGGAGTTCTATCGAATTCTCATCAGAACAGGCCATGCAGAAGCTGATAAGGAGAAAGTTGCCCGATACCTTAATGGGTTAAGGCCAAGCATTCAAGAGGAGTTGAATCTGGTTCGAATGAGCAGTATTGAGGAGGCATACCAATTTGCCCTAAAAGTAGAGGAAAAGCTGAACAAGAAGTTCGAGAGTAGACAAAATGGAAGAGGTCGCGGTGGATGATCTGGTGGACGGTCATATGGTGGCCGAAATGAAGATCCGAAAAAGAAAGATGAGGCCAGTAGCAGTCAAAATCAGCGAGGAAATAATTCCGATCGCTTCTAGGATCAGAATAATAGAGATCAGAGAGGAAGAGGAAGAGGACAAGGATCTGGAAGAGGTGGCTTTCGTGGAACATGTTTTCACTGTGGAGAAGAAGGTCATAGGGCATTTGAATGTCCTCAGTGCCAAGGCAGAACAGACAGAAGAAATGAAGGCCAGGCCAGAGTTGCACATGTAGATGAAGATGCCAGATCATCAAATTCTAAAGATGCTGAAAAAGGAGAAACATTGATTAACAGAAGAGTCCTGTTGAGTGGTGAGAATGAACCTGAGCAAAGGAGGAGCCTGTTTCGCACCAGGTGCAAGTGTGAAGGTAAATGTTGTGATGTGATTATTGATAGTGGAAGCATTGACAATTTGGTGTTAGAAGAGATGGTGACAAAGTTGAAGCTCAAGAGACAGAAACACCCACATCCATATCGGATTGCCTGGGTACAGGATGACCACAAGGTCATGGTCAATGAACAATGCCTAGTGAAGTTCAAGATTGGCGGATACCAAGATGAGGTATTGTGTGATATCATATCTATGGATGCATGTCATATGTTGTTGGGTAGACCATGGCAGTTTGACAGATGTGTTGTACATGATGGTCGTGCGAATACCTATTCCCTGACAAAGGATGGAGTGCAACATAAGCTAAAACCATTAAAGGAGACTGAAGAAAAAGTATGTGGTAATGCAAAGATAACTTTTGTTGATGGAAGAAATTTCCTAGATGGTATGAGGCATGAGCATGTATGTTTTTCTTTAATTCCAAAAGCTGGTAAAGAGGAAGTAGAAGATGTTCCTGTAGAAGTTGCAGATTTGTTGAATGAGTTTTAGGATATTGTATCCGATAACGTGCCTGATAGATTACCACCAGTCAGAAAGATTAGTCATCAGATGGACTTGATCCCAGGAGCGAGTTTGTCAAATAAGGCAGCACACAGAATGACACCTCCAGAAAGTGAGGAGTTGAACAGACAAGTACATGAACTGTTACAGAAAGGATTGATCCGTGAGAGCCTGAGTCCTTGTGCTGTACCAGCGGTATTAGCACCAAAGAAGAATGGAGAATGGAGGATGTGTACAGATTCTAGGGCAATAAACAAGATCACAATCAAGTACAGGTTTCCATTGTCACGAATGGATGATATTATGGACTGTTTGAGTGGAGCTGTGTATTTCTCAAAAATAGATCTGAAAAGTGGATATCATCAGATTCGGATCAGAGAAGGGGATGAATGGAAGACTACCTTCAAGACAAAGGAAGGACTGTATGAGTGGTTAGTCATGCCTTTTGGGCTAACCAATGCACCGAGCACTTTCATGCGGCTCATGAATGAGGTTCTGAAAAAATTTCTGGGTAAGTTTGTCATTGTTTACCTAGATGATATTTTGATCTTTAGAAAGACATTGGATGAGCATATGATGCATATTCGTATGGTATTTGAGAAGTTGAGAGAAGAAAAATTGCTGATTAATTTGAAGAAGTGCAGTTTTGTGAAGAAAGAGTTGGTGTATTTGGGGTTTGTAGTTTCAGGAGAAGGTCTAAAAATGGACCCAGAGAAGGTACATGCTATCCTTGAATGGCCTATGCCAAGGAGTGCTACTGAGGTAAGATCTTTTCATGGTCTAGCTAGCTTTTATAGAAAGTTTATCAGAAATTTTAGCAGTATTTGTGGACCCTTGACTGAAACAATGAGAGGGGATAGAAAAGAGTTTAAGTGGACTAATGGGGCAGAAAAGAGTTTTCAATTGTTGAAATGAAAAGTTACAGAACAACCTGTTTTAGCACTTCCAAATTTTAATAAGGTGTTTCAAGTAGATTGTAATGCGAGTGGTACTGCAATAGGAGCTGTTATGAGCCAAGAAGGTAAACCTGTTGCTTATTTCAGTGAGAAGTTAAATGATGCCAAGAGGAAATATTCTGTTTATGATCAAGAATTTTATGTTATAGTTCAGGTATTAAAGAAGTGGAGACATTATCTACTTCCTAAGGAGTTTGTTTTGTATACTGATCATCAAGCTTTGCAATATTTGAATAGTCAAGGAAAATTGAATCAAAGGCATCTGAAATGGGTTGAGTTTTTGCAGAGTTATACATTTGTTTTGAAACACAGGAGTGAAAAGTCTAATAGGGTTGCAGATGCTCTTAGTAGAAGGCAACTATTGCTGACAGAAATGCAGATTGAAGTGGTTGGGTTCAAGGAACTCAAGAATTTGTATCCAGAGGATCTTGATTTTGGTGAAGCTTGGAAAGCTTATACAGAACCTGTTACTCTAGACAGGATGAAATGGCTGGATTTCATCATCCAGGATGATATGCTATTCAAAGGGAGTCAATTGTGCATTCCACGAAGTTCTATGAGGGAGAATCTCATCAAGGAGAAGCATAGCGGAGGATTGGCTGGACATTTTGGTCGTGACAAAACCCTTTCTTTGGTTAGTGAGAATTACTATTGGCCACAGTTGCAGCAAGATGTGAAGAAGTTTGTACAGAGTTGCAGAGTATGTCAGATGGCGAAAGGAGTGAAGCAGAATACAGGGTTCTATCAGCCATTACCTATGCCAGAGAAGCCTTGGGAGGATATCAGCATGGACTTTGTTCTTGGTTTACCGAGGACTCAGCGGGGACATGATTCAATTTTTGTGGTGGTTGACAAATTTTCAAAGATGGCACATTTCATTCCCTGCAAGAAGACTAATGATACTGTTCATGTAGCAGAATTGTTTTTCAGAGAAGTAGTGAGACTTCATGGTTTGCCAAAGACCATAGTTTCAGATCGGGACACTAAGTTTGTTGGATATTTCTAGCATACGTTGTGGAAGAAGTTGAAGACAGATTTGAAGTTCAGTTCATCACATCATCCACAGACTGATGGACAGACAGAGGTGGTGAATAGAAGTTTGGAAAATTTGCTGAGATGTTTGGTTGGAGATAAGCCAATAGGATGGGATTTGATTTTACCACAGGTAGAATTTGCATACAATAATTCTGTCAATACGAGCACTGGTAAATCACCATTCTAAATTGTATATGGAAGTAGTCCAAGAAATGCATCTGAATTGAGAAAGATAGATAAAGGAGAAATAAGTAGTGCTGAAGCTGAAGATTTTGCAGAACACTTGAAGAACATCCATGAGGAGGTGAGGAAGCATATTAACAAGATGAATGCGCAGTATAAGGCTAAGGCAGATGAGTAAAAGAGGCATAAGGAATTTCAGGTTGGTGATGAAGTCATGGTTCATTTTTGGAAGGAGCGGTTTCCAGTTGGTACATATAACAAGCTGAAAATGAAGAAGTTTGGGCCATGTAAGATACTGAAGAAGCATGATTCAGGAAATGCATATGAGGTAGAATTGCCTAGTGAGCTAAATATTTCACCAGTGTTTAACATTTCAGATCTGATAGAGTATCATGAAGGAGGTGTTGAAGATGAGATCACAACAGCACAGTGGAGTATTCCAGCAACTAGTTCAGACACTAAGGAGATCGAAGATATACTGGACAGTCGTGTTGGCAGAAGCACAAGGAATAGGACATATGAAGAATATTTGGTCAAGTGGAAAGGATGACCTGTTGAAGATTCATCATGGCTAACAAAGGAGGAGGTTAACCATCTTGGTTTTCCTCTGCACACCTGAGTCGTGACAGGGTCACTTCTCAAATTACCCTGGGTGTCTGATGCAGGAGCATCCTGGGTGTAAGAGCAATCTTGCATCACCCAAAAATATTTCTATTTTTTTTTTAATTTAATAAGGGCTATTTTGTGCAGAGCTGCTATTTATGGAAAGTTACTATTTTTTGGTAATTTTTGCATGTGCTCAGAATGATTTGATTTCTTTCTTGGAGGTTCATTTTGGTCATATAAGTCTGCCAGTAAAGTTTCATTACCAGATCAAGTGTATATTGGAAGATGTTGAAGATTTTCGGTATTGGTAGCAGGGTACAGAAACTTTGAACTCAGTTTTGAAGGCTTTAGAGGCCCCGGATGAGGTCAAAAATTTGGGTGACAGGTGCTTGCATGGGTCAATCCTGTAGAGCACTTCGTGACGTTTCTGAAATGGGGTTATAATAGCCGAGTGGGTCAACTGGTGATGACTTATGGTCTTTGGAAGTTGGACCACCTGAAATGGCAGAAAATAATTTTCTTCAAAATTTCTGTTCGGGTTTCAAAGGTTATTTTGAGCCAACTATGATGTAATAAAATGTAAAATAAAATAATGCTAAGTTTGGTTGGCCTTATTGGCTAAAATTCTGGAACCTTCCCAGGTGGTGGAAAATTGCCTATATAAGGAAGGCTGTATTATTATCTTAGGCATTTCAGAATAGTTCTGGGTAGTAGATCTGGGTAATAGCTCGAGGCTTTGTCCTAAAGAATATTGTAAGGGAATGCCCATGTGGCTTTGCATATTGTAATTCTGAAAATTTGTAATTCCACATTTGTGGAGATAATAAGAAGCCAATTTTCTATTCTTGCATATTGTTGTTGTTTCTCTGTTTTTGTTATGTGTTTCTGGTGATGACTTATGTTCCACGGAAGCCTCCTCTTCCAGATCCTTGTCCTCTTCCCCTTCCTCTTTGATCTCTATTATTCTGATTCTGGAAGCGATTGGAATTAGTTCCTCTCTGATTCTGACTGCTACTGGCCTCATCCTTCTTTCTCAGATCTTCATTTCGGCCACCATATGACCATCCACCAGATCGTCCACCGCGACCTCTTCCATTTTGTCTTCTCTCAAACTTCTTGTTCAGCTTTTCCTCTAATTTTAGGGCAAACTGGTATGCCTCTTCAATACTGTTCATTCGAACTAGATTCAGCTCCTCCTGAATGCTTGGCCTTAACCCATTAAGGTATCGGGCAACTTTCTCCTTATCAGCTTCTGCATGGCCTGTTCTGATGAGAAGTTGATAGAACTCCTCTGTATACTCCTGAACAGATCTTCCTGCTTGCTTCAAACTTTGCATTTTCTTCAGTAGGTCAAGTTCATAATCAACAGGAATGAACTGTCGCTTCAATTTTTCCACCATCCGATCCCATCTTGTGATTTTATCTTTCCCTCTTCTATTTCGCTCTAATTGAATTTCTTGCCACCAGATCTTCGCATGACCTTTCAGTCTGGCCTTCGCAAATTTGACCCTATCAGGATCCTCAACATCTTCATACTCAAAATACTCCTCACATTCATTGATCCAGTCGATCAATTCCTCTGGGTTAAGATTTCAAAAAAATGTAGGAACCTCAATCTTAGGTCTTTTCCCAATCTTGGAAATCACCCGAAAAAGTCTTTCTTCCTCCTGGTTCACAATTTCAACTTCTCCTTCTTGACATTCTTCTTCAGCTTCATCCTCCCTTTCATCTCTGACATTAAGATTCATTCCTCTACGAATCTCTTCTTGCAATGCTCGCACTTGTCTCTGCAACTCTCTAACCTCAGGTGTCAAAACACCAGGTCTTCCGCCACGTTCTCTTCATGGAGGCATTTTCATGATGCGCACTGAAACCCTAACCACAGTCCTAGTGCAAACTGCCTCATAGTCGGCGATCTATTTACACACTCAAGAACCCCTGCTTTGATGACTTATGGTCTTCGATCTCCTTAGTGTCTGAACTAGTTGCTGGAATACTCCACTGTGCTGCTGTGATCTCATCTTCAACACCTCCTTCATGATACTGTATCAGATCTGAAATGTTAAACACTGGTGAAATATTTAGCTCACTAGGCAATTCTACCTCATATGCATTTCCTGAATCATGCTTCTTCAGTATCTTACATGGCCCAAACTTCTTCATTTTTCAGCTTGTTATATGTACCAACTAGAAACCACTCCTTCCACAAATGAACCATGACTTCATCACCAACCTGAAATTCCTTATGCCTCATTTTCTCATCTGCCTTAGCCTTATACTGCACATTCATCTTGTTAATATGCTTCCTCACCTCCTCATAGATGTTCTTCAAGTGTTCTGCAAAATTTTCAGCTTCAGCACTACTTATTTCTCCTTTATCTATCTTTCTCAATTCAGATGCATTTCTTGGACTACTTCCATATACAATTTGGAATGGTGATTTACCAGTGCTCCTATTGACAGAATTATTGTATGCAAATTCTGCTTGTGGTAAAATCAAATCCCATCCTGTTGGCTTATCTCCAACCAAACATCTCAGCAAATTTCCCAAACTTCTATTCACCACCTCTGTCTGTCCATCAGTCTGTGGATGATGTGATGAACTGAACTTCAAATCTATCTTCAACTTCTTCCACAACGTACGTCAGAAATATCCAACAAACTTAGTGTCCTGATCTGAAACTATGGTCTTTGGCAAACCATGAAGTCTCACTACTTCTCTGAAAAACAATTCTGCTACATGAACAACATCATTAGTTTTCTTGCAGGGAATGAAATGTGCCATCTTTAAAAATCTGTCAACCACCACAAAAATTGAATCATGTCCCCGCTGAGTCCTCGGTAAACCAAGAACAAAGTCCATGCTGATATCCTCCCAAGGCTTCTCTAGCACAGGTAATGGCTGATACAACCCTGTATTCTGCTTCACTCCTTTCGCCATCTGACATACTCTGCAACTCTGTACAAACTTCTTCACATCTTGCTGCAACTGTGGCCAATAGTAATTCTCACTAACCAAAGAAAGGGTTTTGTCACTACCAAAATGTCCAGCCAATCCTCCGCTATGCTTCTCCTTGATGAGATTCTCCCTCATAGAACTTCGTGGAATGCACAATTGACTCCCTTTGAATAGCATATCCTCCTAGATGATAAAATCCAGCCATTTCGTCCTGTCTAGAGTAACAGGTTCTGTACAAGCTTTCCAAGCTTCACCAAAATCAAGATCCTCTGGATACAAATTCTTGAGTTCCTTGAACCCAACCACTTCAATCTGCATTTCTGTCAGCAATAGTTGCCTTCTGCTAAGAGCATCTGCAACCCTATTAGACTTTCCACTCCTGTGTTTCAAAACAAATGTATAACTCTGCAAAAACTCAACCTATTTCAGATGCCTTTGATTCAATTTTCCTTGACTATTCAAATATTGCAAAGCTTGATGATCAGTATACAAAACAAACTCCTTAGGAAGTAGATAATGTCTCCACTTCTTTAATGCTTGAACTATAGCATAAAATTCTTGATCATAAATAGAATATTTCCTCTTGGCATCATTTAACTTCTCACTGAAATAAGCAACAGGTTTACCTTCTTGGCTCATAACAGCTCCTATTGTAGTACCACTAGCATCATAATCTACTTGAAACACCTTATTAAAATCTAGAAGTGCTAAAACAGGTTGTTCTGTAACTTTTCGTTTCAACAATTGAAAACTTTTTTCTGCCCCATTAGTCCACTTAAACTCTTTTCTATCCCCTCTCATTGTTTCAGTCAAGGGTCCACAAATACTGCTAAAATTTTTGATAAAATTTCTATAAAAGCTAGCTAGACCATGAAAAGATCTTACCTCAGTAGCACTCCTTGGCGTAGTCCATTCAAGGATAGCCTGTACCTTCTCTGGGTCCATTTTTAGACCTTCTCCTGAAACTACAAACCCCAAATACACCAACTCTTTCTTCACAAAATTGCACTTCTTCAAATTAATCAGCAATTTTTCTTCTCTCAACTTCTCAAATACCATACGAATATGCATCATATGCTCATCCAATGTCTTGCTAAAGATCAAAATATCATCTAGGTAAACAATGACAAACTTACCCAAAAATTCTTTCAGAACCTCGTTCATGAGCCGCATGAAAGTGCTCGGTGCATTGGTTAGCCCAAAAGGCATGACTAACCACTCATACAGTCCTTCCTTTGTCTTGAAGGCAGTCTTCCATTCATCTCCTTCTCTGATCCGAATCTGATGATATCCACTCTTCAGATCTATCTTTGAGAAATACACAGCTCCACTCAAACAGTCCATAATATCATCCATTCGTGGCAATGGAAACCTGTACTTGATTGTGATCTTTTTTATTACCCTAGAATCCGTACACATCCTCCATTCTTCATTCTTCTTTGGTGCTAATACCGCTGGTACAGCACAGGGACTCAAACTCTCACGGATCAATCCTTTCTGTAACAGTTCATGTACTTGTCTGTTCAATTCCTCACTTTCTGCAGGTGTCATTCTGTGTGCTGCCTTATTCGGCAAACTCGCTCCTGGGATCAAGTCCATCTGATGACTGATCTTTCTAACTGGTGGTAATCCATCAGGCACGTTATCGGATACAATATCCTGAAACTCATTCAACAAATCTGCAACTTCTACAGGAACATCTTCTACTTCCTCTTTACCAGCTTTTGGAATTAAAGCAAAACATACATGCTCATGCCTCATACCATCTAGAAAATATCTTCCATCAACAAAAGTTATC
This sequence comes from Chamaecyparis obtusa, assembly GCA_027943335.1. Lineage (NCBI taxonomy): Eukaryota > Viridiplantae > Streptophyta > Pinopsida > Cupressales > Cupressaceae > Chamaecyparis > Chamaecyparis obtusa. The sequence goes on along the minus strand of BSBK01001047.1, from coordinate 1,043,996 downwards.
CTTGCATTACCACATACCTTTTCTTCAGTCTCCTTCAATGGTTTTATCTTATGTCGCACTCCATCCTTTGTCAGGGAATAGGTATTCGCACGACCATCATGTACAGCACATCTGTCAAACTACCATGGTCTACCCAACAACATATGACATGCATCCATAGATATGATATCACACAATACCTCATCTTGGTATCCGCCAATCTTGAACTTCACTAGGCATTGTTCATTGACCATGACCTTGTGGTCATCCTATACCCAGGCAATCCGATATGGATGTGGGTGTTTCTATCTCTTGAGCTTCAACTTTGTCACCATCTCTTCTGACACCAAATTGTCAGTGCTTCTACTATCAATAATCACATCACAACATTTACCTTCACACTTGCACCTGGTGCGAAACAGGCTCCTCCTTTGCTCAGGTTCATTCTCACCACTCAACAGGACTCTTCTGTTAATCAATGTTTCTCCTCTTTCAGCATCTTTAGAATTTGATGATCTGGCATCTTCATCTACATGTGCAACTCTGGCCTGGCCTTCATTTCTTCTGTCCATTCTGCCTTGGCGCTGAGGACATTCAAATGCCCTATGACCTTCTTCTCTACAGTGAAAACATGTTCCACGGAAGCCACCTCTTCCAGATCCTTGTCCTCTTCCTCTTCCTCTCTGATCTCTATTATTCTAATCCTGGAAGCGATTGGAATTATTTCCTCGCTGATTTTGACTACTACTGGCCTCATCCTTCTTTTTCGGATCTTCATTTCGGCCACCATATGACCGTCCACCAGATCATCCACCATGACCTCTTCCGTTTTGTCTACTCTCGAACTTCTTGTTCAGCTTTTCCTCTACTTTTAGGGCAAATTGGTATGCCTCCTCAATACTGCTCATTCGAACTAGATTCAACTCCTCTTGAATTCTTGGCCTTAACCCATTAAGGTATCGGGCAACTTTCTCCTTATCAGCTTCTGCATGGCCTGTTCTGATGAGAAGTTGATAGAACTCCTCTGTATACTCCTGAACAGATCTTCCTGCTTGCTTCAAACTCTGCATTTTCTTTAGTAGGTCAAGCTCATAATCAACAAGAATGAACTGTTGCTTCAATTTTTCCACCATCCGATCCCATCTTGTGATTTTATCTTTCCCTCTTCTATTTCGCTCCAATTGAATTTCTTGCCACCAGATCTTCGAATGACCTTTCAGTCTGGCCTTCACAAATTTGACCCTATCAGGATCCTCAACATCTTCATACTCAAAATACTCCTCACATTCATTGATCCAGTCGATCAATTCCTCTGGGTTAAGATTTACAGAAAATGTAGGAACCTCAATCTTAGGTCTTTTCCCAATCTTGGAAATCGCCTGAAAAAGTCTTTCTTCCTCCTGGTTCACAATTTCAGCTTCTCCTTCTTGATATTTTTCTTTGGCTTCATCCTCACTTTCATCTCTGACATTAAGATTCATTCCTCTACGAATCTCTTCTTGCAATGCTCGCATTTGTCTCTGCAACTCTCTAACCTCAGGTGTCACAACACCAGGTCTTCCGCCACGTTCTCTTCATGGAGGCATTTTCGCGATGCGCGCTGAAACCCTAACCACGGTCCTGGTGCAAACTGCCTCATAGTCGGTGATCTGTTTACACACTCAAGAACCCCTACTCTGATACCACTTGATGAAGGGTGCTCCCCTTAATACCACAAACACATAACAGAAATAGAGAAACAACAACAATATGCAAGAACAGAAAATTGGCTTCTTATTATCTCCACAAATGTGGAATTACAAACTTTCAGAATTACAATATGCAAAGCCACATGGGCATTCCCTTACAATATTCTTTAGGACAAAGCCTCGAGCTATTACCCAGATCTACTACCCAGAACTATTCTGAACTGCCTAAGATAATAATACAGCCTTCCTTATATAGGCAATTTTCCACCGCCTGGGAAGGTTCCAGAATTTTAGCCAATAAGGCCGACCAAACTTAGCATTATTTTATTTTACATTTTATTACATCATAGTCAGCTCAAGATAACATTTGAAACCCGAACAGAAATTTTGAAAAAAATTATTTTCTGCCATTTCAGGTGGTCCAACTTCCGAAGACCATAAGTCATCACCAGTTGACCCGCTCGGCTATTATAACCCCATTTCGGAAATGCCACGAAGCGCTCTTCAGGATTGACCGGCGCAAGCGCCTGTCACCCAAATTTTTGACCTCATCTGGGGCCTCTAAAGCCTTCAAAACTGAGTTCAAAGTTTCTGTACCCTGCTGCCAATACCGAAAATCTTCAACATCTTCCAATATACACTTGATCTGGCAATGAAACTTTACTGGCAGACTTATATGACCAAAATGAACCTCCAAGAAAGAAATCAGATCATTCTGAGCACATGCAAAAATTACCAAAAAAATAGTAACTTTCCATAAATAGCAGCTCTGCACAAAATAGCCCTTATTGAATTAAAAAAAAAAATAGAAATATTTTTGGGTGATGCAAGATTGCTCTTACACCCAGGATGCTCCTGCATCAATATGGAACAAACACATTAGTGAAAACAATGGTATTTATTTTATTTCTGGAGCCTATTTATACACATGTCTTTGGAACAACCCTTCATAGAGTTTTATGGATGAGTGTATGTATGCATGTCATGCCCTGCAAGAGAATTGGGGAAGAGAACAAAGATTCTCTTTATAAAAGAAAACCTAAGTAGAGATTTATGAAAAAATTTGAATCTTAAAAAAGAATTAAATAAACAAAACATAGACTAACTTAAATCCCTCCTAGGTTCCCTTGTTATCAAATGCATGATTCATTGAAGTCCATTAAGTGAGCTAACAACAAAATTTACTTCACAAAGCAAACTTCATCATATCATTATAAGATTCTTTATTAAGAACTTCAAAGTACTTTCATTTCAATTTTCCATTTAAAATCATCTATATACCTAAGTATCCTTTATGAATAGTATAAATTTTAAATCAAATAGAACCATTTAAATCATTTGACACATTGAAAATAATACATTTTTTTTCAATAGCCTTTTCACTTAATCAATAATAAGAAACATACTACTTTACTTGAAATGTTACAAACTCCTTTTTTTCTTTCCAACATACATCTTATACATAAGGTTCACATCTCCCTTTTCCCTTTTCCTAAATCTACCCATTCCAAATACATCATTTTGAATTATATCAATGATCATATTACATTCATCTCCTCTTGGGAGGTAACAATAATTTTACATCATGAAAGATAATTACAAAGCCTTCATTCTTCAAAAACTGGTACATAAGCAAGCATGAATCTTCAAACACTGCATCTGCAAAAGATACCTCGATAAAAAGATTTACCACCCAACCACATAGATATCCAAAAGGCCCACTCCCCCGTGCTAGGAGATAAACACCAAGGCCCACAAAGAAGGAATATCTAGGCCATAACTAGGGTTGGGTAACCTTTCCCAAATAGAAAATGAAAAGAAGATCAAAGTATAAATCTTTTCCCAAAAAGGTTCTAAGGCTTGGTAGAAACTCTAAGCAATAAGCTAAGTGAGTTTCATCACATAGCCCTCACTCCTTGGGTTGTCTTGGTACTAGCCACTCCAGGCCCTGGCCCCCAAGTAGGCACATGTGGGATCGAATGCCTTTCATACAAACAAGCACCATTTGATCATACCTACACATAGGTACCTTATCCCACTCCCATCCATAACCTTTACTAGCGCTAATGGTATGGGTGAGGCATACATTAATATTTTTAGTGTTTGAACCCATTCCCATAAGTTTAATTAAATTTTTACTTATTAAATAACTCTTCAGTCGGTTATCCTGGTACTAGCCACTTAGGGCCTCAACTTCGCACTAAGAGCCACTCACTTAGTCTTCTTAAGTTTTCTACCCTTAACCCACACATCAAAAAAAAATCATACATGCAATATAACACATCATAAACACTTTTGAAAACTTACATCAAGGAAAAACAAAGAATAGGATAGTTTAGGGATGTTTAGGAAAATTAGGAGTGGTTTAGGGAACCCTAGGATAGTCCTGATCTTCCAGACAATCCTAAACCCTAACCCTACTCCCTACACACATCCTAAACCTATTAAGGCATCTAAATGCACCATATAAATTTCATCAAACAAGAATTGATCATTTATAAATTTTACACAAATTTCTATGTAGTTTATACAAAATTCTATATGCCTGAAATTTGGCTAACTCTGAATTTTTAAGAAATCTCAAAAGTAGAAGTTGCATCTTAACTCCTATGAAGCTGAAACCTATCTCAATCATCCTGAAAGGTACCTAATTCCTTTATACAAGTATAACTTAAAGTATAAGAAATTATCTTATACTTAAATGTTACACTTGTATAAATCTTACCTAAACCCTAACCTGGGATCAAAATATGCATTTTCTTTGCAGTCCTACGCATTGGTTTCATGTAACTGGGCATTTGTTTTCTAGTCCTATGTATTGGTTTCATGTAACTAGACATTTGTTCAATGTTCCTGCGCATTCGTACAAGATAACTGGGCATTTGGGTTAGGTTACTGCACAATTGTTTAATAGAGCTGCGCATATGATTAAGGTGTCTACGCAATTGTTTTAGGAAATTGTGCATATGTTAAAGGTAGCTACGCATTTGTGCAGAATGGCAAAAAATAAAAAAATGACTGACAAATCTGACTTGCAAGAAAAATTGGGCATTATGGGGACTGCGGATGCCAAATCTGGGAAAGACCCATTTGAGATCTCCCAATTTCCATACAAGAGTAGCCCTTCAACAAGGATTACCAGCTATCTAAGCCTACTTTAGAATTGGAGAAAGAAACTAGGTTCCTATGATAGACCTAAACTATGAGGGTCACTAGAACAATCTCAAGGTCTGGTAGTTCCTAGAGACCCCTGAGACATATGGGAGAATGTCACAAGGATCTTAGGAAGTTCTCAGACTTCATCCAATTCCAAAAATGAAAACCAACAGACTCCTAATTGATTAATCATTCCTTTGATCACAATAATGCATCTATGAACATTCAAATCCCAACTATTCCATTTCACAAACATTAACATCATAATCCAACTCTAATTTTTCCATTCTACCTTCATCCAACAAGAAAATAACAAAATAAATTCAACTCACATAGGGAATATACACTTATTTATGCAACACTATATTAATATTAGCCTCTTTCCTAATGTTATTTTGAAATAATACAGACTTAGTACAATAACATAACCATTCACTAACTTGCAGATTCAGATAAAAAAACAAGTAGATAAACATAATAGCACTCAAACAAGGAAACACTCAAATGGAGGATCATATTATGGGATAGATCCTACCTAGTGTCCTATGGAGATACTGTTGATGAAGGTGGATCCAACTGTCTCAGCCTTCCTCACGCACTTCTCCAGACTCCTTCCAAAAAAAACTATGATAAAAATCCCCCGAGACAAATCTCCAGCCACCTAAAATCTCAATATTATATCTTAAACTATAATAAAACTTCCTGAGAAATTATTCCAGCCAACTACCAACTCCCTTTCTCATAGGGATTTTTCCTACAAATAAACTAAGGAAGTGGTTGCACAGGAAAAACCAACTGATGCAACCATTCAAAACTAATGGTTGGTTAATAGTTTAGGATTAATTTATTCAATAACAATAACCATTCTTAGGAAGAGATATTTATAATAATAGTAATAATTTATTCTCATATATCCTTTATTTAATGAAGACCCAAAAACATAATTACTATTTATTTAATTTCTATTCCATATAGACAATATTACTTATTATCTATGTATGCAATAATTTATTATCATCAACAAATATATATAAATATAATTTAATACAATAATTCATATTTCACAATTAATTATAAATATATGTATCCATATGCATACATGTGCACCCATATGCCTATGTGTCCATATACCATCGCATGTATTATAAAACAAGCATATTATTATTATTATTAATATCACCATCACATTATTATCAATATTATAGAACATATGACTATTATTGACATATAAATACATTTATTTAATTGAGCACTAGATCATACTTCATAAAAGATACAATAATCCATATAAGATAACTTCTAACAAATGATAGAATATTCTATACAAAGGAGCTAGAGTTACCATTCACAACATCACCTAATCAATAAATGCATGAAGCAAGCAACAAGCTGACACAATAGCATATCACCAACACAAGGACGAACTCAAGGACTCCCCATCCTAAGGAACAAAAAAGGATTAGAGGTAAAGTTCCTTCATGTGGAACCTGGTGATATCTTCGTAACAACAACAATGATCGGGGATTTTGAGGGATTGCTCAAACCTGTGAAACTAGGTGGAGACAATACCTAGTACCTACAATCCTACATCACCAATGAGAGATACATGTATATATATGGATATACGTAGAAATTAGATATATGCAAATAGATGACCAAGATCGATACATCATGTGGACCTCAACTAAGTGAGTAACTACGACTTCATCCTGAGTCATGAAGATAAATTAGACACATATATATGAAACATAAAACATCGGGATAATGGTTAGATTCCAATCCTTGGGTTAGTTCCATAAAACATATAAAGATAGATGGTTTTCTAATTTCATGAACATATAAATGATAACCATAAATGAGCATATCAATCATCTGATAAACATATCATCATCCATAAAACATAAATGTAAATGTATAGTTCTAACCATCACAATAGAATGTCCAAATCAGAAATTTTAAGTATCATCATAGGAGAGGGTATTACAATGCATGCTTGTAAATACTCTGATACCAGGCATTGCTTAGATCCATTGGATCTAACCCACTTCTCTTCTCTTATCTGTAGGTTCAAGATCACAGGAGCACACTAGGAACACTATGGAGATAGACTCATTACCAAGCAATGTCTAGTACCCCTATATTTATGTTCATTACATATGTATATTTTTACTCATTTATGAAATTTTGGCAATGGTTATGCTCACGGCATGTGTGAACCTTAGATAAATGTTCTTTTAGTTCTTTTCCTTTGTAGAGTTTACTTAACATTGATATATGCCCATGTAATCTTAGATGCAGTTCATTTCCTTTCCCTTTCATGTACTTTGCAAATGAAATTTACACAAATTTTAAGCAAGATCACCTAATAACACAAACTAGGGTACTTGTAGCTTCATCTAGTAATTAGGTCACCAAAGATAAGTAAAATAAGGGTAATAGTAACATAAAATACTATACTATCTATACTTTTACCGATTACCAGTCAAGAACATATAATGATTACCGATCAAATCCAACATGTAATATCTGAAGTATGATAACAAACAATCACCACAATGAACACATAACTCAAAATATTTAACGTGGAAACCCTATGAAGGGAAAAACCACTTGGGACCCACAACCCAATAATTGTTCACTCTTTTGAAGTGAGGTCAGTGAAGGCCCACCCCTATTAAAGGTTACAAACACACTGTGAGGTGTGACCTTGTTAGAGGATTTTAGACCAACTTTTATCGTCGAACTAGCATTCACTATGGGGTTGACAGGATAACAATGTTCATTCTATGAATGATACATATAAGACTTTCCTAGTCCACTATGTTAAGATATTTGTCTGTATACAATGGTTAAACTATAATAGTAGGGGATCTGATTACAATACAACTTCAATTATAGATGTTCAAATCTATATTATGCTCATTCAAATCCTCTAATCAATATATCAATTCTATATCAACAATAATCAATGACTTATTGTCACTCAGTAATAGCTTTCTGATGCTCGGTAAACTCTATAGTTCGGTTCTCCTTAACTAGTTTGATCAGGCATACATGAAGCTTGTTCATGCGATAATTCTACAGTCTCCTTCCGACATGAGTTTCATAACGAAACCCTAGTCTCTTAAATAGACAAGTAAACCATTTTCTTCTCCTCCAAAAGGTTTTTCCACTTATTCTCCTTCATCCATTTTGTCGCTTAAACCTTCCTCAGCTGATGTGCTAGTAACACATTTTAATTCCATCCTTTAGATCTTCCTTGAATTATGCTAGTCGTTGATCTTCATATCAAACATTATCTCCATCTCTGATTTTGAGGTACTTTACAGCTCATTAATCCTTATCAGCTAAACTAATCATTTAGTTCCTTTTCTCCTGCTTGGTTAACAAAGAAATGTGTTGGTGAACACAAGCTCAGTTTATACTATGCTTGGTATACACTATACTACTTAGTGTATACTGTGATGCTTCATCAACTGACCACACTGTCTTGTGTCTTTCAACTCTTTTCCTCATCATAGATTAATGAAACATAATCAAGTTAATAACATAGAGTCATAGACTCATCAACAAGTTACCCAATGTATTCCTTATCCTCATCTATCATATACATTTTCCTCATGTAGATATTTTTATTCTTCATCTCTTTTACTCCTTTTCTATAGATGTTTAGTTATTGTAACTTACAAGATAAGTGTTGTCAAACTAGTTGACATCAATGACAACATATTACTGATTTAATCATATTACATATCTAATCAGCAACTCAGTGACCTCTAATCACATATCTTCAATTATTTTCTAAATCAGTTGTAGTTCATTAATCTCTCCCTTTGGCATTGATGGCAACTCAAGTAATATGAAATATACCACACACATACCAAACATGTATTCTACAACTCTATGAACAAATGTTGTACAAGCTCTCCCTAGTTTAATATGTTTAATCACTATGTTACTCAACAACATTTCCAAGTATGATATTTTCAGTTCTCAGATTCCTTCTTCTATTCTCAGTATCTAATCTTCAGTGCTCTCCCTTTCTTTCAGTTTGTCCCTCCCTTAGATAGATGTTTTAGTGTTCTCATCGGTGCATATTGTTTCATATTTTTTATCTCTCCCTTTGAAAACAATTCCAAAGAAACAAATAAACATGCAGCTCTGTAGTAGCCATGTAACTCTCTATTGTTTAGTACATTCTCTGTATCTTAGTATACAATTATGCAAATCGGTTCCAGTACTTCAACTTTTCACAACCTTAGACATGATCCAAAGTTTGAACTATGCTGCATCAACATGAATGATCTTCTAATAAGATTTGGCTAATGCAACATCCAGATCACATTAGTGACCGGTAGATAGGGGATGGACCCCAAGTCTAGTCCTCAAGTATTAAAATGTATCCTTCGATAGAGGCTTTGTAAATATGTCTGCAAGTTTTTCTTTAGATGTAACAAATTCTAGCTTAACTTGCTTCTCCTATACTTGTTCTCTTAAGTAGTGATACTTAATAGATATATGCTTTATTTTAGAGTGCATCACTAGATTCTTTGAAATGTTTATTGGACTTGTGTTGTCACAATATATAATCACCAACTTAGTGATTATCTTATTCATATCTTCCAACACTTGTTTGATATATGCAATATTTGAACAGTTAGTAGCAGCAGAAACATACTCTGCTTCAGCTATAGACTGAGAAATGCAAGTCTGCTTCTAACTTGTCCATGTAACAAGTCTTTCACCAAAGAAAAATGCTCCTCTAGTGGTACTCTTTCTGTCATCCACATTTCTAGCCCAATCAGTGTCGGTATAGACTTTGAGTTCAAATTTGCCTTTCTTAGGATACCATAATCCATAATCTTCTATTTTCTTCAGGTATCTTAAGATTCTCTTTGTAGCAACCATGTGTGACTCTCTAGGATTTGCAAAAAAAATTGCAACAATTCCCACATCATGTGCTCTGTTTGGCCTACTATGCACTACATACATTAATTTACCAATCATAGATCAGTACAATGTCTGGTTCACCTCTGTAGTTTCATCTTTCTTAGTCAGTTTACATCCAGTAGCCATTAGTGTTCCCATAGATTTAGCATCTTCCATGCCAAATGTCTTCAATACTTCCTTTATATATTTAGATTGTGTGATGAATATACAATCATTTTTCTTAATCATTTGTAGTCCTAGAAAGAACTTAATCTCTCCAAACATAGACATTTCAAATTCACTTCTCATTTCATCAGCAAATAACTTACAGATTTGATCTTGTCCTCCAAATATCATTTTATCCACAAATATTTCAGCAATAAGAATAGTATCATCAGTATATCCTTTCATATACAAATTGTTCTTCTCACTTGTTCTAACAAATCCAATACTTAACAAATAAGTATGCAGCCTATCATACCAAGCTCTTGGTGCTTGCTTCAAACCATATAAAGCTTTATGTAATCTACATACTATATCTTTGTTGTCTGGATCAACAAACTCTTCAGATTGTTCTATGTAGACTTCTTCTTCAAGTATTCTATTCAGAAATACTGACTTAACATCCATTTGGTAAACTTTGAGCTTTTTGTGAGCAGCATATGCAAGTAACATTCAGACTCCTAATCTTGCAACAGGTGCAAATGTCTCACCACAATCTATTCCTGCCTCTTGTGCATATCCCTTACATACTAATCTAGCTTCATTCCTTGTTACCTCTCCATTCTCATTTTGCTTGTTTCTAAATATCCACTTAGTACAGATAACATTCTTGTCCTTAGGCCTGGATGTGTGTGTGAATTCTGTACCTAGCTCTAGACACAACACTTTAGTAAAACATTAAAGGTTAGCAAAAACCAAAATCTACAAGTAATCGAAACTATGCTAACTAGGTAATTTACTGCCTTCTAGTAGGTGCAAGTATGATGTTCTCAAATTGAAATCGAGATCAGTGACAATACAACACCTAAACAAAATATTTAAAATGATGAAAGAAATGAAATATGAATGCAAATTAATCTTTTATTTTTTTTATTTTTTATGCAATAAGATGAAAAACTGTATGAAATTAATCTAGAATGAAATTGAAATGATATGCAAATTAATCTAAGAATTATATGAATTAATATGAAAAGCTATGAAAAACTATGAATTGATCTCACAAAATTGTTTGACACAAAATCTTTGTTCTTCAATTGTAAATTCGCTAGAGTAATTGCGCAAATTCAAAAGATGTGAGATTGAAAGCTTGAGGGATTTTTGAGAGGCTAAAAGCTTGAGAGATTTTTTTGAGCTGTTGAAAGCTTAAGGGATTTTAGAGAGATTGAAAGCTTGAGGGAATTTAGAGAGGGATTTGTGAAGAGTTGAGCCTTGTTTTTATAGAAATCCAAGGCTTGAGGATGCATTGAGAAAAACCATAAATCACTCTTGATAAACTCAGGTTGATTTTTGAGTTAACAAAAAATTAAGAATAAATAAACTCATAAAATCATGCGAAAGCAATTTTTATCTCAAAATAGAGCTTTAGTTCTCCTTTTCAACTCATCATCAGATGTTGAGTTTAGAAAGTTAACAAATTGAAATTGAAATTTGACTTAAAGTTATTTTAATGTTGACTGCTTTTTTTGATTATGCATGATTTAATATAAATTAATTTAATAAATAAAGTGATTTATTCTCAACTTAACTGATTTTAAAATTAAAACAATTGATTTATGGGTTAATCAATTATTAAATCAAACTTTTATTCAAAAATTATATTATTAAATATTGACAACTGACTTTAATTAATTAAATAGGAATTTAATCAATTAGTCATAAAATTTTTGATTTATTGTCAAAATTAAATAATATAATTTAGGAATAAATATAATTAAATATAATTAAATAATTAAGTGGCAGTATTAAATCTGATTAATTAAATATTCAGAATATTCAATTAATCAAACTTTAGGATAAATAGAATTTATCACCGAGTAATAATTAAATTAAGAATAATTATGATAAATTAGGAATATTGCCAAGAATATTCCCCGATGCAAAATTAGGATAAAATCAATTAAATTTGATAATGTGTGGATGTGCCTTAGGTTAGGACTTTGATGTTGATTTCATTCAAATTGAAGATGTAAGAGGTTAATGAACCTATAGCCCATTTGTGGGGTATTACATTTTGCCCCTCTTTGAATCATAGTGTGAACCACAGTGGTTCAAAGATAGTATCTATATGATAAAGATGTTTGAGATTGAAACTGATTTGAAAGATGAACTGATTCCAAGATAGAAACTGATTGAAATATTTGAAGATGTTAGGTTCTGAATGACCAAAGATAATATTAACTATAATAGCAATGAACCGGTGATTATGAAAAAGTATCAAAACACCTGATTCTGAACCTTATGATTGCGAAGAAGTGAGTGACCAATTCTAGACCTGATTGTCTAAAAGAATCATAGTGGTATCACATCCTCAACCCATCAGTTACAAAGAACCAAGGAAATGACACTAATGAATCGATGTTATGAAAAGTTGATACAGTTTACAAGATAGATTAGGATACCAGATTGATATGGATCTCGATGAATCTGATATGCCCCAAGCGATGATAGATTTACCCCAAGTGATGAGGACTTTTGATGAGTCAGCACCTAGATGTGGTTGTTGTCTTAATTACTGGGGAAAGATTGATTACAGATGTAGATTTACCATGCACCCTTTGGGATTAAAATTGAAATCTGACAAGAAAAGTTAGCGTTATAGTTTAGAAGCATATTAATTGATTGGAAAATTGGTTATACACATTCGAGAATGTGTTTTGCATCATTTAGAGGTCCTGGAGACCAAGTTTGACTAGGTTAAACCATGAGTTGACCATAGTTGACCAAGTTGAAATTTTGATAGTTTGATGTAAGATAATCAGTTAAGTTGAATTCTAGATTTTTGTGATGATTGAAGTTCAATTATGAAAGTAGTTAATAATATAAATGATCTTAGATTTTGATTTTGATCCCAAAAAAGGATTCTACTTGCTATTTCATTGGAGGAACCTTCATACAATGCTCAGTCCTTGTGTCATGTTTAGCATTTTTGGTTTTGAAGAATCATTTAAGTGTTCAAGCAATTTGTGAGATCATGCAAAGTGCAAAATGAAATGCAAACCTAGGACCAGGACCTAGTCACTGATCATGTGTCAATTTGTTGTCATCATTGAACTTTTTAGGTAACCGGATAAATCAATACAACATCCACTAGTTAGGAAACTATGAATATATGAATATTGATTTGTATGCACGAGAATCAATACAACACCCATTGGCTAGACAACCATGGATATATGAATATTGATTGTATGTTCAAAATGTCAGATTAGATATAAGCACCAAGGCACAAATGCTAAGATGACCTGAATATCATGTCCATTTTAATATAGCAATTTGTATAAGCATCAAAACATAAATGTAGTGATGACCAGAATATGCCTTGCATTCAAACACATGAAATAGTCAAGAGATCATTCTAAATCCAGTTTGAATTACCCATAGTGACCCTTTATCATTCACATCCTTAGGCAAGATCACGTTTCACAGTAAGAGAAAGAACTCACTCAAAAAGACAATAGTTAGAACAAACTTGTTTGAATTTTTTGGATATCAATGGTCGAGGTACACATGGCCATCCAATTTGAGATAGAGGCTCTTATAGACGGACACCATTTCAATACAAAATTTCTAAAGTTGTTAGATTTTCACATACAAGCAGAAAATAAAGAAAAGATTATGCCCCTAGTCATCACTCTCTAAATCTTGTAAAGGACATCATCAAAGAGTGTTAGAGTTTTAGGTGACTCTACAACACCCACAGGATCGAATGCAAGACCAAGATAACTTCCATAAGAGATTGTCAAGAAAATTGCATTAAGATGGAAGAATGATACTATTGATCATGGACATGATTAAAATGTACATGATAGGCCTCCTTGTATAGGAAATGAGATAAGAGACAATGATAAGGAGCTGATAGGATATCACCTATGCTAGGTGTAATCACATGTCCACCAAATGTGGATCATCCTCTATTATGAAATAAAGTATGTGCAATGTATTAGGATGATAATGTGATAAGAGCATGAAAGGTGGATCTCACACACAAAGAGGTATGTGATGACAACTATCACACCTAAAATGAAAATTCTCCTACACCATGTGCTTGAATGAGGTGCACACTCCTAGGTGTCTCAATCACTAACTACTATGCAATGCATTATCCTAAGTATGATTAAGTTAAGTGTAATTAGGAATATTTAATTACACCAACACCCCCCCTTAAGTGCAACTTAGGGGAATGCACTTAAACTCACAATGCAAGATGGGTCCTAGCTACTAGGCCATGTTAGGTACCCATGTACAAAATGCAATACATGAAATGCATAACTCTCATAAAGTGGAGAAAGAGGGAAAACCTCATGGGAAAAAAAATCTCCCCAAAAAAGAGAAAAAAAACAAGGTGCATGGATGGATGGAGTGCTCAAGATCCCCCAAGAATTACATACATCATGTATATACAAATAATTATCCCCCCATAAGAAATATAGTTGGAGACATGATATCCCCCCCATAATGAAGAATCTCCTACAAAAATGGTGAGAGCTTGAAGACAAAGTATATTCCAATGACTACAAACAACATTTCTCCCCTTGGGAAGAAAAAATACCAAGTACAAATGTAGGTGTGGTTCCCATTCTGGATAGGAACTAGGAACTGGAATCCAAATGAACTATGATGATGATGCCATGAACCAATCCATATCCAAATGAAATAAGGGAGAAGGTCTCCAAATATGCATCTTTGAAGATAGAATAGGCCTCTCCCATCTCAATGAATCTATCACATCATGTAACAAACCAAGTGAAGAAGAAGAATCAAGAATGTCAATCTCCAAAGAATGTGAAGAAGTATCTCCAACTGTGATGAAACTGTCATCAAAGAGAAGAGAAACCCCCTCAAGTATGTCTTCCAAATATGAAATATGAGACTCCACAAATAATGAACCAGTATCTAGCAAGTAAGAATCCCAATCAGGAAGACAAATAGATCTCTTGCAATGAATCACTGGAATCACCAACAAAAGATGATTTTGCGATCTCAACTAGAGAAGTAGGAGCTACAAGAGGAGCCACTGGATCATCGTCACTCTCAATTGCTGCAAATTCTTCAATTGCATCTAAAGTATAATCATCATAGGGAATATTATCTACATCATCAAGAGGAATGAGGCAATCTAAAATAAGATCATATGGAAATGGAGGAACATGTGGATCACCAAAAATCTCCCAAATGATTGTCCAAATAATGTGTGGACATTGAAAACCTCTAAATTTGGGGTAGATGTCATAGAAGAGACACAAACTGATGCTACCATTAATCAAATTTATAATATGAGCATTCTTTTCTCCCCAAACATATTGCTTCCCCTGTGACTTTGGGTCAGGATTGAGTCCATAAAGATGAGGCAAGAGATTAAGCCATCTACAATGTGTGATGATTCCTTTTGCACATGAATCATAATTATCCTTAGTCAAAGGTACTACTGCAGGATGTGTTTCATAACCCATGATTATATTAATGATACACTTCTCTCATTACAAATTGAGATCAACAAATTATTACACTCCAAAATTAGGCTATAATAGACTTAGATCATTATGCAAAAGACCAAGCTAAGGCTTATGTATTACAAATGAAAAAAACCAAGCCAATTTATGAAAGTACAATTTCTAATCACAGTCACTGAAATCTAATTCCAGATATGGAAAATACAGAAAAATTATGCACTTTCAAAAAACATTGCACCTAAAAAGGAGTTCATATGAGCTCAAATGAGGCCTTGGAAGTTGCAAAAATTGAGATTTGTGATTTTCAAAAAAATTCAAGAATAGAGATTAGAAACCACCTAAACCATTGTGTAGATCATGAAATTCTACCCCAAAATAAAACAAATTGCTTTAAAAAAGGAGTCCAAATGATTGAGATATCACTGTTTGAACATTGCCTCTAAAATTATTATTTTTGAATCATTGCCACCGCACTTCCAAAATTCAAATAGCTCTAGATTTTGCCTCAGGTGGCCGATTTGGATGAAATAAAATTCTATTTATGAATTTTTGGACCTCCTTAATATGATGTCAACCTCTGATTTGCACCAGCAAGCACCAATATTGACCTACAATAAAAAGCCACAAAATAAAAAACCCCAAATTTTGTCCAAATAGACTATGCAATGGTGATGTCCAAATACCTTTATTCTACACCCATAATTGAATCAAGCCAAGATTGCACTTCTTGAGAAGAGGTCTTCACACCTTGAGAGCTCTGAAACCATGTTAGAGTTTTAGGTGACTCTACAAGACCCCCAGGATCGAATGCAAGACCAAAATAAATTCTACAAGAGATTGGCAAGACAATTACATTAAGATGAAAGAATGATATTATTGATCATGGACATGATTAAAATGTACATAATAGGACTCCTTATATAAGAAAGGAGATAAGAGACAATGATAAGGAGCTGATAGGATATCACCTATGCTAGGTGTAATCACATGTCCACCAAATGTGGATCATCCTCCATTATGAAATAAAGTATGTGTAATAGATTATGATGATAATGTGATAAGAGCATGAAAGGTGGATCTCACACATAAAGAGGTATGTGATGACAACTATCACACCTAAAGTGTAAATTCTCCTACACCATGTGCTTGAATGAGGTGCACACTCTTAGGTGTCTCAATCACTAACTGCTATGCAATGCATTATCCTAAGTATGATTAAGTTAAGTGTAATTAGGAATATTTAATTACACCAACAAAGATCTCAAAAGACATAATATGCAAAAATCTCAATGCGAATCAGTAAGCATACAAGGAGATAAAAGCATGTAAAAAGCATAGATTATTTTCAAATTCTGTTTGATTGCATTGTTGTAGATGCAAAATTCTTTCTGGAGAGGAGACTAACTGACTAACTCATATGAAGCTTCAAAGGAATTTAATTGGATATGACTTGTCTGAGATACTAAGGACTGTAGGATATTACTTTGATTGCCCCCAAGTTTGAACATTGATAAGATATAGATGCTTGAGCTGATTGGTGTACAAACTGAATTATTGAAAATAGGAATTCAAGAACAAACTGAGAGGTATGTACAAACTAAAGCAAGACTGAAAGTTAGGAAAGACCAAGATCACGCTAATAGATGGAGCATTTTGAAACAAGTGGCACCTATTTTCTGGGTTTTCACCATCTTGGCAGAGATTCTATTTTTGCTACCAAGGCGCCTGTTTCTAAGTTTTCACCAAGACACTTTTTCTTTTTCTCATTTTTTTGTATTTTTTATTTTTCTAATTTTTTTGATTTTTTTGTGAATCATCAAGGTGCCTATTGCTAGGTTTTCACCAAGATGTTCATTTTTTTTAGAACTTTTTTTAATTTTTATAATTTTTTCAAGATATTTTACCATAGACTGAATGCCTTACACGTAGAATTTTTTTAGATGGAGAATGTTGATTGGTTCTCGGAGTTGTTCTCCTTCAGTCATTGAGAGTTGATAGGCTTTAGAGCCAAAATTAGTGATAACAAAGGGACCCAGCCAGTTGGGTTCAAACTTCCCCTTGCGCTCTCTATGTGATTGATTTTTAAGATTCTCTCTCAAGACTAGATCGCCAACCTAAAATTCTCTATGTCTAAATTTCTTGTTGTAGCCTCTAGATATTCTTTTCTGATACACTCTAAGATGATCATATACTGCTTGTCTACACTCATCTGGTAGTTCAAGTTCTTACAACCTAGACACTCTATAGTCATCATCAATTACTAGACCATGCATTTTGATTCTTAGTGATGAGATTTCAACCTCAATAGATAGTACTAATTAGTATGTACAAAGGATGCCCCCAAATAGAATGGGCATCAAACTTCCAAGGAAGATCACATCTTGTAGTCCCAATGTCTAGCAAGGTGGACAACAAGAGGGATTAGCAAGCTAGTGGAAGAGATGGAAGACAAGAGAATGAAGAAGAATGAAGGGAAAAATCCTCAAGGGAAAACTCCTCAAGGATACCCAAGCTAGGGAAAAATTTTCATGTAAAGAACATTTGAACAAGCAATAAAAGACCAACATAAGATAAGTCACAAAAGTTTAATATCAAAAAAGGAAACGATGTAGTCCAAAGGAGTAGACATGTCAAGAGGTTTCAAAACATCATGTTCTACTTTTTTTTTATTAGATCAAGACTAAAGGGGAAAATGATAGTGAAAGGCTAGAATGAATGGAGGAAAATAAATATGAAGGATAAATAGGAAGGGAATGAAAGAAAGATCATCATAAGATAGCTCACAAGATAGCCAAATGTTCATGTATAGATCAACATTGTCAAGATCAAAGAGAGAAAATGGAATGGATGAAATATGTAGAAGAACTATGAATGATGCCTGATTGCCAGGTTTTCATCATGATACTTATCCAAGGTGCCACAAGGGAGTGGTTTTCACCATAGGAAGAATTTATTTCTCTTTACTTTTTCTACCAAGGCACCTGTTTCCAAGTTTTCACCATGACATATTTTCAAATTTTTTTTTCCATTTCATTTTTAAAAAATTTTAATTTTAATTTTTTTTTGGAAGAAGGAAAGCTTTTAAGATAATGCTTCTTGAAAGGATAAACCAAAATGTGTCAAGGATTTAAAGTGACATGCTCAAAGATGCTGATAGGGAAAGGAAGATGGAAGAGAAAAAATGGAGGAGAAGGTTTTATGTAAAGCGAGTGAGGTTGGAAGATAGGAGGAAAAGACAAATGAAGAAAAATGATAGAAGGTAAAAGGATAATGAATTGAAGGATTGTGAAAGGGTAGATGGAAAGGAAGGCAAGATCAACATCAACACACACATTGAAGGGTGGCAAGAGAATGGAGGAAACATGAATGAAGAAATACATGAAGAAATATGGTGAATGAATAGAAAAGGTTGTGGTTTAGGTGGATGGAATGGAAGAATATTTTTGGGAGAAGATGAAGTGGAAGTCTTTGGAAGCTTGAATGTCAACTTCACTTGTTGTTCAACATTAGACTTTTTCAAGAGAGATTTTGGAATTCATATAGTCGTAGGCTTTTCATTGCTTTTTGATGATTTATAGATAATATCTTCAATGATGAATTTTGGAACCCATACTTGTCTTGTAATTTTTTTCTTAGATATCTCTTTTGACTTTATGCCTCCATGTTTATTAGAGGAGACATGGTGATCTTATTTTTTTGATGGATTCTTGTATTGCTTCTTTTTCTTGTATTGAACATTCAAGTTACTTCCAAAAGACTTGGGACTTGTGGAAGGAGGATATGTGATGAAGGGTGATCCCCTTAATACCACAAACACATAACAGATATAGAGAAACAACAACAATATGCAAGAACAGAAAATTGGCTTCTTATTATCTCCACAAATGTGGAATTACAAACTTTCAGAATTACAATATGCAAAGCCACATGGTCATTCCCTTACAATATTCTGTAGGACAAAGCCTCGAATCAATACCTAGATCTACTACCCAAAACTATTCTGAACTGCCTAAGACAATAATACAGCCTTCATTATATAGGCAATTTCCACCGCCTGGGAAGGTTCCAGAATTTTAGCCAATAAGGCCGACCAAACTTAGAATTATTTTTATTTTACATTTCATTACATCATAGTCGGCTCAAGATAACCTTTGAAACCCGAACAGAAATTTTGAAGAAAATTATTTTCTGCCATTTCAGGTGGCCCAACTTCCGAAGACCATAAGTCATCACCAGTTGACCCGCTCAGCTATTATAACCCCATTTTAGAAATGCCACGAAGCGCTCTACAGGCTTGACCAGCGCAAGCACCCGTCTCCCAAATTTTTGACCTCATTCGGGGCATCTAAAGCCTTCAAAACTGAGTTCAAAGTTTCTGTACCCTGCTGCCAATACCGAAAATCTTCAATATCTTCCAACATACACTTGATCTGGCAATGAAACTTTACTGGCAGACTTATATGACCAAAATGAACCTCCAAGAAAAAAATCAGATCATTCTGAGCACATACAAAAATTACCAAAAATAGTAACTTTCCATAAATAGCAGCTCCGCACAAAATAGCCCTTATTGAATATTCAAAAATGAAAATATTTTTGGGTGATGCAAGATTGCTCTTACACCCAGGATGCTCATGCATCAGACACCCGGGGTAATTTGAGAAGTGACCCTGTCACGACTCAGGTGTCCAGAGGAAAACCAAGACGGTTAACCTCCTCCTTTGTCAGCCATGATGAATCTTCAACAGGTCATCCTTTCCACTTGACCAGATATTCTTCATATATCCTGTTCCTTGTGCTTCTGCCAACACGACTGTCCATTATATCTTCGATCTCCTTAGTGTCTGAACAAGTTGCTGGAATACTCCACTGTGCTGCTGTGATCTCATCTTCAACACCTCCCTCATGATACTCTGTCAGATCTGAAATGTTAAACACTGGTGAAATATTTAGCTCAGTAGGTAATTCTACCTCATATGCATTTCCTGAATCATGTTTCTTCAGTATCTTACATGGCCCAAACTTCTTCATTTTTCAGCTTATTATATGTACCAACTGGAAACCGCTCCTTCCGCAAATGAACCATGACTTCATCACCAACCTGAAATTCCTTATACCTCCTTTTCTCATCTGCCTTAGCCTTATACTGTGTGTTCATCTTGGTAATATGCTTCCTCACCTCCCCATGGATGTTCTTCAAGTGTTCTGCAAAATCTTCAGCTTCAGCACTACTTATTTCTCTTTTATCTATCTTTCTCAATTCAGATGCATTTCTTGGACTACTTCCATATACAATCTGGAATGGTGATTTACCAGTGCTCCTATTGACAGAATTATTGTATGCAAATTCTGCCTGTGGTAAAATCAAATCCCATCCTGTTGGCTTATCTCCAACCAAACATCTCAGCAAATTTCTCAAACGCCTATTCACCACCTCTGTTTGTCCATCAGTCTGTGGATGATGTGATGAACTGAACTTCAAATCTGTCTTCAACTTCTTCCACAATGTATGCCAGAAATATCCAACAAACTTAGTGTCCCGATCTGAAACTATGGTCTTTGGCAAACCATGAAGTCTCACTACTTCTCTGAAAAATAATTCTGCTACATGAACAACATCATTAGTCTTCTTGCAGGGAATAAAATGTGTCATCTTTGAAAATCTATCAACCACCATAAAAATTGAATCATGTCCCCACTGAGTCCTCGGTAAACCAAGAACAAAGTCCATGCTGATATCCTCCCAAGGCTTCTCTGGTACAGGTAATGGCTGATACAATCCTGTATTCTGCTTCACTCCTTTCGCCATCTGACATACTCTGCAACTCTGTACAAACCTCTTCACATCTTGCTGCAACTACGGCCAATAATAATTCTCACTAACCAAACCAACAGTTTTATCATGACCAAAATGTCTAGCCAATCCTCCGCTATACTTCTCCTTGATGAGATTCTCCCTCATAAAACTTCATGGAATGCACAATTGACTCCCTCTGAATAGCATATCATCCTGGATGATGAAATCCAGCTATTTCGTCCTGTCTAGAGTAACAGGTTCTGTACAAGCTTTCCAAGCTTCACCAAAATCAGGATCCTCTGGATACAAATTCTTGAGTTCCTTGAACCCAACCACTTCAATCTGCATTTCTGTCAGCAATAGTTTCCTTCTGCTAAGAGCATCTGCAACCCTATTAGACTTCCCACTCCTATGTTTCAAAACAAATGTATAACTCTGCAAAAACTCAACCCACTTCAAATGCCTTTGATTCAATTTTCCTTGACTATTCAAATATTGCAAAGCTTGATGATCAGTATACAAAACAAACTCCTTAGGAAGCAGATAATGTCTCCACTTCTTTAATGCCTGAACTATAGCATAAAATTCCTGATCATAAACAGAATACTTCCTCTTGGCATCATTTAACTTCTCACTAAAATATGCAACAAGTTTACCTTCTTGGCTCATAACAGCTCCTATTGCAGTACCACTAGCATCACAATCTACTTGAAACACCTTATTAAAATCTGGAAGTGCTAAAACAGGTTGTTCTGTAACTTTTTGTTTCAATAATTGAAAACTCTTTTCTGCCCCATTAGTCCACTTAAACTCTTTTCTATCCCCTCTCATTGTTTCAGTCAAGGGTCCACAAATACTGCTAAAGTTTCTGATAAACTTTCTGTAAAAGCCAGCTAGACCATGAAAAGATCTTACCTCAGTAGCACTCCTTGGAGTAGGCCATTCAAGGATAGCCTGTACCTTCTCTGGGTCCATTTTTAGACTTTCTGCTGAAACTACAAATCCCAGATACACTAACTCTCTCTTCACAAAACTGTACTTCTTCAAATTAATCAACAATTTCTCTTCTCTCAGCTTCTCAAATACCATACGAATATGCATCATATGCTCCTCCAATGTCTTACTAAAGATCAAAATATCATATAGGTAAACAATGACAAACTTACCCAGAAATTCTTTCAGAACCTCGTTCATGAGCCGCATGAAAGTGCTCGGTGCATTGGTTATCCCAAAAGGCATGACTAACCACTCATATAGTCCTTCCTTTGTCTTGAAGGCAGTCTTCCATTCATCTCCTTCTCTGATCCAAATTTGATGATATCCACTTTTCAGATCTATCTTTGAAAAATACACAGCTCCACTCAAACAGTCCATAATATCATCCATTCGTGGCAATGGAAACCTGTACTTGATTGTGATCTTGTTTATTGCCCTAGAATCTGTACACATCCTCCATTCTCCATTCTTCTTTGGTGCTAATACCGCTGGTACAGCACAGGGACTTAGACTCTCACGGATCAATCCTTTCTGTAACAACTCATGTACTTGTCTGTTCAACTGCTCACTTTCTGCAGGTGTCATTCTGTGTGCTGCCTTGTTCGGCAAACTCGCTCCTGGGATCAAGTCCATCTGATGACTGATCTTCCTGACTGGTGGTAATCCTTCAGGCATGTTATCGGATACAATCTCCTGAAAATCATTCAACAAATCTGCAACTTCTACAGGAACATCTTCTACTTCCTCTTTACCAGCTTTTGGAATTAAAGAAAAACATACATGCTCATGCCTCATACCATCTAGGAAATTTCTTCCATCAACAAAAGTTATTCTTGCATTACCACATACCTTTTCTTCGGTCTCCTTCAATGGCTTTAGCTTATGTCGCACTCCATCCTTTGTCAGGGAATAGGTATTCGTATGACCATCGTGTACAGCACATATGTCAAACTGCCACGGTCTACCCAATAACATATGACATGCATCCATAGAGATGATATCACATAGTACCTCATCTTGGTACCCGCCGATCTTGAACTTCACTAGGCATTGTTCATTGACCATGACCTTGTGGTCATCCTATACCCAGGCAATCCGATATGGGTGTGGGTGTTTCTATCTCTTGAGCTTCAACTTTGTCACCATCTCTTCTGACACCAAATTGTCAGTGCTTCCACTATCAATAATCACATCACAACATTTACCTTCACACTTTCACCTGGTGTGAAATAGGCTCCTCCTTTGTTCAGGTTCATTCTCACCACTCAGCAAGACTCTTCTGTTAATTAGCGTTTCTCCTCTTTCAGCATCTTCAGAATTTGATGATCTAGCATCTTCATCTACATGTGCAACTCTGGCCTGGCCTTCATTTCTCCTGTCTATTCTACATTGGCACTGAGGACATTCAAATGCCCTATGACCTTCTTCTCCACAGTGAAAACATGTTCCATGGAAGCCACCTCTTCCAGATCCTTGTCCTCTTCCTCTTCCTCTCTGATCTCTATTATTCTGATCCTGGAAGTGATTGGAATTATTTTCGCACTGATTCTGACTGCTACTGGCCTCATCCTTCTTTTTCAGATCTTCATTTCGGCCACCATATGACCGTCCACCAGATCGTCCACCGCGACCTCTTCCGTTTTGTCTGC
The DNA here is from genome assembly GCA_027943335.1 of Chamaecyparis obtusa. Lineage (NCBI taxonomy): Eukaryota > Viridiplantae > Streptophyta > Pinopsida > Cupressales > Cupressaceae > Chamaecyparis > Chamaecyparis obtusa. Next base: position 1,020,130 of record BSBK01001047.1, on the reverse strand, counting down.
TCTCGAACTTCTTGTTCAGCTTTTCCTCGACTTTTAAGGCAAATTGGTATGCCTCCTCAATACTGTTCATTCGAACCAGATTCAACTCCTCCTGAATGCTTGGCCTTAACCCATTAAGGTATTGGACAACTTTCTCCTTATCAGCTTCGGCATGGCCTGTTCTGATGAGGAGTCGATAGAACTCCTCTATATACTCCTGAACAGATTTTTCCGCTTGCTTCAAACTTTGCATTTTCTTCAGTAGGTCAAGCTCATAATCAACAGGAATGAACTGTCGCTTCAATTTTTCCACCATCCGATCCCATCTTGTGATTTTATCTTTCCCTCTTCTATTTCGCTCCAATTGAATTTCTTGCCACCAGATCTTCGCATGACCTTTCAGTTTGGCCTTCGCAAATTTGACCCTATCAGGATCCTCAACATCTTCATACTCAAAATATTCCTCACATTCATTGATCCAGTCGATCAATTCCTCTGGGTTAAGATTTTCAGAAAATGTAGGAACCTCAATCTTAGGTCTTTTCCCAATCTTGGAAATCACCCGAAAAAGTCTTTCTTCCTCCTGGTTCACAATTTCAACTTCTCCTTCTTGATATTCTTCTTCGGCTTCATCCTCGCTTTCATCTCTGACATTAAGATTCATTCCTCTGCGAATCTCTTCTTGCAATGCTCGCACTTGTCTCTGCAACTCTCTAACCTCGAGTGTCACAACACCAGGTCTTCCGCCACGTTCTCTTCGTGGAGGCATTTTCGAGATGCGCACTGAAACCCTAACCATGGTCCTGGTGCAAACTGCCTCACAGTCGGCGATCTGTTTACACACTCAAGAACTCCTACTCTGATACCACTTGATGAAGGGTGATCCCCTTAATACCACAAACACATAAAAGATATAGAGAAACAACAACAATATGCAAGAACAGAAAATTGGCTTCTTATTATCTCCACAAATGTGGAATTACAAACTTTCAGAATTACAATATGCAAAGCCACATGGTCATTCCCTTACAATATTCTGTAGGACAAAGCCTCGAATCAATACCTAGATCTACTACCCAAAACTATTCTGAACTGCCTAAGACAATAATACAGCCTTCATTATATAGGCAATTTCCACCGCCTGGGAAGGTTCCAGAATTTTAGCCAATAAGGCCGACCAAACTTAGAATTATTTTTATTTTACATTTCATTACATCATAGTCAGCTCAAGATAACTTTTGAAACCCGAACAAAAATTTTGAAGAAAATTATTTTCCGCCATTTCAGGTGGCCCAACTTTCGAAGACCATAAGTCATCACCAGTTGACCCGCTCGACTATTATAACCCCATTTCGGAAACACCACGAAGCGCTCTACAGGCTTGACCAGCACAAGCGCTCGTCACCCAAATTTTCGACCTCATCCGGGGCCTCTAAAGCCTTCAAAACTGAGTTCAAAGTTTTTGTACCCTGCTGCCAATACCGAAAATCTTCAATATCTTCCAACATACACTTGATCTAGCAATGAAACTTTACTGGCAGACTTATATGACCAAAATGAACCTCCAAGAAAGAAATCAGATCATTCTGAGCACATACAAAAATTACCAAAAATAGTAACTTTCCATAAATAGCAGCTCCGCACAAAATAGCCCTTATTGAATATTCAAAAATGGAAATATTTTTGGGTGATGCAAGATTGCTCTTACACCCAGGATGCTCCTGCATCAATATGACTGGTTTAGATGGGTGGGTGGATGAAAAAGATTCAAGGGTATGCATCTATGTTGATCTTGAGGAAAGATAGGAGATGGAGGGACATAAGGACCCAAGATGGATGATGAATTAAGAGAGTTAGGAGGGGAACTTGAAGGGACATAAGGACCCAAGATGGAAGGTAGATGTGAATCCCTTAGTAGTGGTGGAAGAGGTCCAAGGATGGAAGTGGAAGACGCAAAATGATAATCAAGAAGTTCATCAACATTTATATGACAACCAAGGACATCAACATCTTTAGAGTGAGCATTAGGATTTTCAATAGAATCATGGATATATTGAATATGAGCACCTTCTTTGATAGGATTTTTCAAAGCTTGCAAAGACTTAGGAAGACTAGAAAGTGGAAAGGAACATGGAATGGTATAATAAGAAGATAGAAGACTTTGATCTTGACAAGAATCTTTGGATAGCATAAGTGCATAATTTTTCTCTTGATTTTCAATAGGCTTAACATTGGAAGTAACAACACCATTTTTACCAACCTTAATGGAAGTATCATCTTTGGAAATTGAAATTGGGGTAAGGTTATTTTGATTGCCAATAAGCTCAATGGTGTAAGTAATAACTTGATCTTGCTTAGGAGAAGACTTAAGATAGGGTGGAATGAATGAGAAAGGGCACACGGGATCAAAAGAACCATGAAATGGATAAGAGACATCATGAAAAGGATTGGATGACATGAAGGTTTCTTGATCTTGATCTTTCTTTATGTTCTTTTCTTTATAATTTTTAGAGTCCTCTTGACATGGAGCCACTTCTAAGGACAAGGAAGCATGTTGGAATTGTATGGAAGACTTTGGAATAAATGGTGAAGGAATAGATAAAGTAGGAATTATAGTGTATAAAGGCTTAGGCTCTTTAGGTTTAGCATTATTGAAAGTATTTGAACTCAAGTGAAGGTTAGCTTGAGTATCTTTAAGAGGTAGCCCTTGAGGATAACTATATGAAACCACATGAAAAGTATTAAGATTTTTGTTGCATGAAATATTTATGAAAGATTTGAAAGACTTAGAAACTTTAGGAGATGTATGGGTATTGGAGGAAGTAGAGGATGGAAGAGAATCATCACAAAACAAAGGGTTAGCATTAACATGATCTTTCTTGAGAATGTAATCTTTATTTTTAGTATGAGAGATCTTAGAGGAGAGAGTCTTATGTTATTTACGTTTATAATCTACATGGTAAGCTTTCTCTTCCTCAATAGAAGTAGATGTATCATCTAGGTATTGTTCACAAAAATCATCAAAGTCTCTTTCAAAATCAGAATCATATCAATCACCATCATGATCTATCCAATGTGATGACCCATTTTCAGTAAGCACAAGCACATGACTAGGAGGACTCTTAGGGATAGAGGTGTCATAGGTATCACTACATTGTCCATCATCATAGTCATCAAAGATGGGTATATCACTCTTCATGGAAGATGTATCATAAGGATTTTCACGTTGCTCATTATGGTATGTCTTGAGAAGAGAAGTAAGACTCTTGGGATAAGTAGAAGAGGCACGAGATCATGGAGAAGAGGAAGGTGAAGACCCAGTGGAGGAAAAATATGAGGAAGATGAGGAAGAATGAAAAGACTTAGAAGATGAGAGACGTTTGGAAGAAGGAGGTCATGACAAGATCATGCATATGATACTAGCAAAGGCATCTAATTCAATCAATTTTATTTTATTCTTGCCATAAATTTATCATTTGTGCAATATCTAGAAGGACTATTGGAGGAGTAAAACTCTTCGAATTGAGCAATGAGTTTGAGATCATCCATTTTCAAGATAGGTTCCATAACAAGATAGTTGAAATTTATGGTTCTAGAAGAGGAAGAATCAAGCATAGGAGTGACATAAGAGATGAATAGAAGAAGATAGACTAGATAATAAGAGGAAAAGAATCAAGAAGACGTGAAGAGTTTAGGAAGAAGTGTGAAGGTAGAAGAGAAAGGATGGAAATGGGAGACTAGGAAAACATGGAAAATGTGGAAGAAAGAAGGCCAAGAGTTATTTTGTGCAACTTGATACCATTTACATTCATTTGGATGTTGAAAAACATGTCATAGCACCTAAGATCTGACCCGGAATAACCAAAGAAGACTAGAAATGATGGGAATCAGCTCACTATTTTGACAAAACTATAGGACAGGTCCACATGAGAAAAGAAAAAAGTCTGATAGTTTCGGTATAGGTTTTCAGGTAGGAACAAATTTTGAGACACAGTGCTAGCTGTTCTCTGATAGAATATTCAGTCTAACACCAAAAAAGGATTATTTTTCTTCAGATTTTGTAAATTTTCCAGATTGTTGATTTATTTTGATGGTTGAATTTGTTCATTTTCAAATAACCAATTACATATCAAACACATAGAACAACAAGCAAGGGACTTCAAGCATGTCTAAAAACAATGAGAAAGGGACAAAGAAACCTTGTACATAAACAATCAAGTGACTTTATTGTTCTAATCCTTAGGAATGCTACTTGTGTATGTTCTTAAAAAGTTTTGCAATCAAGCACATAGACCTAGAAAATGAAAAATTTGGCCTTGGTAGGGTTTTTAGTAATGGTCTGACTCTGCAACTTTTGTGATCTCAAGAGGGAGAACTCTAATCTAGGCACACTAGGGTTTTGATACAGACTAAGAATTTAATCAATCAGGAGCTGCTAGGGAGATCTGATAGCCCAACAAGAGATCACACCTATGAAGATTTCCTCCATAAGGACATTTATATAGTGGTTGTTTCTATCATAGAAAAAATGGTTATTACTGCTTAAGGTTTCATCCATGTGGTTGACCTAATTAAGGGTATGTCCACTACTGTTAACCCTCTCTAAAGGTGACTCAAAAAATATACCACATGGGGACTTGGTCTAGATTCAAGGAGTTGAGTTTCTGATACTATCTAAAAAGGAAGTAGAGCATAATCCTCTAGCCTTTTCACTTTTACCACAAGAAAAGTAGATAGATAAATCTGACACGCTAAGACTAAAATTATCTCAGCAAGATTTGTGATGTCCACAACTCATGTTTATTGCCCTCTCTAGAGAGAGAACGTATCAATCAAAAAGCTGAGAACCAAATCCAGTAGAACCGTGAAATAATCTCAGTAACCTCGCTACTTACAAGGAGATTTTTTATCAAGAAGAGCTTCACATGCATGAACCAACGAATGAAGCCCACTCTCTAAAGATCATCCATAAATAGTGTTCATAGGGCCTATTTAGTATGTGTAACAGATATGCAAAAAGAAAATCTATGTTCGTTCTATAGCCTAAAATGAAGACTGTGATATGAAAGAAGGAAATTTAGGAATGAATGCAAAGTGTTTTGGCAGTCATTCTGTAGCAGTTGTTGTTGCATTCATGACTTGGATTGTCATTGATGTCAACACAGTGATATTTTGGAAATTAGCAGGAAAGCAGGTATAGTTTTGTTTTGTGAACATGTTGTACTAAAAATTAGATTTTGCATAGTTGATGGTATGTTCTTTGGTGTGTTATTAACCTATGGTTAATAGTGCAAAAAAAAATTCATTCATTTGTAAGAGTTATGAGCATTTTGGTAAAAGCAGTGTTTAGATAGTGTTTCTGTCTAGCGATGTTCAGAAATCTGAGGATATCTCTTAGCTGGGATGGAATCTAATTTTACACAGTTAAAATTATGTTGGAGACTCATTAATGATGATTTGGTTCATAGTGAAAACTTTGAGGATATGTTTGGAGAAAGTTACAGTAACTGAAAGCTGACAGTTTTATGTGAATTCTATGTGTAGTGTGTAGAATTTATTATTTTGTAATTGAGGACCGAATCATTTATAATTATTTGAGTTTGGTATATAGGAAGGAATTTTTTCCTTATTGTAATGTGTACTATGAAGATTGTGATGCAAATATATGCATGAAGTGAAGAAAAGAGATAATTCAGTGGTGAAGGAAGACTTGAGTACAGAGATCTAGAATTGTGATCTTGTGTAGAAGAGAGTGTAGTTTTGTCACAGTGTGAAGGAGGTAATATATTTCATATTATTTTTTTGAATAATTCTAAGATCTTTTGGATAGTGGGTTCAGAGATCTTGCCTTGAAGCTGTTTGGGTAGTGGGTCCTTCTGTCTTCCATAAACTCTTAACCGGGTTAGAATCTTTTAACAGGGATTCAAAATCTCCTAACAGGGATTTATATGTACTGAATGTATTTCATAAGACTCCTAACAGGGTCCATCCTCTAACAAGGAACTTTTATATTAGTGCATCATTTTGTGGGCATCATTCCCACTGGGGTTTACTCTTTTCAAGAGGTTCCCTAGTTAACATATCTTGTGTTATTGTGCAATTGTGTATGATTATCTTTCTATGGTTGATTAGTACATTAATTATATTATTTAAAGCTTTTGAATAGATAAATTATCAGATAACCAATTCACCCCCCCTCTCAGTTATCTTGGAGATCTTTACTTTCTAATAATTGGTATCAGAGCGGCAGGTCCTTGAAAGAAAAGTTTAACAACTTAAGGAGACCCATGGAAAATTTCAGAAAAGAAAGTCCTAAGTTTGATGGAGTAAATTTTGACAGCTGAAAAGAAAAGATGAAGACACATCTATTGTGTTTAGGACCAATTTATTGGTTGATTACAAAGAATGAGAAGAATATCATTGAGGAAGACAATCTGGAGGTAGGAACTAAAGATGAACTAGATCTATTCATATGTAACATACTTGCAAGAGAAGCACTTTTATCAGCACTATCAGAGAATGAATATAGTTAGGTAAGATGTTTGAAAACATCTCATGCAATTTGGAAAGCTTTACATTCTACTTTTGAAGGTGATGAACATGCAAAGAAGGCTAGATTACATAATTGGATTTGTGCATTTGAAGATATCAGAATGATGGAAGATGAATCTATTAGAAGCTATATTGGTAGGATGTCTAAGATTGTGACAGGAATAAAGTCTTGTGGAGGTGATCAGATAGAGAATGAAGTGATATGGAAAATTCTGAGAACTTTGACACCAGTATTCAAGCAAACAACACAGATGATTGAACAAGTGATACCTTGTACATTGAACTTTTCAAGAGAGACTCTTCTTGGAAGATTAGAAATAGCAAAGATGAACTTGAGATTATCAGGAGAGCTACCTAGAATGGAAACAACATTCAATTCTCTTAGCATTAGACCTATAAGAATTACTAGTGTGAATGGAGATTATGCTAGCAGTAGCAGATCTGAGGAAGATAAGAAGATTGAAGAAGGTATTGCATTACTTGTAAAAAGAGAACTAGATGGTAAGAAATTTTTTAAATATTAGACTTGTCAAGAATATGGTCATTTTGCATCTAAATATCCTAAAAGAGTTAAGAAATATAGAAGCAACTTTAAACTTAGGAGATCTAAAGAATGTTATTATGCAAATGATGAAGATTTTGAAGTAGGAATTGAAAAACATTTAAGTGACAGTGATAATGATAACTTTGAAGAAATAAAATTTGTAGCAATCAAAGAAGAAAGTTCTGAATCTGATAAAAGGGAAGAAAAAACATTAGTTTCACAAGTTGAAAAGAAATTTGATTGGATAATAGACAGTGGTTGTTCAGATCATATGACTGGAGATAAAAGAAAGTTTGTTAAGCTAGATAATTATGATGGAGGAATTGTTAGGGTTGGTAACAATGCACCTTGTTTGATTAAGGGTATAGGATCTATTACTCTTGATGGAAAGACTAACACTAATGATGTTTACTTTGTTGATGGATTAAGACATAATCTACTAAGCATTGGACAATTGGCTGATAAGGGTTATCAAGTTTGGTTTTCTGAGAAAACTTGTGTGATAAAAGATAAAGATGGAAATATGATTGGAAAAGGATCCATAACTAGAGATAATGTATTTCAGTTGAATCCTACTGAGATGACATGTTTGATAACTAGGATTGATGACAGTTGGTTATGGCATAAAAAGTTTTGTCATATAAACTTTGATAATATTGTCAAGGTGAACACTACACTTGTTGTAAGAGATTTACATAGAATTATGAAACCTACTAACATGATTTGCAAAGAATGTATGATGGCAAAGCAGAAAAGGAGTTCATTTCCCAATAAGAAGTTCACATGGGTAGAGAAGTTGGAGATTGTTCATACAGACTTAAGTGGTCCTACTAGGACTAGAGGATTCTATGGTGAAAGGTATTTTATGATTCTTGTTGATGATTTTACAAGAATGATGTGGATTGCATTTTTGAAAGAAAAATCTGAAGCATTTGATAAATTTAAGATCATGAAAAGAAAAATTGAGAATGAATCTTGAATAAATATTAAGTGTCTAAGATTTGATAGAGGTGGTGAATTTACATCTAGAGAGTTTAACACTTTTTGTGGAAAGAATGGTATCAAGAGACAAATTTTAGCTCCTAGAACACTAGAACAAAATGGTATTGCATAAAGAAGGAACAGGTCAATAACTGAAGCAACAAGAGCTATGTTGTTTGAAAATGATTTGCCTAAAACTTTTTGGAGAGAAGTAGTGAACACAGCAGTATACACTATGAACAGAGTACAAATCAGAGCAGATACAAACAAGACACCTTATGAATTATGGTTTGGACATACACCCTCAATTAATTATTTTAAAATTTTTGGAAGTAAATGTTATATAAAGAGAGATGATGATATAGGAAATTTTGATCCTAGAAGTGATGAAGGAATATTTCTTGGATATTCTTTAAAAAGCAAAGCATATAGATGTTATAACAAAAGAACTAAGACTATTGTTGAAAGTTCAAATGTAAAAGTTGATGAGAAGTTTAAAATTCAAAAAAGAATGCTTGATTATGAATCTAATGGAGAAGCACAACCTCAGCCTAACATTGAAAATGCAGAATTATTTTTTGAAACTAACAATGATTTGCTGAATGAAAGTCATACTGAAGAAGACAGAGAAGAATCTATAGTTGGAACAAGATCAGTAACTATGACACCTAACAGGTATACTTCAAGACATCACCTTGTTGAGCAAGTTATTGGAAGTTTGGATAGAGGATTTTTGACTCGAAATAAAGTACATTTATATTTGATTTCTCAAATTGAACCTAAGACTGCTAATGAAGTTTGTGAAGATGAACATTGGGTCAATGCTATGAAAGAAGAACTAGAGCAGATTGAAAAAAACAAGACATGGGAATTGGTCCCTAGACCTAAAGACAAGAATGTGATTGGAACAAAGTGGGTATTCAGAAATAAGATGAATGAACAAGGAGAAGTGATAAGAAACAAAGCAAGATTGGTATGTAAAGGATATTCACAACAAGAAAGAATTGACTATGAAGAAACTATTGCACCTATGGCCAGACTTGAAGCAATAAGAATGTTTCTAGCATATGCAACTTACAAGAAATTCAAAATGTATCAGATGGATGGGAAGTCAGCATTTTTGAATGGCAAATTAGAAGAAGAAGTCTACATTGAGCAGCTTGAAGGTTTTCCTTTGACACAAGAAGGAGATATGGTATGTAAGTTAAAGAAAGCTTTATATGGATTAAAACAAACACCTAGAACCTGGTATGCAAGATTGGATAAGTATTTATTGAAATTGAGATTTATAAAAGGAACAACAGATAGTAACTTATACACAAAAGAAATTGAGAATGGTTTGTTGGTTATAGTTATATTTGTTGATGATATTATCTTTGGAGGAGAAGATGAAGCTAGTGACAAATTTACAAATGAAATGAAGACTGAATTTGAGATGAACATGATTGGAGAAATGAAATATTTCTTGGGATTATAGATAACACAAAGCAAGGAAGGTATATTTGTAAGTCAGACTAAGTATTTAAATGAATTATTGAAAAGATTTGGAATGGAAGATTCTAAACCTGTTGGAACACCTATGGTAACCAGACATAAGTTATCTAGCAAAGATGAGACACTAGCAATTGAGCAAAAAAAGTACAGATCTATGATTGGAGGATTGCAGTACTTGACACATACAAGACTTGATATAACACATTTAGTGGGGATTGTAGCAAGATTTCAAGTAGAACCTAGAGAATCACATTATGTAGCAGTAAAGAAGATACTGAGATATCTGAAAGGAACAATGGATTATGGATTATGGTATGAGAATTCTGATGGTTTTACCTTATGTGCCTATACTGATGCAGATTGGGGAGGCAGTGTTGATGACAAGAAAAGCACCAGTGGTGGAGCCTTTTTTCTTGGAGGTAAATTGGTCTCTTGGCTAATTAAGAAGCAGAATTGTACTTCACAAAGCATAGCAGAAGCAGAATATGTTGCAGCAACAAATAATTGTAATCAGATTATTTGGATTAAGTAGATGTTGAAAGATATTGGAATAAAGTTTGATGAGCCTATTGTTATACATTTTGATAACACCATTATAGTGAGTATGTTAAAAAATTCTATTTTACATTCTAAGACTAAACATATTGAGATCAAGTATCATGTTGTAAGAGAGAAAGTTGCAGAAAAAGAAGTAAGATTGGAGTACATAAGTACAAAGGAGCAGATAGAAGATATATTTACAAAGCCTTTACCTAAGGATACATTTGTGTATCTAAGAGGTATGCTTGAGGTTATGCCCCAACCTATTTTTGAGAATTGATGCAGATGATTGCATCTATCCAGTGGTATATGAGCCCTATCTTTCTTTTGGATTGGATGTTGGAACTTCCTCTATGGGGGAGTTTATGAGCTGAGTCATGAGGACTCTTGTTATTGTATTCTTCTAAAAAGTGTCTTTTGACATTAAGTTGTTGTTGACTTAGTGATGGAATTTATTTCATTGATGTCAATGGGGGAGAGATATACATGAAAAACATTGTAGATTGTATGAGAGAGCTGAATAAGAAAACGAAGCAAGATTTAATTTGATATTTTGTAGTGATGTTATAGTATTGGATTTTGGGAACATTGGATGTTTTTCATCTATGTTGCCATCAATGCAAATAGGGGAGATTGTTATGAATGAGTGCGAAGTGTTTTGGCAGTCATTCTATAGCAATTTTTGTTGCATTCATGACTTGGATTGTCATTCATGTCAACACAGTGATATTCTGGATATTAGCAGGAAAGTAGGTACAGTTTTGTTTTGCACACATGTTGTATTGTAGATTAGATTTTTCATAGTTGATGGTATGTTCTTTTGTGTGTTATTAACCTATGGTTAACAATGCAAAAATAAATTCATTCATTTGTAAGAGTTATGAGCATTTTGGTAAAAGTAGTGTTTAGACAGTGTTTCTGTGTAGCGATGTTCAGAAATCAGAGGATATCTCTTAGCTGGGATGGAATCTGATTTTGCGTAGTTAAAAGGTGGTTGGAGACTCATTAATAATGATGTGGTTCATAGTGAAAACTTCAAGGATATGTTTGGAGAAAGTTACAGTAACTGGAAGCTGACAGTTTTATGTGAATTCTATGTGTAGCGTGTAGAATTTATTATTTTGTAATTGAGGACTGACTCATTAGTAATTATTTGAGTTTGGTATATAAGAAGGAATGTTTTTCTTATTTTAATGTGTACTATGAAGATTGTGATGCGAATATATGCATGAAGTGAAGAAAAGAGCTAATTCAGTGATGAAGGAAGACTTGTGAGTACAGAGATCTGGAATTGTGATCTTTTGTAGTAGAGAGTGTAGTTTTGGCACAATGTGAAGGAGGTAATATATTTCATATTATTCTATTAAATAATTCTAATATCTTTTGGACAATAGGTTCAAAAATCTTTTTGGGCGGTGGGTACAGTGGGTCCTTCTGTCTTCCATAAACTCTTAACCGGGTTAGAATCTTTTAACAGGGATTCAAAACCTCCTAATGGGGATCTATATGTACTGAATGTATTTTATAAGACTCCTAATAGGGTCCATCTTCTAACAAGGAACTTTTATATTAGTGCATCATTTTGTGGGCATCATTCCCACCGGGGTTTACTCTTTTCAAGAGGTTCCCTAGTTAACATATCTTGTGTTATTGTGCAATTGTGTATGATTATCTTTCTATGGTTGATCAGTACATTGATTATATTGTTTAAATCTATTGAATGGATAAATTATCAGATAACTGATTCACCCCCCCTCTCAGTTATCTTGGGGATCTTTACTTTCTAACACTACTTACAAAGGGATTTTTCGTCAAGAAGAGTTTCACATGCATGAACCAACGAATGAGGCTCGCTCTCTCAAGATCATCCATAAATAGTGTTTATAGGGCCTATTTAGTATGTGTAACAGATATGCAAAAAGAAAATCTATGTTCGTTCTATAGCCCAAAATGAAGACTATGATATGAAAGAAGGAAAAGTCACACAAGCTTGACACGTGAGATGTTCATTTTAATGTCCAAATTGAAGTGTTATCATATCATAGTAGAATACATAAATTCCTTGCAATGCGCATAGTAAATTTTTACCTAGTTTTTAGCAATTTTTGTTGAGCTTTTGCATGCAAGCAAGCCACGAACTCTCCAACAAGCCAACAAGAAAACAAGTAAATAAGACATGCAATGTATATTCAATTTATGCAAACCATAGGGTTAGATCTAAAAACCAATTGTTAGGAGCAATAATAACCAATAAATAATTCAAATGACAACTCATATCATGCATTGAATCATATGAAAAATAAGTGCATACCCATCACAAATTTTTTATATTTTTTGCATTTGACCTAGTCAACAAGATCTAATTTTTTTGATATGATTTCAACCACAAAAATAAAAATGTAAAACAAAGCCCACTACTAGAAAACAAAGAGCTTTCCAAAAATGTAAAAATTTTAGAAAAATCTCTTCATTTGTGCCTTAGAGATCCATTTTACCAAAACAGACTAGGTTTTGTAAATCAACTATTTGAGATATTATATTGTATCCAAATTTAAAACACAAAGAATGAACCACCTGTAGAATTTAAAGAGATTTTCAAAAATGTAAAAATTTCCAAAAAATATTTTGATTTGTGCTGAAAATTAATTTTTTATGAAAAATAAAGAAAAAATTATTAAAAATTTAAAACATCTAATAAAATTTTAAATTTTTTAGTGAAGCTTCCCTGTTATGTCTCCAAGCTGCAAAATAAATTTCAGACCAAAACTTCAAGCTGTTTGGGAGATAAAATTAAATCTTTGAAAATTTAGGGTTTTAATCTCCAAGTAAATCTGCACAAGAGGGTTAGCTCTCAAAAAATAACCAAAACCAACATGTAAAGGTGGGTTGCCCCACAGTGGGTGCCATAAATGTGTGTAAGAATTTTGTACCTAGCTATAGACACAACACTTCAGTAAAATATTAGAGGTTAGCAAAAACTGAAATCTGCAAGTAATTGAAACTATGCTAACTAGGTGATTTACTACCTTCTAGTAGGTGCAAGTATGATGTTCTCAGATTGAAATCAAGATCAATGACAATGTAACACCTAAATGAAAGATTTAAAATGATGAAAGCAATGAAATATGAATGCAAATTAATCTTTTTTTTTTAGATTTTTGATGTAATAGGATGAAAAACTGTATGAAATTAATCAAGAATGAAATTGAAATGATATGCAAATTAATTTAAGAATTATATGAATTGATATGCAAAGCTATAAAAAACTATGAATTGATCTCACAAAATTGTCTGTTGTACAATCTTTATTTTCTTCAGTTGTAAATTTGCCAGAATAATTGTACAAATTTCAGAGATGTGAGATTGAAAGCTTGAGGGATTTTTGAGAGGTTGAAAGCTTGAGAGATTTTTTTGAGAAGTTGAAAGCTTGAGAGATTTTAGAGAGATTGAAAACTTGAGGCATTTTAGATAGGGATTTGTGAAGAGTTGAGCATTATTTTTATAGAAATCCAGAGCTTGAGGATGCATTGAAAAAATCTATAAATCACTCTTGATAAACTCAAGTTGAATTTTGAGTTAACAAAAAATTAAGAATAAATAAACTCATAAAATCATGTAAAAGCAGTATTTATCTCAAAATAGAGCTTTAGTTCTCTTTTTCAACTCATCATCAGATGTTGAGTTTAGAATGTCAATAAATTGAAATTGAAAGTTGATTTAAAGTTGTTTTAAAGTTGACTATTTTTTTTTATTTGCATGATTTAATATGAATTAATTTAATAAATAAAGTGATTTATTCTCAACTTAACTGATTTTAAAATTAAAATAATTGATTTATGGGTTAATCAATTATCAAATCAAACTTTTATTCATAAACTATATTATTAAATATTGACAACTGACTTTAATTAATTAAATAGGAATTTAATCAATTAGTCATAAGATTTTTGATTTATTATCAAAATTAAATAATATAATTTAGGAATAAATATAATTAAATGTAATTAAATAATTAAGTGGCAGTATTAAATCTAATTAATTAAATATTCAGAATAGTCAATTAATCAAATTTTATGATGAAGGGCCACACCACCCTTACCAACTCATAACCAAAGACATAACAACATGAAGACAAAATATTTTACAAAGCATAAATTAATACTTGAAAATTATTACAAAATGAGAGATCTTACAACATGAAATCTTCCTCCAAATATGAGATCTACAACATGAGAGATCTTACATCCTCTAAGCTTACAATCTAAGAGCTTCCACCACTTGAGAGATTCTTCCCTAATACAAGATCTTACAACTTAAGAGCTTGCTTATGAATGCTCATATGTCTTCTTTATATAGGCATTTCTCACCTAAGATATTACAACACAACCAATGTGGGATAAAAGATAAATGAAACTACCTTGATGCAAATATTAAATACCCACCCAATTAATATTTAGCACCACCATGTGTGCCAATTACAAAATTACATTGCCTTTGTGGGCCAATAAGAAAATAGAAAGTTGTAACTACCTAGCTACAAATATTAAATGCAAGAACTTTCTACAAATTTTTAAAATGCCACCTACACACCTCGATAAATGAAATAATTTTTTTAAAAAAAAATTATTTTATTTATTTATCTCACTTATGCACCTTGGTAAACCAAATAACTTTTTTTTTTTTTACTTTTTTTTTGTCACTTTCTCTCTCCTCCATTTTTTTAATCATGCCCCCTTTTATTTTGTGATGCAAGATGCTCTTGCATCAGACACTCAAGGTAGGAAAATTTTTGTGAATATGGATTCACAAAATGAAGTAGCTACTATTGATATTTTTTTCTTCTCTTCCAACACCTTGCTGGAACAAGTATCCGCTGCCGATATATTTCTTTTTTCTTTCTTTTCCAATGCCTAGTTGGAACACGTATCTAATGTTGACAATACTCCTTTGCAATGAACTTCATCCATCTGTAACTCTCATTCTCCTCCAAACTTCTAGGATCTAATGCATCTATAATAAACTCTAGAACACTATACAAATATTCTATTGCATACCAATCATCACTTGTAAAGTCCTCATATAAACTATCATCATTATCTTTCAAATCCTTCTCAAAGTTAGCATTTCATGATTCATAAAAATTTACCTCTTTCATATCTTCAGCTGTGTTTTCTTCTTTCGTGTCTTTAACAAGGCATGTAATGACTTCTCTTCTTTCACCTCCAACCAAGATGTTCCACTCTTCCTCCATGACTGTAATCTTCATTAACAAATCATCTTCATCAACTTCAGGTTCATAAATCTTTTCATCTCCATGCTCTTCCTCTTTTTTTGTATCGCATGCATGATACTCCACTGTAACTTCCTTCTTTCCTTCATCAAAAGAATTATCATCATCTCTTTGAATCACTCTTCTCTTTTTTAGTTCTGATTCTAATTTGGCCACTTGCTTCTTCAAATCCAGTATCACAACTCTTGTCTCTTCTTGATATTTCTCTCTAGTTTTCTCAAGTCTAGGGATTCTAAGAATCCATCCAATCAAAAAATTCATCTTCTTTCTCTTCTCCATACTCACGTTCTCTTAAGAAAAACTTCACCCAACCCAATATCCTAGTGCAAACTGCCTCACGCTTGGTGATCTGTCTACACACTCAGGAACTCCTGCTCTAATACCACTAATGAAGGGCCACACCACGCTTACCAACTCATAACCAAAGACATAATAACATGAAGATAAAGGAAAAAATATTTTACAAAGCATAAATTAATACTTTAAAATTATTAAAAAATGAGAGATCTTACAATATGCGATCTTCCTCCAAATATGAGATCTACAACATGAGAGATCTTACATCCTCCAAGATTACAATTCAAGAGCTTCCACCACTTGAGAGATTCTTCCCCAATACAAGATCCTACAACTTGAGAGCTTGCTTATGAATGCCCCTATGCCTTCTTTATATAGGCATTTCCCACCCAAAATATTACAACACAACCAATGTGAGATAAAAGATAAATGAAACTACCTTGATACAAATATTAAATACTCACCCAATTAATATTTAGCACCACCACATGTGCCAATTATAAAATTACATTGCCTTTGTGGGCCAATAAGAAAATAAAAAGTTGTAACTACCTAGCTACAAATATTAAATGCAAGAACTTTCTACAAATTTTTAAAATGCCACCTACACACCTTGATAAATGAAATAATTTTTTTTCTATTTATCTTTCTCACCTATGCACCTTAGTAAATGAAATAACTTTTTTTTTTCCTTTCTTTTTTTTTTTCTTCTTTTTTTTCTCTCTTTTTTTTCTTTTTTTTTTCTTTTTTTCATCATTTTCTCTCTCTATTTTTTATTTTTTTTATCATGCCCCCTTTTATTTTGTGATGCAAGATGTTCCTGCATCACTTTAGGATAAATATAATTTATCACCAAGTAATCATTAAATTAAGAATAATTATGATAAATTAGGAATATTGCTAGAAATATTCCCCGATGTAAAATTAGGATAAAATTAATCAAATTTGATAATGTGCTGATGTGCCTTAGGTTAAGACTTTGATGTTGATTTCATTCAAATTGAAGATGTAGGAGGTTAATGAACCTATAGCCCATTTTTGGGGTATTACACTAGGTACTAAACTTCAAGTTTTGTTCTTCTCTATTTGTTCTATTTTCTCTTTCATTGCATTAACCCATTCATCATTTTCCAATGCAACTTTTACATTCTTCAGTTCATATTCACAAACTAGACACGTACCTTGTCTTGTTTTACTCCTTGTTTGCATGCTAGCTTGTCTGTCTCCAATGATTTATGTCTCAGGATGATTTCTTCTAACAAATCTTTTTAGTATCTGATCTCTTTCTTGTTCATCTTGTGCAGATTCATTTGCTTGCTCGTTAGATCCTTCCTGCTCATCGGTTTCTCTTTCATGTTCCTCAGTATTTTTTTCCTACGGACTACTTGTCACTATCTGTGGCTTTGGTAGATACTTAGGTTGTTCAATGTAAGTGAATCTACTGTAGTCTTCCAATTCATTTTTTCTTTCCTCTATGTTCTTATCATCAAACTCATCAAATCTAACATTAGTACTTTCAATCATTTTATTAGTTACTCTATTTAGACACTTGTTTACTTTACTTTTACTAGAATATTCTAAAAATATCCCTTCATCACCTTTTGAGTCAAACTTTCCATTTTTTTCATCTTTCAGAATAAAACATTTGCTTCCAAAAATCTTGAAATAAATTATAGTGGGTTTGTGTCCAAACCATAACTCATAGAATGTCTTGTTAGTGTCCTTCTTCAGTTGTACTCAATTTAGAACATAAACAACTGTGCTGACAGCTTCTCTCCAGTATGTCTAAGCAACATTATTTTCTATCATTAATGTCCTTGCGCAGTCAACAACTGACCTATTCCTCCTTTCAGTAATACCATTTTATCGTGGTTTCATCTGTGCAAAGACTTATCTTTTAATACCATGCTCATTAAAAAAATTAGTAAATTCATCAAAGATAAATTCACCTCCTCTATCAGATCTTAAGAATTTCAATTCTTTACCAATCTTCTTTTCTACTTTTGCTTTATACCACTTGAACATCTTGAATGCCTCAGATTTTTCTTTCAAAAGCATGATAGACATCAACCTAGTATAATCATCAACAAAAATAATAAAGTATCTGTCTCCATAGTAACTTTGAGTTCTCATAGGAACACAGGCTGGTATGCACTTAAAGAAGTATTTTTTTTGTTCAATAATCTTATATTTTGAAACTAGATTTAGTCATTTTACCTTTCTAATATTCATGACACATAACATGATCAGGCTTAGATAAGTTAGGCAGACCTCTAGATTTTTTCTTTTTACTGATCTTAATCATGTTATCAAAATTCTCATGATAAGCTTTTATGTCACAACCATGCATCTTCATCTTTCATCATTAAATAACAAGACTAATCATTATCAAGATAAAACAAATTACGTATGGATTGTGTACTAGTTCCAACAAGTCTTCCTCCATCATCAAATATCTTCACGTTTTTGCTCTCAAAAACAACTCGGTGGCCTGAATTGTTCAGTTGTGCCACACTTAGCAAATTATAGTTTAATCCTTTTACCCAATAAACATTTTCACATTTTAATCTATCATTTATCATAAGGGATCCTTTACCTCTTACCATACAAGATGCATCATTACCCATTCTTACAGATCCTCTATTGTATTCTTCAAGATAATCAAATTTTTTTTCATCACCAGTCATGTGATGTGTACAACCACTATCTATGATCCATGTATCATTTTTATTAACCTTAGAGATAAGTGTTGTCTCTACATGTCTTTCATCTTCTTCTGAATCATTATTCATTGCCACAAATACTACCTCCACATCAACATTAGTGTTGGTATCGGTCATATCTTCTTTCTCAGCAATTTAGCATACCTTCTTTCCTTTATCATTATTATCTCAGTTGTCTCTTTTGTAGTGTTGGTAGCCTCTGTTGTTTCTTCTCCCATAGCTTCCTTTAGATCGGTCTTCGGTTATTTCATCATCTTTCTTGTGTGGACATTTAGCAACAATGTGGCCAACTTATTTACAATTAAAGCATGATAAAGGTAATTTGCCTCTATATCTTCTTTTTCCTTTAGACAACCTCCTCACCATAAGAGCTTCAAGTTCATTAAGCTCATCATCAGTATTGCTATCACTATCATCATTCTTATTTATGCTACTAGAATTACCAAAATTCAGAGAAGACATAAAAGTGGATTTAACATTTGGTACAAAACTATTATCATAATTGTTTAGTTCAAATGTTGTAAGCTTTCCAATTAGATTATCAAGAGTGAGTGTATTGTTAGGTGCTGACCTATTTTTATGAATTGTACATATTCTGATGGCATAGATAGGCAATAGGGTCCTTAGAATTTTTCTTACCACAGTGTCTTCATCAATAACTCCATCTGATGTTCTAATAGCGTGAACTACCTCATTTATTCTATTTATGTATTGCACAATGTTTTCACCTTCTTTCATCATGTCATCAAATCTTCCTCTTAAGCTTTCGGCTCTTGCTCTCTTGACATTCGCATCACCACTATAAACTTGAGCAATTTTATCCCACATCTGCTTAGCAATAGCACAATCCTTGATGTCTTCAAATTCAGCATTTGAACAGGCAACAACAATCTCCATCATTGTAACATTATCTTGATGCATGTCTCTTAGTTGATCAAGGGTCAAGGGACCAGTGGGTGGTGTATGCACCGTAAAATGGTCACCTAGACTTTGGGCCCCCATTCAGTAATTTATCAAATCCCTGAATCAATATTTTTAAAAATTAACATTTTTCAAATTATATCAATTTCCTTGATCAAATCTTATTTTATCATTTATTCAATTATTTTCTATGGGCTAACCATTTTATCCTAAGTCTTTATTTATTTAAAAAGAATTTTCTCTCCTTTTATTAAATAAAAAGCCCCCACTTTTCCTCTTATCCTAAGTTGCACAAATCAAATATTATTCTTATTTAATAAAAAGAAGAAAAACATTTTTTGTCTCATATGGACACAAGAAACAACTCTTATTTTCTCATTGGAGGATATTTGTGCACATAGATTATTTCTCTTTCCAGCTCCACTCTTGATTAAATCTTTTGCCTCTTAATCTCTATGGTCTATTCCTTATCACTTCCTTTAAAAGGAGAGCTATTTTCTCATTCTTAGATCCTAACTTTTTATGCTAATCTTATACTGCAAAATTTCTTGGAGACATTGGAGCTTCTGAACATCATTCTTGCATTCTAGTTTCTTTCTTGCATCATAGCTTTCATGGCATCTAGCTTAGTTTCTTTTATGCTCTAGATTAGCTCACATAGTTTAATTAGCAAGGGTTTGTAATACTTTTATTTCCATAGCTTAGCTTGCATATTTATTCTTAGCATAGCTTGCATTGCATTGCATTTTCATTGATTCTTGAGGATATTGACATTCTTTCCCTTGTCTCTCTGAATCTCTCATTGTGTGATTTACTAGCAAGGTTGCATCCTTCAATAGCTCTAGCTGAGAGCACCATCAACATCTTTGTGACTTCATGCCTAAGGAGCTCTAGGTCACTTTATCAAGGTTTCTCATTGATGGATTCCCTTGGAAGTAATGACTTAGAGAAGTGCACTATTTAGTATGTACATTTTTGGCATCCACCGTAGCGCAGAACATTCTTATTTTGTCCTTCTTTTTATGCATTTTCATCATTTTTTTGTCAATATTTGTTTTCTATTTTGTCAATATTTGCTCTTTGGTTTTTTCTAATAGAATTATCATGTGATAGTTTTCCAATGTCATACAATAGTTTCTTGTATACCAGTGTGATATTTTACTAGTTAAAGTATTGCACACTTTGGCAGATTATGTCACACACAGGTATTAGGAATTATCACACCAGTGTAGAGTGAAATATTGCATGACTCTTCCTCTAATAGAAATATCACCTAGGCCTAGTAGTGAGCAATTTTTGTCATTTCTTTGCAAGATTTACTTGGTTTGTTTCAGATTTCTAATTTATTGTGGTAGGATAGGGGTCTATTTGTAGATTTCATTTGGTTTTGATGTGCTAACCCTTGTAGGGCTAACAAGTTGTGCTTGTAGGTGCTCTTATTGCTTGATTATTTTCTTAAAAGAACACATGGAAAAGCTCCAAATGCATAAGGGCTACTAACAATTTTTGCAGGGCTGCCCAAAGCATAAAAACCAATCAAGTGCTTATTTAATTACTTTCTTTTGAGTGCGGCATAAACTAGTTATTTGATTTATTAGGAACTTACTATTTTGTTGTAGGAATCTTTGGGTGGTAGGAGAAGTATGCTCTTCACCCTTGTGGTGAACCAGAAAATCTTGACCCATCTTTAGATTTTGAAAGCAAAAGGGTAATTGAACCTTTGCTTGGTGTGTTTGGGAGAAATTTTTGAGCTAGGAGATTATGCTCTTCACCCTTGAGGTAAAACATAAATCCTGACACTCAAAGGTTGATCCACTCTTTGTTTAGTTTTTAGAATCTTTTAGCGGGCCTGATCTTGAGCAATCAAGAGGAACAACCCAAGTGGGGACAAGCTTTTTGCCAGCTATTCTGACCCATTATAAACTCAAGGCTATCAAGGACACAAAAATTTAGTAGACGTAGTACTTGTCTTCATTTTATCTGAGTACTTATGGGATTGTGACCATGAGGAAAATGTTGAGCAAGAATACTTAAGCTATTCCTGTGGCCGCGAGGTCCGTTACTTGCTGTAAGATAAGGAATCCCTTTGGGGAGAAAGAGGGGGATTACAAATCAAAGCCCTTACTAAGAACCATGTATAGAAGTCACCTTATTTTTCCACTTAACTTCTTGGTGCAAGGATTGATCCTAGTGGACTAACCCTGATCACCCCAAGATTACTCACCATCTATGTTCCTTTGGTTGTGTCATTTGCACTTCCAGGACAAAGCCAACATCTATTGTGGGCCAAGTTTTTAAGTATTGAGCCATTGTATTTTTAGTCTAATAAGTGCTTAAAGTGTTCTCACTATGATCTACCCATATAAATGTTCTCAAAATATCAAACATCACGATAGCATTCATAGGATTTTATTGCTTTGATATCACAATTGCTTGTCTTGGCAAGGTTGCTTTTTCCATTGTGTGAGTGTTTTATGACATGTTTGATCACCTACTATTTGCAAACCTATCTATTTACTACTGTCACTATGCTTGAAATCAAAAAATCCAACCTTCAAACTAAAATTTTAACCAAACTACCCGTAAAACTGAGATTTTTTAGCACTCATTGGTCAAGAGTCATATGATCTTGAAACTGTATCACACATTGTACTGAGGATTATCGTGCGATAGTTCATTCCTACAAAATTATCACACTACTTGCTTGGAAAGTATCGCATAGGCTGCTTGGAAACTATCACATTGCTTATTGTGAAATATCACCTGGTCAGAAATTATCGTACTGTTAGCCTAGAAACTATCACATAGAGTGTTTTTGTTGTCTATCTAGTTTATGCAATTTTTAGTCTTTCCTTAGTCGACCAGATTTTAGTAGGTGACTTACTCTACTACTAGAAACTTGTTTGTACCTTGGGTTCCTATTTTTAGACCCCTTGAATTAGTGTTCTCTGATTTTACAAAGTAGTCTTGCTTGGCATTGATAAGTTAGGAATTATCCTTGTTGAAAAAGTACACCTTTAGATTCTTTGGTAACACACTTGGAGAGTTTCAGTACTCTTTTGTCCAAATCACTTCCATCAAAATTTAGTTTCAATTTCAAATATATTTGGGTAAATCCATCCTCCTGGTCCATATGTGTTAGGATACTCATCCTTTTATTATACACCTCTGTGGCAGTGTTGGTTTACACTTTTTTTTTTAGCTTTCTATCTCACCATCTCTTTTTGGACAATTGAACACTTTCACTATCCTAGTTTGGTATTGACATTTCATAAGGTCATCTTATCACCAAGGGTCCTTTCCTTTCATGTCAGTTATGACAAGGTACCAAGTTAGTCAAGGAAAATGACCTCAAGTTGTCTTCAAATAGTTACCGTCAATCCAAACTTGTCAAAAGTGAAAGGGAAAGAAACTCATCTTTGATCAATAACCTAGGAGTGAGTCTGAGGCTTGGTTTGACCTAAAGAGAAATCCTAGTGAGTTGAGTACCTTTTTACCACCTTCTCAATTAGATATGGACATGAGCTACACCATGAATAGAAAACAAAAAGAAGTGATGCATCAAACTCTTGATGACATTTTCCAAAGACATAGGGATAACATGCTATTTGGTGATGACAATCAACCTAAATCACACCCTATTAACTCAAGATATTTAGATGCCCATCAAAGAGCTAAAAGACATTATGCGAAAGCTCACCAAGATGCAGGGTCACAACATGAAGACCAAAACAATGAATCTAGTGATGCTCATGTGAATGCTGCATTCTTGTTCAAACACTCAAGGTCCAACTCACTACTCAAAATAACCTTAATATATACAAATGAAAGGCTTAAAATAATTGAGCATGAAAAGAAAGCTTTTTTGGATGAATAGGTCGCTAAAGAAGAAAGGTTTAGACACCTAGAGGAAGAGAAACAAGCCTTGTTAGAGTTGAGAAGAAAAACATTCCAACAAGAACAAGATAGGTTTTTAGCCGAACAACTCAATGACCAATTCAACAATAGGGGTACCAACAGTGGAAACAACTCTCCACCATCTACTCCCTCAAGAACCCCAAGAAATAGAAGGTAGTCAGGGACCCCTTCAAGATCTCCTTGTCCTAGAGGAAGGAGGATTTCACAACATAGGAGATGAACACCTCCTACGAACTCAAGATAACCCTCCCAATGAGCTCATCATGGCTCTCAACATGGAGGAAGTAGTGCAAGTTTTGATGATCAAGATTTTATGAGAATGCAACAAGAGCCACTATTCCAACAATATGTGGAGAAGTACCTTGATCAAAACAAAGATAGGTTCCTAGAGATCTTGATTAACAAGGGTGCCAGAGTCCCTTACAATTTTGATGTGGATAGGAGAATTAAGAAACAAGGACCCTCTCAAGAAGAGGAGATCAAGAAAATCAAATGTATGATAGAAAAGGTGTTAGCACCTAAAAGTTCCTTTTCACTTGATTCTATTTGTCCCAATCCTTTCGATAAAAGTGTGGGTATGATGGATTTTCCTATGAAAGTTGAAATCCCCCAATATGACAAGTATGATGACAATGGTGACCCACATGATCATGTGCGTCAGTTCTACATCATGAGTTTTGAGTTTCACCAAGATGAATCCTATCTTATGAGATTATTTCCAAGGAGCCTCAAGGGTCAAGCCATGGAGTGGTTTACCAACATAACTCCTCCCACCAAAAATTTCAAAGAACTTATCCAAAGATTTGTTGAACATTTTTCATACAACTTGTCAAGATCAGTCACTATGTTAGACTTATGCAACTTGAAACAAAACCAAGGGAAATCCTTTGTTACCTTCTTACAAAGGTGAAGACAATTGTGCTCCTACTATTCTAGGACTATTCTTGAGCATGAAAGGATTGACATCATTGTTAGTATTTTAGTGCCTAAAATGTGTTATGAGGTTCAGAAGATGGTCTTTGATTCCTTCGATCCTATGGTTGAGACCACATGTCAAATTGAGGATGTCTTGAAAGAGCAAGGCATTTTGACCAAACATAGCAATAACAACAATGGTCAAAATACTAACAATGTTAATAGGACAAAGGAAAACACTCGCACTAGAACAAGAATAAGAAAGTAGTCAACGATGGATTTGTGGACTCTTCCCAACCCAATGATCAAGGAGTCCTCCATTTGTCTAGTGCACTCCAAGCTATGAAGCTCAACACATCCTCCAACCAACAAGAGCATAAACCAAAGTATCAAGAAAAGACTAAGAAGGAGAGGCAACAATTTTCCAAGTTGGGTGACTCCTATGAGGATGTTTTCAAGATGCTTATAGCCAATAAACTTGCACAACCAAAAGATCCAGCAAATTTCCACATACCTGACGTTAAGCCACATTAGTGGAATGAAAAATCTTTCTGCAAATTCCACAATGGCATTGGACATGACATCGAACATTACTGGAAAATTAAACACCTTATTCAGGATCTTATTAAAAGTGGAAAACTTTAGATTGATGGGCTAAATACCAATGCAGACCACAAGGCATTCAAAGAGCCTTTGCCCAAATATGAAAAGGGGGAAACCTCTAAACGTAAGAATGGCAAGGCCAAAATCAACTATACCTACACAGGTGCAGAAAATGTGATCAATATGCTTGAGGTTGTCGAGGAAAGTGTGAACATGATGAGAGATAAAGATTCTTATGGTTATGATGTGGGCTCTCCTCCTATATTTGATGAAGAACCTATGGTGGTGCTTAGGGGTCCTCACTCTCAAAGGTCATCCCAAGCTCTTAACATTGTCACCAAAATCCAAAGTCAAGGTCCTATGGTTATTAGAGGTCCTAATTCCAACCAATCCAACAAACCCAAGAAAATGACATAAAAGAATGTCACCACCAAGTCAGCAGTCAACCCTAAAATGAGCTATAATCTTGTTGATCAATTACAAAGAATACCAGCTCAAATCTCAATTTTTGAGTTCTTGGAATTGTCTCCAAGACATAAGTGTATCCTTGAGGATGCTTTGCGTGCAACCAATGTTCCTAACAACATAGATGTTGACCAATTCCAAAACATAGTTAACCACCTTGCCAGCCCACATTAACTCACATTTTCAAAAGAAGATGACAAAGATTTGAGCCATCTACATAATCTTTCCCTTCATATTGAAGTCATGATCCACAAGACCCGTGTCAAGCATGTGTTGATTGATGGGGGTGCTGGGCTCAACATTTATTCCTTAAGTTTGTTGAAGATACTGGGTTATTCTGAGCAAGTTATTGATCCCTGGAATAAAATTACCATTAAAGCCTATGATGAGGTAGAGAGAAGCTCCAAAGGCTTGGCCATCCTTCCTATTAGCATTGGCCCCATTGAAAAGGACATTTTGTTCCAAATTGTTGATGCTGGTCCTTTAGCATATAATATCCTACTTGGTAGACTGTGGATCCATGACATGCAAGAAGTACCATCCACTGACCACCAATGTGTTAAGTTCCCCTATAATGGATTAGAAGTTTGTATACCTAGGGATAGCACATTATCTATTAATGTAATTTCAACAGGGACTCATGTTCCTCTGAACAGAGAAGTAGAGGATTTTGATGCCACTTTAGCACAATGCCGGAATAAGTTTGAGGCCATAGACCTTGGTATGGGTGGATATCAAATTGACTCCCTTACAAAAATTTCAGTCTCACCTAGGTCCTATGGTAAACCTTCACAAGAGATGTGTCCATCTTTAGCAATGACTCTATTTGGTACATTTGTAGAGTCCTCAATGCCCATACAAGATTAAAAAGAAGAGGTAGTTGTCAAGGACTGGATCTATAGAGAAGAAAAATAAATGCATAATGAGAACTTCTCTCCCTCTTCTAAGGTCTATGGAAGAGGGTACACTCTTGTCAAAAATATGGGCTATCTAGGTCATGGTCCTCTCAGTTACAGATTAGATGCCAGAGCTGAACCACTCGATCATGCTCCTTTTTTCCATAGATCTAAGAGAATGGTTGGCCTAGGTTTTGAAAGCCAGAACAAGAAAACTACTCCTATTCTTGCTATGAAGGATAATGATGATGAATCAAGCTACATACCCAATTTTCAAAATCAACAAGATAGGTGTGAAGATTGGGTCCCTTCCACCAATCTCCTTTGGGGAGATTCAGATACTCCAGTTACCAATCCAATAGTTTTAGACCTAGAACCAAAAGTATCCATTGTTGAGGATCATGTTGAGGATCCTATTCAAGAACATCAATGCACAAATGGAATTAAAGAAGGTATTACCCTTGGTGACATCAAAGCTCCTACCTCAAGGCCTAGAAAATATGCTTGGTGTAAACATCCCAGCCAAGATTCAGATACGAACTCACATGAGTATGAATGGGAATCTCTCTCTAATTATTCCACATTTGACATGGACATTGATGTTGTCCATACATATGGTTCCCAACTTGAGGTAGCTAATGAGTCTAGTGTAGGATTAGAGGTTTGGAATCTACAAGTCACTTTAGTGGATGATGCTTCACTGGGTAGGATACATCTTGATTTGGGTATCTTAGAGGGATACTTGATGGACCCTAACTCTGCAATCACCAAAGATGATACCATTCCCATACACAACATTGAACTAGTCATTGACCTAACCCTTGCCAATCCTCACCTAATTGATTGGTCTCAATGCTATCAAGAGCCTCAACTCCTAACTTTCCAAAATGACTATGAAATAAAACATTACCTAAATTCTCTTGAACCTATAGTCTCTTCCACTAGTGAACCAGCTACAAGCATGATAAAACTAGATACCAAGTACCTTAGTCACAAAATGAAAAGAAAAGAAAAAAAGAATAAGAGTTCTAATGGTGAAAACCACTGTGTGGCGGTGTCAGAACCAAAAAAAGTAAAAATAAAGGATGTATCTAAGGGTGAAAACCTCTCCGAGGCACCTAAGGATGAGGGACTTGATCATCTCCCAAGTTATTTTCAAGACAGATCTTCAGTGCTTGTTGAGCCTACACATCCAATTAATTTGAATACACAAGAGGCTCCACAAATAGTGCATTTAGCTCAATCTCTATCAACATAGGAAAAAGAAGCATATACCAAGTTCCTATAGACCAAGAAGATCATTTTTTTCTTGGAGTTACTCAGACATGCCAGGGTTGGACACTAATCTCATTATGTATCACTTGTCCATAGCTCTAGGTATAAAACTGGTAAAATAGAAATTGAGGAAAATTCATCCTCACATAGCTCTTCTCGTCAAAGCTAAACTAGAAAAACTCCTCATTCCAAGATTTATAAGAGCCATTGATTATGCCAAATCTATATCCAATATTGTACCAGTTTCAAAACATGACAAGTCCATTCATGTCTACACAGATTTTAGAGATCTTAATAAGGCATGTCCAGAGGATGATTTTCCACTTCCAAACATAGACATGATAGTGGACATGACCATGGGTTATGAGATCTATTCATTGACGGATGGTTTTTCTGGGTATAATCAAATCAAAATAGCTCCTAAAGACTAGGAAAAGACTGCATTCACTTGCGCATGGGGAACCTATTGCTGGAACATCATGCCATTTGGATTAAAAAATGTAGGAGCTACTTACCAAAGAGCTATGAATAGTATCTTCCATGACATGATGCTTAAGAATATGGAAGATTATGTGGATGACACCTTGGCAAAATCTAAAAAAAGGGATACACACCTAGGTGATTTGGAAGTCATTCTAGATCATATGGAACAATTTCAATTAAGATTAAATCAAAAAAAGTGTGCATTTGGAGTCACCTCTAGAAAACTCCTAGGATTTATCATTTCAGCTAAAGGAATAGAGGTGAACCTAGAGAAGGTTCAAGCAATATTGAATATGCCACCTCCCAAAAACATCAGCCAAATGAGGAGTTTTCAAGGATGCCTTCAATCTATAAGGAGGTTTATTTCACAACTGGTTGATAGAGCTCAACCCTTTAATAAGACTTTACACAAAGGGGTTGAATGTGTCTGGCTTGAAGATTGTCAGCAAAGCATGGACCAAATCAAGCAATACTTGACCAATCCTCCAATCTTATTGCCTCCTATCCCAGGAAAACTACTCATATTGTATGTGTCAGCAATAGAATCTTCCCTAGTGGCATTATTGGCTCAACTTGATGATAGTGGAAAAGAAAGAGCTATATATTACATCAGCCATACTTTGGTGTCATATGAGGTTAATTACACTAGTATTGAAAAATCTTGCCTTGTAGTGGTGTTTTCTTCCCAAAATTTGTGACATTACATGCTTGCACATACAATACACCTCATTGCAAAATTGATCCTCTCAAATATTTGCTTGGTAAAGCTGCTCTCACAAGTAGACCTACTAAGTGGATGATGATTCTATAAGAATTTGACATAGAGTATGTTTAGCGTAAGGCTATAAAAGGACAAGCCATTGTAGACCAATTGGCTAATTTTCCAATTTGAGATAAAGCACTAATTCAAGTTGAATTTCCAGATGAGCACATAATGTACATGACTGTAAGAACATGAAAGATGTTCTTTGATGGCTCTTTCATGCAAAATGGTTTAGGAGCAGGCGTGTTATTTGTTTCTCCTCATGGGTACACAATTCCTAAGTCCTACAAACTATTGTTCCCATGTAAAAATAATATTATTGAGTATGAGGCCTTGAAAAATGGATTAAAAATAGCCATAGAATGGAGAATCACAAAGCTGCATATTTTTGGGGATTCACAATTAATAGTCAACCAAGTTAATGAAGAATACCAAATGAAAGATGAAAAACTAGTACCCTACAAGAAAATGGTTGATTCATTGTGGTGATATTTCACCTTTGTTACATTTCAACAAATCCCTAGTATAGAGAATAAAAAAGCTGATGCTATGGTTACATTGGCTTCACTTCTTTAGTTAGAACAACATGAGTCCAGATTCAAATTCCTGGTGGAAGAGCTACGCTACCCTATCTATGACTCCCAAGAAAGCCAAGTTGTTTGTACCCTTATTGGCCATGAGTCATCCCACTATGGTGCCACTTACTCATACCTCCATGATGGCATTATCCCTAAAACCTTCAAACATTCTGAATGAAGAAACCTAACCCAAAATGTCTCTCGCCATACCCTTATCTTTGGTGATCTGTATAGGAGGGGTTTAGATGGGACACTTCTTAGGTTCTTGGAAAAGCATGAGTACAACCAAGCGTTAGCTGAAATTCATGAGGGCATTTGTGGAGGACATTCCAATGGTCTTTCCATGGTCCAAAGATTTCTTAGGGTGGGGTACAATTGGCCTACCATGCAGACAGATGTAGTAGCTTTTGCTAAAACATGCGAAAAGTGTCAGAAACATGGTAACCTAATACATGATCTAGGCAGGGAGCTTATTCCTTCTATTTCTCATTAGCCATTTCAGTGCTAGGTCTTTGACCTTGTTGGGAAGATTCATCCCAACTCATTAGGCAGACACAAATTCATTATCACTACTACCTCAAATACTTTACCAAATGGGTAGAAGCCGTCCCACTTTCTGTTGCCTCAGGCAAGATAGTTTCTTTATTTATTTTGAACCATATCATCTGTTGGTATGGAGTGCCTTCTAAAATAATCACTGATAATGGAGGTCAATTTAAAAACAAGGACCTTAAACATCTCTGCAAGAAATTCAAGATAAAATAGCATTGGTCCTCCATTTACTTCCCGCAAGGAAATGAACAAGCATAGGCTTTGAATAAGACCATTCTCAAAATTCTTCATAGAATAGTTCACAAGAATGGTATAGATTGGCATCTACAAATAAATCCAACCTTGTGGGCCTATAGAATGAGTATTCATACTCCAACAGGGGCTACTCCTTTTTCCCTCACTTATGGTGTTGAAGCAGTGTTACCTTTGGAGGTGGAGATTCCTTCACTTATAGTTTCCCTTAAAGGTTTAGTGACAGATGAAGCCTACCATGCCATGAGGCTACAAGAACTAGAACTTCTAGATGAAAAGTGTTAAGCATCCTTTGATCACATGAGAGTCTACCAGAAGTGTATGTCTAAAGCATTCAATAAGAAGGTTCGCCCTAGAGATTTTCAAGTAGGGGATCTTGTCCTACAAGAAAACCCTAAAAACCAACAACATAAAGAGCAAAAGGGGAAATTTGAACCTAATTGGCTTGGACCATACATCATTACTATTTCTTTCGAGACATGTGCTTATCTACTATCTGATCTAGAGGGAGAACAACTCCCTGATCCTATCAATGTTTTGCACCTAAAGAAGTTCTATCCATGATTCCTATTCTATTTGGGGGCATCCTTTGTACATATTTATTGATCCTAAAAAAATCCCAAAAATATTTATATACGATGCTAAAAAAATCCTAAAAGGCATATAAAGTCCTGAAAAAATACAAAAAAATCAAAAAATGCAAAAAATTCAAAAAAAATAAAAAGTACCTTGGTGAAAACCTGGAAATAGGCACCTTGGTAGAAAAAATACAAAAAAATTGAAAAATAAAAAAATCTCCAAGTGGTGAAAACCTAGAAACAGGTGCTACTTGAGGCCTTTGCACCCTTGTTTCTTAGCATGTGTCCTCGACACTTAGCCTTTCTCCATCATGCCTTGACCTTGTTGCCTTGGTTTGGAATTGGTCTTTATCTTTGTCTCAGGGGCATAACTGTGTTAGCTTTGGTCTCTAGGATGCATTGGTCTTTAGGACATCTTGTAAATAGTGTTTTTCAACACCAACCCCAATTGTGTATTTCAACACTACCCTAGCATCAAGTGTTTCTCAACACTTATCAGATTTCTTACCCACAGTCTAACATGATATGATATTTCTCACTAGCAGATGTGATACTCAAATTTTAACTCTATGATATACACACACACACTTAAACACTTGACCCACTGAGATTTGTTTGACTTTATTTCTTTGTGTGATGTCTATGATGATTTCTTTGATGAGTGCTCTCTTCCTAAATAGTTTTTGATGATGATGAGGTAAAAGAATGGGGGCATGAGGACATGTTTTATTGTTTTTTCTACTTGTGGGTATATTTTGTTGGTCCTAACTATCATTAGCATTTATGCTTGTTCCACTTGACATTAGGGTCTACAGGATATTATCCTTGACTATTTTCACAAGTGCATGCTTATATTCATCTTGACTTTCCTTGTGTCTCAATGTGAGTATAATCTTTCCATATTAAACTTAGGTAATCTCACTGCACTAGTCATCTTTCCCTATATGTCTTTGGTGCCTAGGTGGGATTCCCACATGTCTATCTGATATAGATCATATTTAGATTCACATAGTCATACTTGTGTGTATTGTATGATCTTGCAATGCTACCAATAAAGCTCGATGATGAATATTAGAATCTAATAGCTTTGTGACTTTGCAAGTGAACCACTCTTCATTGTAGCTTGCATTTTTAAGTTCATGTTAGTTTAGTTTTGCATCTTGCATATGGAGAGAGCTCTCTTTCATCTTTCATGGACTTGTTGGTCAACTACGCTCACCTTTCACTTTTTCTCAATCATGTCTTTCACTCCTTGTCATTAACATCACATCATTTTTCTGTCATCACAATGGGTTAATCTTATCATCATATATAAAATAAACCTTTTTGCCCCTTATATAGCATTTTGACTTTTTAACCAAATTTCAAAACACCTCAAAATTGCACGAAAATTGCACCCGTAGCTAATTTCAACGTCCTGGATTTTTTTTTAGGATCAAAATTGAAATCCAAGTTCATCTTGATAGTCAAAATTTCATTTCAAAATTTCTCCCTCTTCTACACAGTTGGCTGACCATTTGAGGCTTGATCCTTCAATCTTCACTGGGGCATCTTCATTTCTTCATCCCCATCTCTTTCAAACTTCTAGTCTTTCATTCACCTTCATTCACTTCGTCTGTCTAAGGTTTGACTTTATTTTTATCCTATATCTTTCTTAGTCAAACCTAGTCAAGCTAGGGCATTTGTTTACTACTTGATGGTTATCCTATCATCTTTTACCTTTGATTGTGATTTCTAGTGATTTGATCAAACTTATCAATTTTTTGTTCTCCTCTACCTCATTTAGATTTTTATTCTAAGAGGGTAGTACCTATCAAATTCAATCCTTGATTTAGCTTATCAATCAGCCTTGCTTGAGATTATTATCTCTTATTTGAGACTTGATTATCACCTAGCTATACAGGTGTTGGTCTTGTCTTTCAGCTTATCTTTGTCAGCTTTTGCTTATCTTTGTCCTGATGTGTTCCCATCCATCGAACACACATCTGGGTTGTTTTGTGATCCCAAATCAATCTCACATTTCAATTTCAATCTTTGACCACATGTGATCCCAAATCAATCTCACATTATTCAAAGAGGGGCAAATGTATGCACCCTAAAATGGTCACCTAGACTTTGGGCCACCATTCAGCAATTTATCAAATCCTTGAATCAGTTTTCAAAAATCAACATTTTTTAAATTATATCAATTTCATTAATCAAATCCTATTTATCATTTATTTGATTATTTTCTATGGGCTAACTATTTTATCCTAAGTCTTTATTTATTAAAAGGAATTTCCTCCCCTTTTATTAAATAAAAATCCCCCACTTTTCCTCTTATCCTAAGTTGCACAAATAAAGCATTATTCTTATTTTATAAAAAGAAGAAAAGTATTTTTTGTCTCATATGGACACAAAAGTCAACTCTTATTTTCTCATTGGAGGATATTTGTGCACATGGATTTCTCCTCTTTCAAGCTCCACCCTTGATTAAATCTTTTGCCTCTTAATCTCCATGGTCCATTCATTTTCATTTCCTTTAAAAGGAGAGCTCTTTTCTCATTCTTAGATCCCAACTTTTTATGCTAATCTTATGCTGTAAGATTTTTTGGAGACTTTGGAGCTTTTGGAGATCATTCTTGCATTCTAGTTTCTTTCTTGCATGATAGATTTCATGGCATCTAGCTTAGTTTCTTTATGCTCTAGATTACCTTGCATAGCTTAATTTGCAAGGGTTTGTAATACTCTCATTTCCATAGCTTAGCTTGCATCTTCATTTTTAGCATATCTTGCATTGCATTGTATTTTCATTGATTCTTGAAGATATTGGCATTCTTTCCCTTGTCTCTTTGAATCTCCCATTGTGTAGTTTACTAGCAAGGTTGCATGCTTCAATAGCTCAAGTTGAGAGCACCATCAACATCCTTGTGACTCCATACCTAGGGAGCTCTAGGTCACTTTCTCAAGGTTTCCCATTCATGGATTCCCTTGGAAGTAATGACTTAGAGAAGTGCACTATTTAGTGTGTACATTTTTAGTGCCCACCGTGGGGCAGGACATTGTTGTTTTGTCCTTCCTTTTATGCATTTCCATCATTTTTTTGTCAATATTTGCTTGTTGTTTCATCAATATTTGCTCTCTAGTTTTTTTTGATAGAATTATCATGTGATAGTTTTCCAGAATCGTATGATAGTTTCTTGTATACCAATGAGATATTTTACTAGTTAAAGTATCACATGCTTTGGCAGATTGTGTCACACTATTGTTCTGTTCTTTGTCGCATGCAGGTATCAGGAATTATTTCATAGAGATAAAGTATCGCACCAGTACAGAGTGAAATATTGCACAACTCTTCCTCTGACAGAAGGAATATTTAGCTTATCAATCAGCTTTACTTGAGATTCTTATCTCTTATTTGAGACTTGATTATCACCTAGCTATATAGGTGTTGGTCTTATCTTTCAGCTTATCTTTGTCAGCTTTTCCTTATCTTTGTCCTAATGTGTTCCCATCCATCGAACACACATCTAGGTTGTTTTGTGATCCCAAATCGATCTCACATTTCAATTTCATTCTTTGACCACATGTGATCCCAAATCAATCTCACATTTGTTAAAGAGGGGCAAATGTATGCATCCTAAAATTACCACCTAGACTTTGGGACCCCATTCAACAATTTATCAAATTCCTGAATTAGTTTTCAAAAATCAACATTTTTCAAATTATATCAATTTCCTTGATCAAATCCTATTTTATCATTTATTCAATTATTTTCTATGGGATAACCATTTTATCCTAGTATCTTCAATCATTGATTCAGCTTATCAATCAGCCTTGCTTGAGATTCTTATCTCTTATTTGAGACTTGATTATCACCTAGCTATACAGGTGTTGGTCTTGTCTTTCAGCTTATCTTTGTAAGATTTTGCTTATCTTTGTTCTGATGTGTTCTCATCCGTCGAACACACATCTGGGTTGTTATGTGATCCCAAATCGATCTCACATTTCAATTGCATTCTTTGACCACATGTGATCCCAAATCGATCTCACATTAGTCAAAGAGGGGTAAATGTATGCACCCTAAAATGGTCACCTAGACTTTGGGCCCCCATTCAGCAATTTATCAAATTCTTGAATCAGTTTTCAAAAATCAACATTTTTCAAATTATATCAATTTCCTTGATCAAATCCTATTTTATTATTTATTCAATTATTTTCTATGGGCTAACCATTTTATCCTAAGTCTTTATTTATTTAAAAATAGTTTTCTCCCCTTTTATTAAATAAAAAGCCGCCACTTTTCCTCTTATACTAAGTTGCACAAATAAAACATTATTCTTATTTTATAAAAAGAAGAAAAGCACTTTTTATCTCATATGGACACAAAATTCAACTCTTATTTTCTCATCGGAGGATATTTGTGCACATGGCTTGCTCCTCTTTCAAGTTCCACCCTTGATTAAATATTTTGCCTCTTAATCTCCATGCTCCATTCATTTTCATTTCTTTTAAAAGGAGAGCTCTTTTCTCATTCTTAGATCCCAAATTTTTATGCTAATCTTATGCTATGGGATTTCTTCGAGACTTTGGAGCTTTTGGAGATCATTCTTGCATTCTAGTTTCTTTCTTACATCATAGCTTTCATGGCATCTAGCTTAGTTTCTTTTATGCTCTAGATTAGCTCACATAGCTTAATTAGCAAGGGTTTGTAATACTTTCATTTCCATAGCTTAGTTTTCATCTTCATTCCTTGCATAGCTTGCATTGCATTGAATTTTCATTGATTCTTGAGGATATTGGCATTCTTTTCCTTGTCTCTTTGAATCTCCATTGTGTGGTTTACTGGCAAGGTTTCATGCTTCAATAGCTCTAGCTAAGAGCACCATCAACATCCTTGTGACTCCATGCCTAGGGAGCTCTAGGTCACTTTATCAAGGTTTCCCATTCATGGATTCCCTTGGAAGTAATGACTTAGAGAAGTGCACTATTTAGTGTGTACATTTTTGGCACCCACGGTGGGGCAAAACATTCTTGTTTTGTCCTTTCTTTTATGCATTTCTGTCATTTTTTCATCAATATTCGCTTGTTGTTTCGTCAATATTTGCTCTCTAGTTTTTTCTGATAGAATTATGGTGTAATAGTTTTCTAGTGTCATATGATAGTTTCTTGTATACCAGTGTGATATTTTACTAGTTAAAGTATTGCACGCTTTGGCAAATTGTGTCACACTATTATTCTGTTCTTTGTCACATGCAGGTATTAGGAATTATTGAATAGAGATAAAGTATTGCACTAGTATAGAGAGAAATATCACATGAATCTTCCTCCAATAGAAATATTGCCCAGGCCTTGGATTCCCTTGGAAGTAATGACTGAGAGAAGTGCACTATTTAGTGTGTACAAGTGGTGCAAGGTATCCATTCTCCATCAAATCTAGGGAAGAATTCCCAATTCCGGATATATGCAGCTTCATTCAACTTTTCCATATTGTGAAGTTATCTTTGTTTAGCTTTGGCACTTCCCTCTTAAACATTTTGAGACCTTTGTGCTGAAGTCCTGAAAACTCTATTCCAAGAAACCAAAACTCTAATACCAATTGTTGTAAGAACTGAGAGGGGGGGAGATTAGTTATCCACAGTCCCAAATCAAAATGTATAATTCAAAATAATTTACTTAAACTTTTGCAGCTCGGTAACATAAAATACTATAATGTATGTGCTTTTACCGATTACCAGTCAATAACATATAATGATTACTGATTAAATCCAACATGTAATATGTAAAGTATGATAACAAACAATCACCACAATGAACACATAACACAAAAGATTTAATGTGGAAACCCTATGAAGGGAAAAACCACCTGGGACTAGCAACCCAAAAATTGTTCACTCTTCAAAAGTGAGGTCGGTGAAGACCCAACCTTGTTAAAGGTTAAAAAAACATTGTGAGGTGTGACCTTGTTAGATTATTTTAGACCAACCATTATCATCCAACCAGCATTCACTATGGGGTTGACAGGATAACAATGTTCATTCTATGAATGATACATATAAGACTTTCCTAGTCCACTCTATTAAGAGATTTGTCTATAAGAATTTCCTGTCCACTCTGTTAAGACCTATATTATGCTCATTCAAATCCTTTGATCAATATATCAATTCTATATCAACAATAATCAATGACTTGTTGTCGCTCGGTAATAGCTTTCTGACGCTTAGTAAACTTTGTAGTTCGATTCTCCTTAACTAGTTTAATCAGGCATATCTGAAGCTTATTCACATGATAATTCTAAAGTCTCCTTCTTTTGGCATGAGTTTCATAATGAAACCCTAGTCTCTTCAATAGACAAGTAAACTATTTTCTTCTCCTCCACAAGATTTTTCCGCTTATTCTCTATCGTCCATTTTGCCACTTAAATCTTCCTCAACTGATGTGCTAGTAACATGTTTTAATTCCATCATTTAGATCTTTCTTGAATTATGCTATCTGTTGATCTTCATATCAAACATTATCTCCATCTCTGATTTTGAGGTACTTTACATCTCATCAATCCTTATCAGCTAAACTAATCATTTAGTTCCTTTTCTCCTGCTCGATTAACAAGAAAATGTGTCGGTGAACAAAAGCTCAGTTTATACTATGCTTGGTATACACTATACTACTCAGTGTATACTATGATGCTTCATCAACTGACCACACTGCCTTGTGTCTTTTAGCTCTTTTCCTCATCAGAGATGAATGAAACATAATCAAGTCAATAACATAGGGTCATAGACTCATCAACAAGTTACCCATTATGTTCCTTATCCTCATCTTTCATATACATATTCCTCATGTAGATATTTTTGTTCTTCATCTCTTTTATTCCTTTTCTATAGATGTTTAGGTGTTGTAACTTACAAGATAAGTGTTGTCAAACTAGTTGACATCAATGACAACATATTACTGATTTAATCATATTACATATCTAATCAGCAACTCGGTGATCTCTAATCACAGATCTTCAATTAGGTTCTAAATTAGTTGTAGTTCATTACTTTGGTTGCTCATTCTTTGAGTTAAACTGTGGTTGACCTAGGTGTTCGTAGAACTAGAGATTGCCTTTAGTCACCCATTCTCTAAATGTGGCTAGGTTATAATAGGTTTCAAAGCATAATCTGAGGACCATTGATCATTGTTGGGATCAAAAGTGGTCATTTAATCTCCAAGTAAAGTCATGAGTTAGAAAATCATTCTGAGATCACACGAATGGCCTTGTCGCTGAGTCTCCAAACTTAACCTAGGATTAATATTTCTTTCAGAGATCATGAGAACCTTTGTTTTCTGGATCTCTTAGTCAAGTCTAGTTAAGTTTTCATTAATAAAGACTAGTGATAGCCATTTCTATGTGGAAAGGTACTCTATCGAGTTGGAAAAAGTAAGAAAGGCATCCAATCAGGTTTTAATGAGGGTTTTCATTAGTAATTAAGGGTTTTAAAGATAAATAGTGATCATTTCTTTTCTACTTTATTTTCAAGTTTTTAAATCAACCTGTCAACATCCACACCATGGCTAGCCTTGATTTGAAGTTGGTAATATGTAGAATTAAATGCAGAAGTGATCAAGGCTTGATTTATAACAATTTTGGCAACTAGACACATTCAATTCTCAATAATAAATAGACAGGGCCTCATTTTTTTTTGTGTTTGAAGTTTTCTAAAGAGAATTGTTATATCAAAAGAAAAGGTAGAGAGTGTGAAGTGAAAAGAAGTTGCAGAGCTGAGAAATATTCATATTCTAAGATGAGTCAACTAGAGCTAAGCGTTGTGTCATCCAGTGGAGCGGCCAAGGAATAGAGTGGTGAAGAGAAGGGGAAGCCCAATTATTCAAATGAGTTCCTCAAATTGCTTCTTGGGTCCAACTAGAATAAGAAAGCTATTGATATGGCTTCTAAGGATATAATGGATAGATGTAGGGACCCTATCACTCCTTCTAGCTTAGGTTACCCAATCTTCACTTATTTTTACAATAATAGACATAAAGCTATACCAATTTGAAATGCTTGGGCTTTGGGGATGGCAAAGTTAATTATGCTAGATGTTTTCTTAGTTGTTGATTTAATCATTGAGGTAGCTATATTGTATGACCCTATTTCAAAAACCATTAGGAGAGAGGATCAGTCTACCTTAGTTACATTAGATAGGGGGTCATTTATGAAAGCTTTTGATTTCTATTCCTCCTCCTCTACTAAGATATATTTGAAGAAAGAAAGGCAAAAATATGCAAGTCATATAGGATCAGTGAAAAGTCAAATGGTCAGGCATATCACAAACCAGGGTAAATACATAGATCCCCTCCTTGCAAGCATGAATGCCCCATATGTGTTCAAATACCTCAACTTCTATATGAAGTTTTTATGTCATGGATTGTGTAGAGTTCTAGGGATAGATGGAGATGAAGATAAATTGTATGCTGACTTGCTGATGATAATTTTGGATATTTAGAATTTCCATGCCAACACTGATTATGATTACATCCAATATGTAATCGATAGAATGCATGAAGGTTTCATGGTTGTTAAAGAAAATAAGAGGCCTATTAGGTTCATGCACTACTCCCTCCTAATGCACCTGATTTTATATTTCAATATCAATAGTTTGGATGCAAGGATGTTGAAACTAAGGCTTACATTTGAAGGCCATCCTAATCTAGTGCAATACTAGATGAGAGTATGGAATTATACCTCTAACGAGTGTGATTTCTATGTATTCCAAAATTTCTTTATTTTTCCAATTTTGCAGTCATTGGGGACAAATGTGGTAAGGTTGCAAGATAAGGTTTTGCAGCTTTTGAGGCCCATGCAAATGAAAATAATTGGCAAGGAAACCACAATTGGGGTGAGTTCTACCTAGGGGAGAATTTCATGATTATCAGAGTTTATGGCTACCCTCAACCCCCACATTTACTTCCAAAATTTTTACCACCAATGGTTGCCCTATTAGAATTCATATGGAAGTTTATTTGGACTGACAAGGAGCACTTGGCACCTCATAGGAAGGGCACCTTCATGCCAAGGTAGTTTAGGGTAGGTAGTTTCCTAATTAGAAAGAGAGAATTAGACCAACTCAGTAGTTTGTTAAATCATTTCAAGATGATTTCTAGTACTTGTAGATACATTGATCCTGAAGATTTTATCAAGACTGCAAGGATGCCATTGATTCCCAACATTGGGACAATAAGGGAGCATGAAGCATGTGATGAAGAAGATGTGATAAGGAACATCTTAGACAAAGATGAGGCTGGTAGGAGATGGACCAAATACTTTGACTTGTTGAGATTGGAGGCCAAACTCAAAGTATCTAAGATTGATTTTAAGGGTTTTTTACCTGATCTCCCTTACTTGGAAAGGATGGAAAAAATGATTGCAATGTATGGCACCCTATCAAGCCAGATGGAGGGTTTAATTGAGGAGAAGTTGGATGTACAAGAGGAGCATTTTTCCTCTTTAGATTATGAGGAATTTACTGATGAATCATAGGAAGGTGATAGCCCACCTCAAAATAGGGACTCTCCTATCATTGGCTTGACTTAAAAACCACCAGAAGTAGGGGACACCTTAGAGCCACCATTAAAGAAATAAAAGCTTGAGGTGGGTGAATCTTCTAAGGAGAAGAAATAGAAAAGGATAATAGATAGAGCTTTTTCTCTAGTACCTAGTGATAGAGCTTATCATCATCAATTGAGAAAAGATATTAGAGAGGGAAAAAAGATAGTGTCCAAAGAGGAAAAGGAATTGCCTTTATTGCTAGGAAAAGATGAAAGAGAATTATATTAGCAGGAATTCCTTAGTGATGACCAGTTTATCAAAAGTGAAGAATTTAAGAACTTCCTCATTTGGAAGAAGTCATAAGAGGTCGCAGATGTTGTGCCAGAGGGAATGGAACCAAGTGAGGAGACTATGAGAGCTCTAACATCTTATGACCCTAGCATTAAAATTATTACTATTGAAGAGGCTAGAGAAATGGTAAAATCAAGTGGAATTCTCTTGACTCCTAGATGGGATCTGACTTCGGATTTCATCATAGATCAGATTAGAAAGTAGCCAGAGGGTAGCCTATCCTATGAGGTGTATATATGAGACATGATAAGAGGAAGTGGCTATGACCGTAATTCTCAGGTCATTGCATTGTGGTCTCTTTCTCTTAGAACTCAAAAGCCTTCTCTGGTGAGTATTGAAGATAAAATGGAAGGAGATAAAATTGTTTGGACTATCTAGAATAGTACTAATCTTGAGGTGTCCAAGGTGGTGACACATTTTTCTCACTTCAATGAAGAAAATATAGTCTAGTTGGAAGACATGTATGCTCGGTTGTTTGAGAACTCAATGAAAGTTGCCAAGGATAGAGATTTGAAGTTGATGGTTATGAAGAAAATGGAGGATGAACTAGAGGATCTGAAGGCCAATCTTGAAGAAGCTTCCAAGGAAGTGCCTCCTCTTTTGTAGATTGAGGCCCCCTCCCAACCAATGGTAGAAATTCCTAATAGGCCATCTGAGGATCTAGAAAAGGTAAAGCTAGATGAAGCCTTAAAGACCATGTCAGGTGTTGTGCAACACAAACTTGACAAATTAAAGGAGAAAATGGACTTGGTCCATCAGTCAGTTGTCCTCTTGCATAAAGAAAATGAAAGGGTAAATGATTCACTGGCTACTTTAGAGCCACTCTTTAGTATTTGGTCTGAGAGGAGTACATTATTTGAAAAGGTTGATGTCTTGCAGCCACATAGGCTTGATCTCCTTGAGATAGTCACAAAAGTGTTTGAAAAGATAGGGTTGGTCAATGCCATCTCTAAGTTTTTTAAAGGAAAATCAAATCAAGTAATTAAGGCCAAGTTGGCCATGTTTGATAAAGATTATAGTAAATATTTTCCCTTTGTTTACAATAATGATGGAAGTATAGTAAGTGTGGACAAGTGGAAGTTGGAAATTGGCCAAATAATGGTTAAGCAAGAGGCTTTCCTCAGTGGTGATGGTTCTTTGGACTTAGAAGGATGCAACAACATAATAGACAACTTGATCAAAGTTGAAAATGATTACATAAAGTTTGTTTCAAATATTAAAGGCATCACTGGTTCCAGGTGGGAGTTATAGATTAAGTCATTGCAAGACTTGTAGGGCTATAATTGGCCCTTAGATGATGATGTAGTAGCATGGGCCAAAAGCACAAAGAAAAAGAAAAAGAAACTAGCTGTCATGGAGCTGGAGGTAGAAGAAGAAGAATAGAGTACATCTGGCAACAAACTCAAGAAATTGCTCTGAAATATCCTTAGAGGAAGGTGCCAGCTATGAAGATTCCATTTGTTTGAAAGTTTTTTTCTATTTCTCTAGTCTCTTTGTCATCATATTTTGTAATTTGTATCTATAGTGCAAGTCATTTTCCTAGCTATCTGAAGCTTGTTGCATCCTTTCTTTGAGGATTCCAAGATAGCCAGTGATATAAATAGAAATTTTTCTTCTTTTGTTTTGGGTGGTTGATAATACTTTGTAAATAGATTTCTTATAATAGGATCTTGTTTCTTACAAGTCTCTGTTAGAATGTACTGATACAATTGATATATTAATATAAAATATTGGAACTTCTTTTATATTTTTCGTTGTCTTCACATATGGATCTTTAAGTTCTCTTATGTATTAAAATGTAAGGCTCTTTAATGCATTATTTAAAAGGTAGATATAGGGGTTAAACTTAAGTTTCTTTCAAGGGAAGAACAAATCTTAAGGGAGGTCTTTGGGAATTAATTAGCCATGTATGAATTTGATAGCAGTGTTAGCAATTGAGAGAATGGAGTGTTAGGCATTTCATTTAAGTTTTAGTATTTTTTTTTTATAGGATTTTGTTGATGTAGGGTTTGACTCTAATGCCCAATGAATAAGGCTCTAGTTATTGCTTGATTTGCATGTATTCACCATCAAAAAATCAAAAAATTTGTTCAATTTACATTTGTTTTCTATTTCTGAATTGAATCATCTATGTCAAGCACATATATCACTATTGTAAGGCTTTGTAGAAGCTATTAAAAAAGGTAAACCCACCTGAGTTTCATACTCAAAGTGAAGAAGGTTTTTAACCTTAACACCTTAGCATTTGAATTGTGTTAGATGCATCTATTGGGAGTACAAGAGTTTTTATTTTAGGAGTTTTTGAATTGTTTTAATCATCTACAAGTTTAATTGCTAATAGACCCTAAGCTTGTAGCAATCCTTTTTCATATAAAAGGATTCCCAAGGTCATATAGGAGTTCTTTTTTGGGGTTGACAAAAAGGATTGGCTACAAAGAGACCAAAGATAGACATAGTTCTAAAGGATTTTAGTCAAGGATTGGTAGAAGAGGTCTGTAACCTCTCTATTTTACAAATATCTTAATGAATCAACAATTTTCTTATTTATTTTGTAGAATATTCTATGCTCAATGAATCACTCCTGTATTAGTTTGTGGAAACTTATACAAGGATTTCAAGAATTGCTTTGAATCTTGTCTCCCATTTATGGTTTGTAATTTCCTATTGTCTTGTGAGTTGATGAACTCAAGGTCAATAGTTGCAAACATAGTTCTATTTGTTATGATATGTTTT
Source organism: Chamaecyparis obtusa (assembly GCA_027943335.1). Lineage (NCBI taxonomy): Eukaryota > Viridiplantae > Streptophyta > Pinopsida > Cupressales > Cupressaceae > Chamaecyparis > Chamaecyparis obtusa. Next base: position 976,936 of record BSBK01001047.1, on the reverse strand, counting down.
GTTGTTAACTTGAAGAGTTAAGTAAATGATTAATATAACCTAACAGAATTGCAGGGTATTAAGGAGGATATTTGTAAGTAGTGAGGTTCTCAATTTGATTTTCATTTGCAAGGTGAATGATAAGAATACAAAACACAGTGAGGACTTTTTATGAATATTCCTAATGGATAAGGGAGTGATCATAGACATTTTGTCAAAATAGATGTTCTTTCTTGTCTAAAAATTCTACCCCTAAACAAATAAAAAATCAAATTCTAAATCTTTAAGTCAATAATTGTAGATTGAATAGCAAGGCCCCTACTTTATTTGTGAGTAATTGGATAGTGTGTTTAGCTTCACATCATTTTATGTCACAAATAATAAGTATTTTGGGCATTTATCTACTTTGTGAGGATTAGTGAAAAAGGGAAAATTAAGTGATCCTAATCCTAGGTACACCTGCTTGAATTCTACAGAGTTCAAAGTGTAGAAATACTTTGTGCTTTATCCATTGGTCCTTGTTCTTGTATGAATGCACTAATTGTGGGAAGTGAGCTACCCCATAGGTGCATCTCTACATTTCCAATTTTGTTAAAATCTTTCTAAACCAAGAGCCAACAAAATGTTGACTCTGCTAGGAAATAGAGATGATGTAGTAATGATAAATCTAGATTGAAGATCTCTGGTATTACAAATTTGTGCTAAAATAAGGAAGGTACAAGTAGAGCTAGACTCCTGGCCAACTTAATTATTTGATCCAGTAGTAACCATTGAAGGAGTATACTACTACATTTGACCTCATTTTTCTACCAAAATTTTTGACAATTAATTAAAAAGGTTTAGCTTGGTTAGATTATAGAAGGAAAACTTCCCTTTTATTTAATCCATGCCCCTGTTAGTCAAAATTTTGACCAATATAATGTACATCAAAATTTAGACCAACATGAGCATAACTTTAAAAAGAAAAAAGATTTTGTATCTCATTTCATTTGGAGCGCACTCCAAATGAAATGAGATATGGAATCCTTTTTCTTTTAATTTGGAGCGTGTGAAGGAGCTAGAGGCTATGATTGTTTGAATTGTTATTTTGTGAGAGTAAAAGGAAGACCACCTACCTGCGAGGGTTGCCACTGTGATTTGGTGTAAAAGGAGGACCACTTGTAAGGATTTCCTTTGCATTTGTCTGGTATTTTTTTATCTTTTACCTACTTAGGGCCTGTGAGAAATGTTCTAGGGTATCATGTATTTGGTATTTGCTGGTAGGTTTTTTATCATTGTTTATATACATTTGATTGAGAGATGAACTTGCAAAACCCTAAATTTATGAATCAACACATCATGTTACACTAAATGTACTAGTGTTAGGTTTATGATTGTAAGGTTGGAAGAGGAAATATTGCAAACAAGATTGAGAAAACTATGTTTTTAATATTTTTTTTACTAGTATTTTTTTCTGCTGACTTCGTGTGGATTGGAATGTCAAATCTAACTCCATAGGAAGTCTAGCTGGAGTCATAACTTTCAATTATGAATGGTGTGAGGTCATTTGGTGGAGAAATCTGAAACAAATCATGTGATAGTCATCTATAAACCATTTTTGACATAAAACTAGGGCAGTCGGCTTTCTATGGACTCTTTCAGACCAAGTGTGACTGTCTAGACACTATGGCTTTAGAAGTGCTTAAAAAGACCCCAAATAACAAAGAAACCATAGACTCCTTACATTCCCAAGACTCCAAACCTTCATCAGTATTTAATAATGTCTAAAAATGAATAAAAATCAAAGGAATAGGACTCAGTCCATCGAGAACCCCAAAGTCCACAAATTTAACATTTCTAAACCCTTAATCCAAGAGTTTCTTAAATCTCCTATCTATGATCACTTCTAGGTCCAATAGGTATTTGTTTCTTAAATCTCCTATCCACGAAATGCCTTTGTATTTATTTAGGTGGCATTTAAGAGTTTCTTAAGCCTTCTTGGCCACCTCTTCAAATGCATTTAAGACCTTCTTATCCCTTCCTTGCCACCTCTTGGCCTTGGGCACATTTACCAAATTGTGCACATGCCCTCAAACTTTCAACTCAATCCTCCCTTGACACTTGTCAAGACACTTGTCCTTGACTCAACCCTAACCTTAGCCCTAACTCTAACTCATCCTTTTAAACCAAGCCCTTCCCTTTTCCTATAAATACCCTCACTTCCTAAGGCAAATCATCTTTCAACTCTCAAACTCAATAGCAAAGTTATAATGCCATTTTCATTCTAGCATAAGCATAAACTCATCATTTTAGATCATTTTCAAGCTTAAATCACATCTAAATTAGCTTAATTGGATTAACATAGATTCATTTCTTGTTTAATCAATCTTAGTTCATCTTTTAGCTTTGCATATTTGTGTGTTCTTGAGGCCTTTGAAGCAAAATAGGTTCCTCATACCTATTTTGTGTCATTTTGGGTCTTCATTAACCTCAAATCATCATTTATCTTGCATGCTCCAAGTGCTTGAGTTTTCACACCCACATCCATCTATATCCAAGCATATCAAACGGTGCATGGGTGCATCCATTTTAGGCTTAAACTAAGGTGGCTTTGATTTTAGTTTGTTTACCATTAAATTTGATTTGATTATATGCTATGACGTTTGTTTGTCTTTGGCCTTCAAAACAGGTTTAGGTGCACACTCAAATCCTAGTCTACATTTTGGCACGCCCGGTGGGACTCAAACCATAATCATTTTGATGAGATTATAATTTATATGCTTGTATTTGCAGGAAACAAATGAAATGTCACCTTCAAGCAATTAAATGTCACCTACAACAGTTAAATGTCACCTTCAAGCAAAGAAATGTCACCTTCATGAAAAGAAATGTCACCTACACAAAATATAGTCACGCCTTCAAGCCATTAAATCACACCTTCAAGAAATCAAATCATGCGTACAGACACTATTTTCATGCCTGGTTACTGGAAGGTTTCTGCCAGGCCATAAATTCTATTCTGCCTCTACTTCTTCTTCTGTCACCTACATGGAAATGAAATCATGCCTTTGACGAAAGAAATCACGCCTCTGCATATTTATCTGTCACCTATAAAGGTACAGAATGTCACCTGTAAAAATGAAATGTCACTTCTGCACTTTCCAGCGTCGCCTATAAGCTAGACAGTGTCACTTTTGGGTTTTTGTCTTGAGTTGCTTGGGACTGGTTTTTCATTTCTTTTATTATAGCAAAGGTCAAAAACAAAATCTTGAATGACATTAAGGAAATGAACTTAGGTCCTAGAATGTCATTGTCATTTTGAAAAGATAACTCAATCTCAAATGCACTAAAGGAAACAAATAACTCTGTTCCCTATCTCGTTTCAAATTCCAAAGCAAGCAAACAAATTCCATCTTGAGTGATCTAAGGGATAAAACAAAGCTTTTTCAAAGTTCTTAAATCAACTCGCTAATCAAATCTTGAATGCACAAAAGGAAAGAACTTGCAACCGTTCAAATCATTTACATTTTGGAGAAAGGAACAAATCAAAATCTGATCACGAGTGTCTTCATTTCAAAGTTCAAACATCACTTAATCAAATTTGGGAAAATAAACAAAATCTGCTTGATGTGCATGTAGGAGTTTTTCAATTCTTGCATAATCCTTGTTAGAGTAAGCAACGTGGAACATTTGAACTTGGACAAGTTCACCTGTTCTACTTTTAGCGAGGCCTGTCCAAGGAGAAGCGCTTCCTCCTCAGAGAATGACCTCAAACTGGTATCCCCCCCGACCGGTATACAAATAAGTGAAGTCCAAAAGAATCACTTATATCTCCTAATCGTCGGGCGTTCGTGCCAAACACGTGTCTGGGGATGGTAAACATTCCTCTCCCCCAGCATTATTGGCAAGGCTCTTAAGTGAGTCACAGATGATCAGCAAAACTGGGTATGGAGACACCACGGAATCATTAGCAAACTGATAAAATAGAGGCTAACCTATCTACATCTGAAAGTATCAAAATCCTTGTGCAAGGACCAATTCCAAGGGGTTTACCGGGTCGCCTCAAGATTACTCACCATTTGTATTCCCTTCTGGGGGATACCAAGCTATGGGCAAGCGATTTTGATACTCACCTTCCTTAGGTAGATCTGTTTGAAGTGCTTGACAGTCAAAGACTCCGTGAAAACACTTGTTGAAACATACACTTTCAAAGCTTTATCAGAGTCAGTTGTCTTTGTTTGTATCCCGTAGGGTTGCTTTGTCCCTTGTGGAGATTGCTTTGACTTTAACTTTTTCCATTGGAAACCTTTGTCTCAAAATCAGAAGCCTCTTTTCCAAGATATGCCCAATTTGATCAAACATCCTAAAGCGAAGTTGCCCAAATCCAAAGCCTATCAAGAGCGAAAAGTTACCAAGAAGAACACCAAGACCTATCAATCCACTATCCAAGCAACCAAAGCCAAAGAAAAGTCCCAAGCCAGACTTGAGAACATTGCCCATAACACCCGCATCAAATAGTTCACCTTCCGTTTCTGAGTTAACCATCACTTTGTCAACCTTGAGCCAGAAAATTAGCCAAAATCCTTGTTCATGTCTTGTTCCATCTTCAGATCTTGAAATCTTGTCTCAAACAGCCTTGCATCTTAGTTTCATCCTAGTTTCACCCTTTGCATCAGCATCAAAACCCTAGTTGCATCTCAAGAACATCATAAAAGTTGCATTTGCATTCATCTTCCTACCAGCATTCTAGAACCAGTCCTTGTCATTTGCACTTGCATCATCCTTCTAGAGCATTGTTCCTTCATCATCCTTCGCCATCTTTTCATCACCAAACTAAATCAGCTTCCCATCCTTACCTTTTAGCATCCGCCATCCAAAGTAGATCCATCATCTTTTGCTCCAAACCCAGAGACCCACCAACACTTAGTGTTCTACCTTTTTGAGTTGTTCCTATCCCTTATCCAAGATCAGAGACCATCATCCTCTTTTTTGACACAACGTGTTGTCATAAAGAAATCAAACCTTGTCCTTGCATAGCCATCATCTTGAGCAAGAGATTGGAGTGTATTGATAAGAAACTTGTTGACCGAAGATCATCAGTCTATCTTAGGTTGACACCATCTTATCTCTGATCCTCCATTTGGGAAAAATAGCAGCTCATTTGTTGACCACTTAGTAATCTTTCACCAGCTTTCCACCAGCAACCCATCTTTCCTCCACCATCTTGATCCATATCCATTCCATCCAGCTTCCATCATCACCATCTTGATCCCTGTCTTTGCATTTGCATCTTAGAAGTCATCATCTTTAGAAGTTCATCAACTTTGCATCCATCAACATCTTTTAGCCAAACATCTTGCATCCATTTAGCACTTGCATCTCCATGCCTATTGAGACCAGATCTCAAAAAAGAAGAAGCATGAATCCTTATCCACCAACAACCTCATCCGATCCCAACCTTTTCACCAACACCGTGATGACCTACAATCCCCAGATCCAAGCCAGTAACCCATGTGAAGATCCAAACATCCCTTCATCCCCGTTGGCAATCCAAGCATTTGCAAATCCTCCAGAAAGCCCACCAGTGACCAATGCCCTTGTACCGCAACATCAGCAAAGCAAGTTTGCCCACTATCTTCCAGAAAGTACCTCCATCCCACCATCTCTCTATCCACGCATCCCCATCAATACTATCCAAGTTCCAGCACAAGCATATTCTCTATTTGTCCAATCATTCCCCGATCCTATCATGCAAACACCCCAAGAGCTTTCCACCATTCCCCTTTTCTTGCAAGGAAGTCTCGCCAGTCCCGCAACATAAGCTGCAACGCCATCCGCTCCATCTCCTACCCCTTTTGCTTCATCATCTGCTATGGCTGCCCAAGCCCAAATCCAATGCTTAACCCAAAGTCAGCTTCCACCTCTCATGCAAGCTTTTACACCAAAAGCTTCACCACCATCCGCAAGTCAAGCAACGCCTTTCACCATCAAAGGAGCACCGTCACCCTTCACCCCCCAAGCACCCGTACCTTCTTCTTTGGGGTTAGTGCAATCGCTTTCCATTCCAACCTCATCTTTCTCTTGGGTGTTTCCTTCATTTTCCTCCTCACAAGCATCCGCTCAACCACAACCTCAACAAGCTCCTTTCTCTCAACCATCATTCATGTCCCAAGCTCCCGTTGCTCCTACCATTCCATCATCCACTGTAGTGCACCCTAACACAAGCTCTCAGTGGGGCCTTACACAAGAAGAAATGAATGCATGGGGGATCCCATCTCAATCCCCTATATCTATGTTTGCAAGTCAACAAACCGCCTTCACCCAAGCAGCATAGTAGCAACTACCCCAACCACCACCGGCTTCAAGCTATTCATCCCAAATCCCAAATACCTTCCAGCAAGTTCCACCACTTCAACAGCCAACTTTCCCTAGCTATCTTACCCCATCACCCTTTGCTTCTAGCTTCCCCACATCTGTTCCACCTCTAAGTAACGCAGGCATGCACCCAGCTTATATCAGCCAAACCCAAAGCCAACCTCAGCAACTACCACCATCATACCCGCAAGCAGCATCATTCCAACAGCCTCCCCCATAGCAACCACATGTCCCCTTTCAGTAAACACCCATCATTCCTCAACAATAGCAAGTCCCTTGCTATTAGCCCCAGCAACAAATCCCTATCATCCCCCAGCAACAACAAGTTCCCACCCATCAGTTACAACAGCAAGTTCTAAATGTCCAAAATTAGCAAGCAGTCCCACAACAACCGCCAGTTCAACAATAGCAAGCAGCCCAACAACATCAAGCAGTTCCATATCATTTACCACAATATCCCCCTATGCCACACCAGCAATATCCCCAGCAACCATTACCCCAAAATCAGTTCCAACCCATTTATCCATAGCAAGCGCCATATCCAGTTCCACAGCTTCCATCACAAGCAGAAGTCCCAGTTCCCTCGCCTCTCAATGCTGAGTGGGAAGTAATGAAAAATGCTCTAAAGGAGCTACAAAGTGGAATAGAGAATAAAACATACAAGTTCGAAGAGGTGTGCTCATATCCCTTCGATCGGTCCATAACAACTATCCCTTTCCCCAAGCATTTTGAGATGCCCAAGTTCGACAAGTATCGGGGGAAAGGAGATCCAGTAAACCATATCAAAGAGTTCTACATGGCATTCCAAGAAGTGGCTTACAGTGATAACTATCTCCTGCGCCTGTTTCCCAAAAGCTTGGGAGGAACTGCTATTGAGTGGTTTTATAAAATACCACATGGGACAATAAAAACCTTTACTGAACTCTCTAAGAAGTTCATCACACACTATGCCCATAATGTGGATAATGAGTTGTCCTTGCTAGACCTATGCAACTCAAAGCAGAAAGATGGAGAAAGCCTTGCAGAATACTTGCAAAGATGGCAGAATCTTACAACCAGGTTATCATATCAGCCGCCAGAGAAGTATCTAACAAAGATCTTCATTGATAACCTGCATCCAAAGCTATCCCATCACATGCGAATGAACTATCTCTAGACATACCAAAACATCAAGAGCAAGGGCATAGGCATCGAGAAAGCTCTCCTAGACAAAGGCACTATTCGTCACTTCAAGGATGATTCCAAAAACAAACCCAACAATGATAAATCCTGTTACTGGAATCGTAACAAGAATGTTGTTACAGATGGAGCCACTGACACTAAGAATGTACAATTCATTGTGGCTAGTCCTACACCAACTCAAACATACCAACCACCATAAGCACCCATCTATCAGCAACCACCAGCTCCCGCATATCAAGCAACTATTTATCAGCAGCCTCCTCAAGCTCATCAACCACCTGTGCAACAGTATCAGCAGCAATACCAACAGCAACAGCCAGCACGTCAGGGCAATCCTATTAACACAGTTAACATTGCCCCAAGGTAGAACAAACCCAACAATCAGAACAATCCAAAGAGGGCTTTCACACCTTTGGGTGAGCCTCTGGATCAGATCTTTTATCAGCTAGCCAAGGCAAATATGATCACATATCCGCCCATCCCACAGAAGGTTGACAACGCACCAAAGTCTAATTGGTATAAAGAACATGAATACTATGATTACCATCGTGTGAAGGGGCACACAACATTGAAGTGCATGCGGCTTAAGAACTACATCCAGGATCTCATTGATCGCAAGGAGATCCAGGTCGATGCACCAGCTCAAGCTTCACCCAACGCCGATTTGCAAATATATCAAAATATGTTCCCTCAACACAATACCGGGAAGAATCAAGCCAATGCCAATCAGCCCCAAAATCATGGCAAAGGCAAGCAAGAAGATCACACAGTGGCCTACATCAACTATGACAAGTATGTCGGATGCATAACTCAAGTTGAGCCCATCCAAGATGAGCCCACCATCAATACCATCCACGTCAGAGGGCCGGATCGACAATGTGCTGCAACTACCCGTAGTGGTAGGATAACTATTGCTGGTGCTCCTCCGAGGTCAGCTGCTCCTCCAAGGCCAACGTCTACTGCATCCACAGTATAGTCTAACACTAGGCCAGCATCAAATGCACACGCAACATAGCATAATGCACCAAGTGCACAATACAATATCATAGAGCATCTTGGGAACATGCCAGCCCAAATATCTATCTTGGATTTGCTCCGCACATCACCCATCCATTAGGAGATCCTAGACAAAGCTCTAAAAGAAGGCCATGTCCCCACGGACATTAACACAACTCAGTTTGAAACTCTTGTGGGACACCTATCAGTAGCATGTGCCTTATCCTTCAAAGAATTTGATATACCAGATGTCGCTCCTAACCATACTCTCCCTCTCCGCATTGCTGTCATGGTCAGAGATTTCACCATCAAATGAGTTCTGGTGGATAATGGCTCAGCCCTCAACTTGTGCACATTAAAATTCATCAAGAAGATCGAGTTCACAGAGGCCAACATACAACATGAGATGATCACTATCAAAGCATATGACAACTTAGAGCGTACCTCTGAAGGTACTATCACCTTGCCTATCCAGCTAGGCCCAGCAATGCAAGATACTGTCTGCCACATTGTTGATCTTGACCTACTATTTAATATTCTTCTTGGTTGCCCATGGATTCATTCCATTAAGGCTGTACCATCTACTTACCATCAGTGCATCAAGTTTCCACATCAAGGCACTGAGGTTACCATCCACGCTGATCCTAACCCCTTCGCATACTGCCGTGCGATGGAAACATCTTTCCCTCATTCTACTCATTGTCCTGGAACTGATATTGGTACTTCTATTGCTAGCTCATCCCGATCCCATCGCGATCTAGAGACCATCCTCTCTTCCACCTTATCATCCATCAAGATCAACAACCAGGGTTGTGGTGAATATAGCCTCAGTGATGCATTTGCTGTAGGGGCTCTTCCACGTGATCCACATACTCAAGGGTGCCCAAGTTGTCAAAACAAGCCTTTTGAGGAACATTATAAGCTCAAGCAAATCAGAAACATGACTTTTGAGTCTCATGGTACCATCAACAGCAAAGAAATGGACCTAGATATTAACAAATGGTTATACAAAGATCCCCCATCACGTGACACACAACTTCTTGGGTACTTCAAAGAGAAATACCCAATCCCCTACAAAAATGTCACAGAACACTATAACTATCAAGGTGGTGGTCTAGGACCACAAGAGGATGGAAATTTGTTTCCTATCATACCATCCTAGAATCCAGAACAGCAAGGACTTGGCTTTAATACCTCTCGCCTACTTGAACAAGAGCCCAATACCAAAACTGTGGACACTAACATGACCAATGTGAACTTTTCGAATAGCCAGGATGACCTTGTGGAAATCGAAGACATCCCCGAAGAGAAAGACATCTGATCCTACGATGATATCTTTGCCGACGACACCCTCCTGGGGACTTCTGTTCTCCAACAACTCTCCATTAACCTCATAGATCTTCCCCTCACAAACCCCGACCTCATAGATTGGGACCAACCAAGCATCGCACACATTGATGAGTTCCAAAGCGCACAAGCACTCCTAGAATTCATGGGGGCATCAGGTCCAGCAAGCAATCAGGATCCAACATCAATCTCTGTCTATCAGCTTCACCCAGAAGGATATTTTGGGGAAGAGGCAAGCTTTAGTCACGAAAATGAAATAGCAAAAGAACATCATGAGTCTTTATGTGAAAACCCCCTTGGGGCACATTCTGATTCCAAAATAGTAAAAATAAAGGGCATATCTTCTAGTGAAAACTTGGCAATTCAAGCGCTAGAAGATGAAGCCTTGCCTCTTCCCCCTATCCAAGATTATAGACCAGAGCAGTCGCCAATCATCATAGAGGAAATCAAGCCAATCAACTTGGGAATAGAAGAATGTCCAAGGATCACCTACATTGCAGTCAACCTAACAGAAGGAGAAGAAATTGCTCTCAATGCCTTGCTCAAGGAATCCATCATTAACTTTGCATGGTCATACACCCACATGCCTGGGCTTGATCCAAACCTTGTTGTTCATCATCTATCAGTAGATCCAAATGTCAAGCCAGTGAAGCAGAAGCTAAGGAAAATGCATCCAAAGGTAGCATTGCTCGTCAAAGTAGAGCTTGAGAAGCTCCTCCAAGCTAAGATCATCAGAGCAATTGACTATTCAGAGTGGATCTCTAACATGGTGCCAGTCACAAAGCCTTCTGGCGACATCAAAATCTATACTGATTTCAGGGACTTGAACAAGGCATGCCCTAAGGATGACTTCCCATTGCCAAACATAGACATGCTTGTAGACCTCACAGCGGGTCATGAGATGTTATCATTAATGGATGGCTTTTCAGGCTACAACCAAATTCATATAGTGGAAGCAAATCAACATAAAATAGCATTCACAACCCCATGGGGTACCTTCTGCTACAACATGATGCCATTTGGGCTAAAGAATGTAGGAGCAACATATCAGCGAGCAATGACAGCGATCTTCCATGACATGATCCACAAGATCCTTGAGGACTATGTGGACGATATCCTTGCAAAATCCAAAACAAGAGATGAGCACCTCAACATCCTAGAGCGTGTATTTGATCATCTGAATCATTATGGCTTAAAGCTTAATCCTAAGAAATGTGTCTTTGGTGTTACATCTGGCAAGCTTCTAGGCTTCATCGTCTCTAGATGAGGCATAGAGATCGATCCTAAAAAGGTAAAAGTAATAATAGAGATGCCTCCACCAAGAAATCTCAAATAGCTTAGAAGCCTATAGGGCAAGCTTCAATCAGTTTGGCAGTTCATCTCGCAACTAGCAGACAAGTGCCAACCATTCTCACATCTCTTATGCAAAAACACCAACTTCAAGTGGGATCCCATATGTCAAAGAAGCTTTGATAAGCTCAAGGAGTATCTAGCTAACGCTCCAATCCTAGTACCACCAGTTCTAGGATGCCCACTCATCCTTTACATCTCAACAACAGCTACAACACTAGGGGCACTCCTAGCACAGCATGATGATGAAAATAGAGAATGAGCTATCTACTACATCAGTCGCACTCTTGTGGGCTATGAGCTTAACTATTCACCCATGGAGAAAGCATGCCTAGCAGTGGTCTTTGCCACTCAAAAACTTAGACATTACATGCTTAGCCACATAATCAAGCTCATATCAAAGGTGGACCCTCTTAAGTATCTGTTATCAAGGACAACCCTCACAGGCCGTATTGAAAAATGGGTCATGTTACTCAGTGAATTTGACATTCAGTATGTAGATCGCAAAGCAATCAAAGGGCAAGTCATTGCCGATCAACTAGCAGAAGCACCACTAGTGGATGCCTATCCACTAATCATGGAATTCCCTGATGAACATCTATGTATGATCAAAGAAAAATCCATGTGGCACCTATACTTTGATGGTTCCAACACATCCCATAGCTCTGGGGCAAGAATCCTATTCATCACACCTCAAGGTGACTATATTCCAAAATCATTCAAGTTGGGATTCCCCTGTACCAACAACATTGCAGAATATGAGGCACTCATCTTAGGTCTCAAAACAACTATCCAATGGAACATCACAGAACTACAAGTCTTTGGAGATTCACAGCTCATTATCAAGCAAGTCCTTGATGAGTATTAGACAAAGGACGACAAATTGCTACCCTACAAGCAACTGGTGGATAAACTAAAAGAGCATTTCCTACATCTACAATTCAATCAGATCCCAAGGCTTCAAAACAAAGTAGCAGATGCAATGGCAACCATCGGATCTTTATTGGAAATCCCACGTGATGCAACACAATATGAATTTCTAGTCGAGTAGCTACACTTGCCAGCTTATGAGAACACCGATGCAAACATGGTGTGTGTCTTGGTTGGTCCCCAATCCCCATGGTACCACGACATCCATGCATATCTAAAAAATGGTATCATATCTCCCCATCTCACCAATAACCAACGCCAAAACCTTATTCACAGAGCTTCCCGCTACACTCTTGTAGCCAACACCCTATATCGTCGCGGGTATCACAATGTCCTATCTAGATGTTTAGACTCAAACAAGGCCGTCCTAGCCTTACAAGAAGTTCACGCTGGAATTTGCGGTGCCCACACAAGTGGCATGGTTCTAGCAAAGCAGCTACTTAGAGTTGGATATTATTGGCCAACAATGGAACATGATGCATGTGAATTTGTCAAGAAATGTCTCCCATGTCAACAGCATGCCAATTTGATACATGCACCAGCACAGGATCTATAGCCTATTGCACCACTGTGGCCTTTTTGATGTTGGGGCCTCGACCTCGTTGGCTTGATCACCCCCTCTCTTTAGATGGACACAAGTATATCATAACAGCCACAGAGTACTTTACCAAATGGGTTGAAGTGATTCCACTCACGCTAACTACTGGCATCCAAATATCCAAGTTCATCCTCTATCATATCATTTGCCGCTTCGGCATACCATCTATCATCTTCACAGACCATGGCACACCTTTTGAAAACTAGCATGTGGATGATCTGTGTGCCAGGCTCCACATCCATCACCATTTCTCCAGTCCATATTTCCCTCAAGGAAATGGCCAAGCTGAGGCAACCAACAAAACTATCTTGAAAATCCTCAAGAAGGTTGTCAATGATTCTGGTCATGACTGGCACCTCCAAATCAATCCTACCCTTTGGGCCTACTGCACTTCTTATCGCACTCCCATAGGCACCACCCCATACTCCCTTGTATATGGTGCTGAAGCCGTTCTGCCGATCGAGGTCGAGCTTCCATCCTTGTGCATCTCCATGAAGAACTATACAACTGATGAAGACTATCGTGTGGCTCGGCTCACACAGCTAGATCTGCTAGATGAAAAGAGACAGCAAGCCTACGATCACCTGGTTGCATACCAAAATTGACTCAAAAGGAGTTATAACAAAAAGGTCCATCCTAGACAATTCCAGGTCGGTGACATGGTCCTTAAAGAAAATCAGAAGGTCCTAGCAAATAGAGAAAAGAAAGGCAAGTTTGAGCCTACTTGGTTGGGCCCCTATGTTGTCACCGCATCCTTTGGCTTGGGAGCCTATTAGCTATCAACACTAGAAGGCGAGACCTTGAATGATCCTATCAACATCATCCATCTAAAGAGGTTCTATGCCTGAACCTGATCCTGCATATATCAGAAAATCCAAAAACATTCAAAAAAAAGCAAAAAAGCAAAAGAAAAAAAGAAAAGAGAAAGAGAAAATAATCGTCCAACGGTGAAAACTTGGCAATTCAAGCACCTTGGACAAGTATGTTGGTGAAAACCTGGCAAATAGGTGCCAACATAGTAAACTAAGCTATTTATCTATTCAGTTGTCCTTTCAGTTACCGTCCTCTTCCTCCATCCATAATCTCTTAACAGATCTCCCAGCAGTTGCATCTCCCCTATCTTCCAAGCATTCAGCTTCCATCTTCCTCCAACCCATCTGCAAGCCATATCCTATTCCAAAGCTTTGTACCATATCTTGTACCATATCCTTATCCCTTTCCTGTACAGCACAATCCTCCCTGTATTTATCCTTCTTGTCTCCGTCCTAGTGAGAGTCCCGCCGAGTGTGATCTTCCTATCCCAAATCCTGAGCTTCTGTACATATCCCTTGTGCATATTGTTCCTCCTTGTTGTACATAACCTTTGTCTGTCCTACAGTAGCATTTGATCAAATATTTGTCCCATCCCCAGCCTTAGAAAACTTTTAGTCCCACTCGGGCCTTGTGCTTCAGCAACATCAATTGTCGACTTATCCTTGCTCATCCTGATTATTCCTTGAACTTCAGCTTTTGCCAGCGAACAACTACACTTATTCTCTCACCAACCCATGGGTCCTTGAGGATATATCATTCCTCCTGTCTGACCTAATCTTCCATCCTGGTCCTTGAGGATATATCGTTCCTCCTGTCCGACCAATCTTCCCACCATCAATCAAACCTAATCTCTCTCCTTGGCAAAGGATGTCTTTTTGGAGTTATCATTTTGATCTTGGATTTTTGTCCTTTGGGTCTTGTTAATCTTTTTGGCTTCTCTTTATCCCACCAGGGTCACCATGATTCTTTATATCATGGTGTGCTGCGTGTGCGGATAATTTGGGGCAAGGTCTTTTGATCTTTCACTTCTGCCTGTGAGTCAGTTGTGTGTTTGTGGTTCCTTCAGCATCGGATCCGCCATGTCACCTCTGTGCTTCATGTGTGATGTTGGGGCAACCCTGTGTGTTTGTTTAGCGTCAGTCCTCGTCAGTCCTCTGTGACGCTGTTGACAGGCCTCGTGATCCCAGTATCCTTGGCAGGTCTCTAACATAGCTATATTAAATCTAGGTTGTGCACTCCCGTTTGCACTTGGAGCTATCTGGTCCCTTGCATTTATCATATAGATTAATCTTGCATCTTTGCATATAGCTACATCTTGCATCTCGCATTTTTCATCTCACTCTGCGTTCATCCACCTTTTGCTTATAGAAGTGAGGTTATTTATCTCCCCTTTCTTCCTAGGCCCTTCCTTCCTCGTCCCAGCAGGGCACTCTTTGTCTTCTTGCTGTCCCAGGGCATAATTCCTCTTCCTTCCTCGTCCCACTGGGCACACTCTATCCCAGGGCGTAATCCCTCTTTCTCCTTGTCCCACCAGGTGCATCTTCCATGATTTTGTCCCACCGGGGCATGTATCCTCTTTCTTCCAATCCCCCCGCGCGTCATACCCTCTTCTTCTGATTCTAGCCTTGGCATCTTGTTTTTCTTGTCTTTGACGCCATGCCACTTGCGGCATCGCATCAAAGAGGGGCAAAATGTAGACATCAAAAAATCCTTCAAAAAATAAATTATTTTTATTTTCTGAAAATCCTTGATGACATCATCATTTATTAATTAATTATTTATTTAATTAATTAATTTATTTTTATGGCATTAAATCCCTCTCTCTTAATTAAAAATCTTTAATTAAGGAATCTAGCCTAAAAATGTCATTTGGACATTATCCCTAATTTATTAATTATTTAATTAATAAATTGACCAAAAAACTTAAAAAATAAATTAATTTATTTTTAATTTATTTTTTATCCCAAAGTTGGCCAAAATTCTAAAGAGCACTAAACTCTTCTAGAAAGTCCTAAACCTTCCTCTAAATGGGTCAAATCCCTAATCTAGTCCCTTCAAACCCTAAGCCTAGATATTTAATATTTATTAAATTTACCTTTAATAAATATCTAAATCTCACCAAAAGCCACTTTCCCATCCTAATCCTAATCCCCTTTCTAATCTTGTCACATTCTATTAGCAAAAGGTTTACCAAAACTTATGCTAACCTCCTCTTAGTCATCCTTTTTGGTCAACAAAGAGGGACACCTCTTTGGCCACCTCTCAAATGCATTTAAGAGTTTCTTAAGCCTTCTTGGCCACCTCTTCAAATGCATTTAAGACCTTCTTATCCCTTCCTTGCCACCTCTTGGCCTTGGACACATTTACCAAATTGTGCACATGCCCTCAAACTTTCAACTCAATCCTCCCTTGACACTTGTCAGGACACTTGTCCTTGACTCAACCCTAACCTTAGCCCTAACTCTGACTCATCCTTTTAAACCAAGCCCTTCCCTTTTCCTATAAATACCATCACTTCCTAAGGCAAATCATATTTCAACTCTCAAACTCAATAGCAAAGTTATCATGCCATTTTCATTCTAGCATAAGCATAAACTCATCATTTTAGATCATTTTCAAGCTTAAATCACATCTAAATTAGCTTAATTGGATTAACATAGATTTATTTCTTGTTTAATCAATCTTAGTTCATCTTTAAGCTTTGCACATTTGTGTGATCTTGAGGCCTTTGAGGCAAAATAGGTTCCTCATACCTATTTTGTGTCATTTTGGGTCTTCTTGATCCTCAAATCATCCTAATTTGCATGCTCCAAGTGCTTGAGTTTGCACACCCACATCCATCTATATCCAAGCATATCAAACGGTGCATGGGCGCATCCGTTTTAGGCTTAAACTAAGGTGGCTTTGATTTTAGTTTGTTTACCATTAAATTTGATTTGATTATATGCTATGACGTTTGTTTGTCTTTGGCCTTCAAAACAGGTTTAGGTGCACACTCAAATCCTAGTCTACAGTTTCACCATTAGATTATCATTATAAGATGATCCAAATCATAATATATGTTCCTCCTTGAGACCAAATGGCTATTGTTGTAGCATACCAAGCAAATTCATTAAGTTTCCTCTATAAATTATGGTGATCACCCAAACATTATTCCTTCTCATTACATTAATGGATTAGGGAACTATAGTGCATGTTAATACTCAATAATTCCATGTGTTATAGTGGTCAGAGGTCATGGAATGACCATATTCAATTGGAAACTCACAAAATTGTCAAAGGAATGGCTGAAACTACTCTCCAAGTCAGAATTAATTGAGTAAAAATATAAATACAAACCTCACAAATGCATAGATGTTGTCTAGGATCAATATCTAACTATTCCAAATGCATTGAAATGTAAGACAATGAAAAAATGAAACCAAAATCACTCTAAGAACTCAAGGAAATTGCATTTGAAAGAATTTTAGTTATCAAAAACTTAGTATAAATATATAACCATACTACACCAATCCATCTCTATTCATACCATTTGTGAAAGAAGAAATAAATCAATAAGGATTCTAACTGTACCCTCACGAGCAGTGACAGGGTCTATTGGAGAATAATTTACATTTCATTAAAAACCCAAGTATGTTACATTATTTCTTTGGCATTTATTGATTCTTCTATCTTCCCTTACTCCCCTGTGTCTCAAACATACACATCCATGTTCTAATAAGCCTCTCCAACCAGTTTACAACCTCCATGTAACCGGTAACAATTAGTTATTAATTGTTTGGCTTATTTTGGAATACACAAATACAAACCTCACAAATGCATAGATGTGGTCTAGGATCAATATCTAACTATTCCAAATGCATTGAAATGTAAGACAATCACAAAATGAATCCAAAATCACTCTAAGAACTCAAGGAAATTGCATTTGAAAGAAGTTTATTTATCAAAAACTTAGTACAATCCATACACCCGACCTCTTCTATCATACAATGAAACTTTTCATTTTTTATGGACTCTTAGAAACTACCCCAACCAATCCCAATTAGTTGGATGGATTATTTTGCACTAAAACGTAATAAAATCCAATTCCCTCCATTTTCTAATAACCATTGCATTTCAAATTTTTAAATTTGCAACATTACAAGTTTGGAGTTTTTGAAACTTTTAAAGACAATGAAGCCTTAAGACTTTGAAATGTGACCCAAATGAACTTATTAAAAATTATTAAAATAAAATCTAAACTATTATAAACTTGGAACACCAAATACCATCCTAGGCTCTTATTTTGGTCTTAAGGACTATTAGGCCTTTTAGGAATTATTAAATATTTTCCATTTGCATTGCATGGAATGACCTTATAGGCCATTATAGGTGCCAATACATTCCAATTGATGTCTTTAGATTTCATTAGGTGCATGGTTGTCATTATGGACTCTTGGTAGTCTTTGGATGTTCTAGGTGCCCCTGCACCATGTTCACCACCTTTGAAAGGATTCTTGTCCCAAGAATCAGTCCTGGCATTGGATGTCTGAGTTTGAACCTGTACTTTAGGAACATGGTGCCTTAATAGTTGTTTCTTTCTACCCACTAGACGTCCACATCTGAACATGGTTGTTTACTAGCTGCCCTTCAATAGGACACTTCACTGTACCTATTAGAACATAGTTCAAATCCCAAAAGTCTACATTTCTAGTACTGTACAACATTGTCCTATTCAATCCTTTATCATTTTCTTCCCAAACCTGATTTTTCCTTCATCCTCTTACCCTCATTGAAGAGCCTCCTCTATTGGTGCTATTATGTCCAAAAGCTCTTCTTCTTTCAAACTTCCATCATACATAGGGATATCTCCCCTCACCTTATGTTTCCCATTCTTCATAGCCTTGAATATCCTGATTGACCTTTTCTCTTCAGGATCCATTTGGGAGAAGAGTGGGAGAAGAAAATCTGAGATTTTGAAGACCTAGAATCCCTTGTTGAACCCTTAAAGTTGAATTATCCTTTAACAAGCATTCCAAGGTGGTGGTTCAAAGTTGAATGAATCCTAGATTGTAGATGAAGTGTGGAGAAAATTTTTGTTGACATCAGAGTGATATAAAAATGATGGTGATCATCAATGCAGATTTGGATGCAAGGTACATTATGGAGCCATACATATTCAAGACACATTGTAAGTGTAGAAACAAATTTTTTTAAGTTATACTTTCAAATGGTGTATTTTCAAATTTTGTTTCCATTGAGCTGCTTCAGAAGTTGAATTTTCCAAGGATACTACATGAGAGGCCATATAGGGCACATGGGATTAATGTGGAAGACCAAGTTGAAGTGATAGAACAAGCACAAGTGCACGTTAGCATTGGGCCATATGAGGATAGCCTATGGTGTGACATCATTCCCATAGTGGATTTTCATTTGATCCTTGGGAGAGCATGTTAGATAAATAAATGTACCCTCCATGATGGAGCAAAGAACACTTATAGATTCTCATATAGAGGAAGGAGAGTTGTGTTGCAGCCCTTCAAAGATGAAGAAGTGTCATGGAAATTGACAAGGAGTGTTGATATTTTGGAGTGTAATGGACTCTTAGGGAGTGAATGGAAGACAACAAATAAAAGGATGGAAGAGAAGATTGGTGAGAATGCTAATGACAACATTGAACAATCAATAGAACACCATATAAAGTGTTTCCAAATAGAGATGCATGTGAAGATGAATAGAGAGAAGTTAGAGTATGAGGATACTAATGAAGATGATAGGATTGAGAAGACAATGATGATGTGTGGGCCACAAAAGGAAAATGCTCAAGAAGTTGAGATAATAGAGATAGAGAAGGGAATTGCAATGGTTTCTGATGTATTGGATGAGTGCATGGATGAAGGAATCCAAGTTGGGATAGTCAAGTGTCCATTAAAAGTTTCTATTGAAAATATAGAAGATAGGGTTGTGGAGAAAGCCATAGATGACATGTTTGCATGCCAAGGAGGATGGCATTGGAATGAGAAGTTCAAAGAGGTCTCATAGGTAATAGGGACCTTAGAGAGTGAAGAGTCAAAGCTCTTGAAGATAGTGTTGCAGCAAGAAGTGGTGTAGGAGCACCCTTCTAAGGGCTCCCACCATTGAAATTTTTGTTGTGTTTTTCTTCTATATAAAGCCTTGTAATTAAAATAAGAGCCATGAGCTCAGTGTGTGTGTGAAGGGTCTAGTTTGGGGCCCTAGAGTCACAGTCCTATTTAGCTTTGTGTTAGATCAGAAACTTAGTGCAGGATTTTATCCTAATGTCACCTAGTCCTAGGTATGTAAAAGGTCTAATAGTATGGGTCTAAGGTTATTTAGCACATGTGTGCATTGGAGTAGGCCTTGTGAAGGTCTAGAATTCTAAGAGAGAAAAAAAATTCTCAAGCAACAAAAGTTTCTCAAAAGTTGCTTAGCAACTTTCCTCATAAGAGGTTAGAACCCTAACCTAGTGGCTAGAAGCCATAAATAAACTCATACCCCAAATGTGAGACCACAAATGATTGGATAAACCCTAATATAAGGGTTGGATGTCAGACTGTATGGCTTTGAGGAAGCATTTTCAGACAGTGACTATTGTTTTGTATGCCAGAGAGCACAAATGGCATGGATCTTGCAAGCTAATGAATAGAACTTGATAGTTTTGAGTACTTTAGATCTTCATTTGTGAATAATATTTCATTCTTGTGTGATTAGATTAGTTTCTTTCTAGGTTTAAGTGTGTTTGTGTTAGTACGTTTGAAGTTAGCAGTTCACTATCCAATTTGAAGTGAAATGTAAAGATGGGCCTGTAGCTCCTATTCCCACTATGGAAACACCATGTAACCATGGGATATGGAAGTATATATCCTCTACTATATACATTATCAAGTATGGCCCTAGGAAGTGTGTGAAAGAATTTTTATGACCAAGCCCTAGGTGAGCCTAGACTGTGCCCGACTAGGTAAGCTCAACATTGTGAAGGCTCTCAAAAGAAAGGGTGAAGTTTGCAGAAGAAATACTTTGGAGGATTTCAAGAAGGGATAAGGAATCATCATTGGTGAGAAGGAGAGACATCCACCAATCTAGACAAGGTGGTTAAATAAACAAACCAGTCTTGTGACCCTGTCAAGCTCATAAACACCTAGAAACCCTCTTTTTTGGTTAGGGAAATATACAGACACTTGGGGTCCTAAAACCTTGAAAATGCTTGAGATTTATGGATTTAAATAGGAGTCTCTTTGTAAGACTATCCAAGATTTGGTGAAGGTTGTAGGTGAAAATCCTACAAATCTGGAGAGGAGGCCTAATTGGGGCTCTTTCCTTGTAGCCCTATTTTGGGAGAAAATGATGAGATCAGGTAATAGGTTAGATTACCCAAGCCCTTGGAGTCACATAGAAGGTTGTAAAAAAATCTTAGGACCTATCTCCATCCTTGCTAGATTCTGAGAAGTAATGGAAGTAGTGAACCCCTTATAAGCTTAAGTAAGGGTTTGAAGCCAAGTAGTGTGAAGGAGAGCTTAGGAGAAGGAGTGCTTGTTATTGGTGGTTAGATTGGGTTGGGTCAGGGGATTCTATTGACAAGAAGGATACTAGAGACCATAGGGTGTGGGTAGAACTCACTAGAGACCGAAGAAGGGATCAAGGAGCATAGACTAGGCTAGTCTATCCCAATCTCCCATAAGATTGGTATCAGAGAAACCTAAGACTTGGGAAGTGGATTGTTGGAGAGTGTGAATGTTTCAACCTCTAGAAGAATCAATAGGGTCATCTCAAAAGAATAAGATGGTGACTAATGCGGAGATAGAAAAGAAGGTAGAAGATCAGAAGGAAGCTAATAGAATCCTACAAGAAAGATTGATTCAATTAGAACAACTCTTGGATGATGTCCAAGCTAAAGAAGACAAAGTCAATGACAGAATGGAGGAGTAGGATGCCAAGGAAAAATAAAAGAACATTGATGATGAAGTACCTATACTTCGCCCTCCAACTCAAGATGATTAGTTCTTGAAGGAAATCAAAACCATCACTGGTAAAGCACTTGAAGGTGTTCCATTACTCACTGGCAGAATGGATAATGAAATAGTTATGCAATGGATTGAGGGCATGGAGAATCACTTTGAATGTGAAGAGATCTCTGAAGCACAAAAGGTCAAAGTGGCCAAATCAAGGTTGAGAGGACAAGCTATAACTTGGTGGAACTATCTCCAAGAAGAAAGGGAGAAAGAGGGAAAGAATCCAATTGCTAATTGGAAAGCCATGGTGAATAAGGTAAGAGAAGCCTACCTGTGTATAGACTTTGAAATCTAGTAGCATAGAAGAAGATTGAACCTCAAATAAAAAGAGATGGATGTTGCCACCTATATAGAGGAGTTTCACAAGTTGAGCTTGAGATCCAAAGTGAAGGAACATGAGAGCATTAAGGTGGAAAGGTACTTGAGTGGGTTGAAGTAGAGTATAGTAGAGGAGATGAATTTTTTCACTCCTAATATAGTTCACGGGTGTCAACATATAGCACAAAAGATAGAAGAAAAGTAGAGAATGAAGCAAGAACCTAACTCTAACAACAAAAGTAGAGGTAGAGACTCTAGAGGGGGTCAAAGAGGAGGTTCTAGTGGTAGAGGAGGTGATTCAAGAAGCCAAGGAGAGAGTAGGCTCCTTGAAAAAATTTTAGAGACCAATACAAGAGGTTCTCATGGTGGGACAAGTAGAGGAAGGAGTGTAGGAAGAAGCAGATCCTATTTTACCACAATGAAATGTTACCAATGTGGTCAACTTGGACACCCTACTTATAGGTGTCCTAATAAACCTACAATCTCTAACAATGAGAAGAGGGTAGCTTATGCCCAAGAAGATGGAGCCAGCTCATGCACCAATGAGGTTAGAAAATTAGAATCATAGATGGGGGAAAAATTAATGTTTAGAAGAGTATTGATTAGGTATCCTACTCAAGGAGAACCCAAGAAAAGAAGAGCTCTATTTAGAGTTAGGTGCAAGATCTTAGACAAAGTCTACAAGGTGATAGTTGATGAAGGATCAACTCACAAAATCATATCAGATGAAGTAGAAAAGAAATTAAAACTCACAATGATTCCCCATACAAACACATACAAGGTGACTTGGTTGAATCAAGAGTAGAGTGTGCCCATCAATGAATAGATTTAGGTGGATTTTTCAATTGGAGGGTATAAAGACAAGATCCTTTGTGATTTCCTACCCATGGATGTCTTCCATCTTCTATTAGGAAGACCTTGGTAGTTTGATAGGAAGGTGATCTATGATGGAGAGGAGAACTCCATATCCTTCAAAAAGGATGGAAAAACATTTAAAATTCAGTCTCTGATAGAGAATGATGAAGGAGCCTCAAGGACACCTAGTGTATTGCTTAGTAGTGGTAAGGAATTCTTACACCTATTGCATGAAGATGAAATAGTGGGATGTGCCATTGTTTTGAAGCCAAAGGATGAGGAACACAAGTTGTAGATAGAGTCATCTAAGGAGGTGAAGAAAATGTTGGAAGAATATAAAGACATAGTAAGTGATGGAGCACCTTCAACACTTCCTCTAAGAAGGGATACAAGCCATCAAATAGATTTTGTACCCAGTGCATCTCTACCCAATAAAGTAGCATACAAGCTTACACCTGATCAAAACAACGAGGTGGTAAGACAAGTGCAAGAGTTATTAGACCAAGGCTTGATCAAGAAGAGCATCAGCCCATGTGTAGTCCTGGTGGTGTTGGCATCAAAGAAGGAAGGCAAGTGGAGACTTTGTATGGATTCAAGGGCCATCAATAGGATTACAATCAGGTATAGATTCCCAATTCCTAGAATAGAAGACTTGATGGACTATTTAGGGGGTGCTATGTACTTCACAAAGTTAGATCTTAAAAGTGGTTATCATCAAATAAGGATTAAGGAGGGTGATGAGTGGAAGACATCTTTTAAGACCATAGATGGGTTGTATGAATGCCTTGTGATGCCATTTGGGCTTACCAATGCCCCAAGAACCTTCATGAGGTTGATGAATGAGGTCTTGAAGGACTTTAATGGTAGATTTTTGGTGGTGTATCTAGATGATATACTCATCTATAGCATAACCAAAGAACAAAACCTTGAACATTTGAGGTTTGTCTTGAAGAGGTTACATGAGGAGAAGTTGGAAATCAAACTAGAGAAGTGTAAATTTTTGCAGTAGGAGTTAGTCTAGTTAGGATTTGTGGTGTCCAAGGGTACCTTGAAGATGGACCCAAGCAAAGTGGAGGAAATCTTGAATTGGCCTACCCCTAAAACAGGGACTGAAGTTAGGAGTTTTCATGGCTTGGCACAATTCTATAGGAAATTTGTGAGGAACTTTAGTGGAATATGTGCACTAGTACTTGACACCATCAAAGGAGCACTTAAATCTAAGTTCAAGTGGACTAGGGAAGCTGATAAAGATTTCCAACTATTGAAGCAAGAGGTAGCCACCAAACCTATCCTACTATTACCTACTTTTGACAAATTGTTTACACTAGAGTGTGATGCAAGTGGTATTGCAGTAGAGGGTGTTTTGAGTCAAGAAGGAAGGTTTGTGGAATTTTTTAGTGAGAAACTCAATGAAAAAAAGAAGAGGTATTCAGCCTATGATCTAGAGTTGTATGCACTAGTTCAGTCCCTCAAGAAGTGGAGACATTACTTACTCCCAAAGTAATTTGTGGTGTTCATAGAAAACCAAGCCTTGAGTTACATTAAAACTCAAGAAAATATTAGCAATAGACATTTGAAATGGATGGAGTACCTCCAATCCTTTACCTTTACCATGAAACATAAGAAGGGGAAGCTCAACAAAGTGGCAGATGCTTTAAGCAGGAAGTTATTAACTATCCAAGAAGTGCAATTACAGAGCATAGGGATAGAAAGTTTCAAGGATCTCTATGAAGAGGATGAAGACTTCTCCACAACCTATAAGGTATGTAATGAGTTTGAGAATCACTTTCATAGTGAGTAAGTAGATTATACACTTCAAAATGGCCTCTTATTTAAAGGCAATCAATTATGTGTTCCTATAGGATCCATGAGAGAAAATCTGATACAGGAGAAGCACAATGGGGGCTTAAGTGGGCATTTTGGTATTAATAAGATCATGGAGCTAGTAAAGAGGTACTAATATTGGCCTAGGTTTCCAAAGGATGTAAGGAGGTATGTAGAACAATGTGGAGTGTGTCAAAGGGCTAAAGGAGGCTCAAGCAATTTAGGACTCTATCAACCATTACCAGTTCCAAGTAGGCCTTGGGAGTGTGTGAGCATGGACTTTTTGGTTGGACTCCCTAAAACAAAAATAGGTATGGATAGCATATATGTGGTAGTAGATAGGTTCTCTAAGATGAGTCATTTAATTCCATGTAGAACTACTCATGATGCTATTTATATTGCACATCTCTTCTTTAAGGAGATTGTAAGGATTCATGGACTCCCATTGAGCATTGTTTTAGATAGGGATAGCAAGCTCATGGGTCATTTTTGGAAAACCTTATGGAAAAGGCTTGGAACTAACTTTTCATTCATCTTAGCTTACCGTCCACAAACTAATGGTCAAACTAAAGTTATTAACAAGGTATTAGGCAATTTGCTAAGGTGCCTAACTAAGGAGTATGTGAAACTTGGGATCTAGTCATTCCACAAGCTTAGTATGCCTACAATGATAGTGTTAATAGGACCATAGGAAGGAGTCCTTTTGAAGTTGTATATGGTTGAAATCCTAGAGGGGTATATGAACTAAGAGAACTTGGTTCAATCAAGATGAAGAGTGGCCAAGCAGAGGACTTCACCCAAACCATCAAGGAATTACAAGAATAGTTCAAGAAAGCTATCCTAGAGTCAACTCAAGAATTGAAAGATAAAGTGGATGAGAGAAGGAAGGAGGTTCAATTCAAAGTGGGTGACTATGTAATGGTCCATTTGAGAAAAGCTAGAATGAAAAAGGGTATGCCTACCAAGCTGCAAATGAAGAGAGTGGGGCCTTGTAAAATTATGGCCAAGTATGGTGAGAATGCTTATAAAGTAGATCTACCATCAGACTTAGTCATATCACTAGTATTCAATGTAGTTGACCTAGTCTTGTACAAAGGAGAAATAGCAAGGTAGACTAAGAATCAAATGAAGGTGTTGTAGGATCTACATAAGAATGCCATGCCTCAAAAGAAGTAGCCTATAATAGAGCAGATCTTAGAGTCTAGAGTGAAGAAGTCAACAAGGCACCAAGTTTTCATGGAACACTTGGTGAAGTGGGTAGTTCAACCTAAGTCTGAAGCCACTTGGATTGAAGAGAGCAGGTTCAAGAAGCTAGGTATTGATCTAGCTCTTATCACTCCTGAAGTGCCTTAATTTTGTGCCGAGGGGGAGTATGGTGTAGGAGAACCCTTCTAAGGGCTCCCACCATTGAATTTTTTTTTGTTTTTTTCTTATATATGAAGCCTTGTAATTAAAATAAGAGCCATGAACTCAGTGTGTGTGTGAAGGGTCTAGCTTGGGGCCCTAGAGGCACAATCTTGTTTAGTTTTGTGTTAGATCAGGGACTTAGTGTATGATTTTATCTTAATGTCACCTATTCCTAGGTATGTAAAAGGTCTAATAGTATGGGTTTGATGATATTTAGCACATGTGTGCATTGGAGTAGGCCTTGTGAAGGTCTAAAAGTCTAAGAGAGAAAAACAATGCTCAAGCAACAAAAGTTGCTCAAAAGTTGCTTAGCAACATTCCTCATAAGAGGTTAGAACCATAACCTAGCATCTATAAGCCCTAAATAAACTCATAGCCAAAAGATGAGATGATAAATTCTTGGATAAACCCTAATCTAAGGGTTGGATGTTAGCCTGTATGACTTTGAGGAAGAATTTTCACACTGTGACTATTGTTTTGTAAGTGAGAGAAGAGAAATGGCATGGATCTTGGAAGCTAATGAATAGAACTTGATTGTTTTGAGTATTTTAGATCTTAATTTTTGAATAATATTTCATTCTTATGTGATTAGATTGGTTTCTTTGTAGGTTTGAGTGTGTTTGTGTTAGTAAGTTTGAAGTTAGCAGTTCACTATCCAGTTTGAAGTGAAATGTAAAGATGGACCTGTAGCTGCTATCCCCACCATGGAAAAACCATGGGATATGGAAGTAAAGACCTTGTACTATGTATATTATCAGGCAAGGCCCTGGGAAGTGTGTGCAAGCATTTTTATGACCAAGCCCTAGGCGAGCTTGGACTGTGCCCGACTAGGTAAGGTTAGCATTGTGAAGGTTCTCAAAAGCAAGGGTGAAGTTTGCAGAAGAAATCCTTTAGATTATTTCAAGAAGGGATAAGGAATAATCATTGGTTAGAAGGAGAGAATTCCATGAATTTGGACAAGGTGGTTAAACCAACAAACCAATCATGTGACCTTGTCAAGCTAAAAAACACCTAGAAACCCTCATTTCTAGTTAGGGCACTGTACGAACACTTGGGGTCCTGAAACCTTGAAAATACTTGAGAGTTATGGATTTGAATGGGATTCTCTTTGGAAGACTAGCCAAGATTTGGTGAAGGTTGCAGGTGAAAGTCCTACAAATCCAGAGATGAGGCCTAATTGGAGTTGTTTCCTTGTAGACCTATTTTGGGAGAAAATGGTGAGATCAAGTAACAAGCTAGATTACCCAAGCCCTTGGAGTCACATAGGAGGTTGTAAAAATACCTTAGGACCTATCTCCATAATTTCTAGAGTCTGAGAAGGAATGGAAGTAGTGAAGGCCTTACAAGCTTAAGTAAGGGTTTGAAGCCAAGTAGTGTGAAGGAGAGCTTAGGAGAAGGATTGCTTGTTATTGGTGGTTAGATTGGGTTGGGTCAAGGGATTATATTGACACAAGGGATCCTAGAGACCACAAGGTGTGGGTAGAACACACTATAGATCGAAGAAGGGATCAAGGAGCATAGACTAGGGTAGTGTATCCCAATCTCCCCATGAAGAAGCCACAAGTTGGCATAAGAAGATGAGGAAGAGGGTTGTGTGGCCTATTAAAAGGCTTATGGAAGAGAAGAAAATACTAAATGAAGGACTCGGTGAGAGAGTTCAAGGAGTTTCTGATGAGGAGAGTGTACAAGTTTTTTAGAGTTATATAGAAACCAGTGATCAAGAAAACCTTGTTTATTTTTGTTTCTAACACTTTTATTATAGGTTTTCCAGAGTTTGATAGTGGTCACCATGAAAGTTTTGTTTTTGCACATATCTAGGGGAATATAAACATGAAGGCTAACAGATTTAATGCTTGGCATGAGCACATAATAGTCAAACTTCTTTAGCAAAGTATTCCTCTATCCCTCTAAGGCACCATTTGTTTTAGATAATTTAATTTTAACTTTGGTTGTGTTAACAAAACTATATTGACTTTATTTTGTAGTTGTTTAACATGAGAGTTTGTAGATTATTAGTTGTTTGCAGATACTAGTGTATCATAGCTGCCCATCTATAACTAGTGAGATTCACATAACTCATATACCTCATGCTAGTGTGCTTGGATACCTTGTATACACTATTTTTCATTAGACTAGACATTATCCAAATAGTGAGTATTTATATAAAGTGATATAACACACAGGAGGTCCTCCTTTTACACCAATTGATAATAGTGACAACCCTCATAGGTAGTTGGATAATGTCTAGTCTAATCCAAGAAAACTAGTATGAGCTACATGAGTTATGTTCATCTCACTAGATATAGATGGGCATTAATGCTCAATTTAATGATACATTCCCATAAAAATGTGAACTCCTATTAATCTAAAAAATCTCATGTTAAACAACTACAAAATAAAGTCAACATAGTTCCATTGTAACACTTAGTACATATAATTGAAGGCTATCATTTGGGCCCTACAATCTTCCCTTAAAGAAACAACTATATGCCTGGAAATGTTCCTACATTACCACCAAGAAAAGATTACATTCTAAAATTTCAAATTAATATGATGGTGTTTCAACTATACCTATGAGACAGTGTACTCCAAAATTGCACAGAAATTAAGTGTACTCCAAATGGACTGCCCTCTACAAAGAACCAACTGGAATCTATTAACCAACCTTCTAACTATCAAATCATTATGCTTTCAAATGAATTACCTATTGGCGTATCCCTTGAGAGTGAGAGAAGCCAAACACATAAATAACATGCACATAGACATGATATCTAAAAAACTTAAATGGAATACACCAAGAAGTACCAAATGATGAATGGTCAATTGTTGTAATGGCAAAGCAATATCAGAACCATCCATTTCTAGAACTTGATTTTTCTATAGTCTTAATGATTTTTCTTATTTCTTGAACATTGTTGACATACTTAAATAGAATACACAATACCAAATGATGAATGCTCAATTGTTGTAATGGAAAAGTATCAGAACCATCCATTTCTAGAACTTGATTTTCTAGTCTAAATGATTTTTCTATAGTCGTGATGATTTTTCTAGAACTTGATTTTATAGTCGTAATGATTTTTATATAGTCCTAATGATTTTTCTATAGTCTTAATGATTTTTCTTTCATCCTAATGTTTTCTTCTCTTCATAAATTAGGCCTTCAATTTGAATTTTTGTTTAGTGTTTTATTTTAGCTTGATATTTCATTCATTTTTCATATACACAAAGACTACACATGCTGATAAAAAAATGAGCTATTTGATTAAGGTTAACTATTCATGATTGTAAATAGTTAATATTTCTGATGGTACTCCTTGGTGTATTCCATTTTAAAATAATCATGTTTCTATGGCTATGATAAATGTCCCTTTGTGTTGAGAAAATTAGTTGAAAAAATGGTTGCAAACAAATCATCCTTCTTCCACCAACATTCTAGTCAATGTACAAGTAATGAGTCATTACATTCAAGAAAGACCATGTCTAACAATATCAACTCAGAGTAATATCAAACTGGGCATATACCTTCTATGATAAACTCTTATATGCACAGGTGATGAACATTCAGATTTACCTAAGTAGTACTTTGAGTAGTCCTCCAACACATGTACTATTGTGAAAATCATCACAAGTCCATTTGTTGGAGGAAATATCATAGTACACATGTTTTGAGGTCTAAAGGAAATAAGAGAATTTGAAGAGTCATGAGTCTTAATATTGTACTTAATATAGCCAAGCTTCATTCAATGGTACATTCAAACATGAAACAAACCATTCTTAAACCAGATTAAACTAGTATTCCAAAGGACATACTGATTATAAGTAAACTAGTAAACCAAAGGACATGCGTTTACTACTAAGTCTCTATTTTTTAAGCATATTGATTATAAGTACTTGACATATATTACAAATGTTTCTAATTAAGGATGGTGGGATGATTACACCTATCCTGAAAAAAGACAAAAGCCGGAGCCAAATTGAATAGCATTGGCTATTTGTCAGCGGAAGGTTCCTATTAGAACAGACACATTTGTCACTTCATTAAGATGACAATTGTGTACTAAGTTTCCTAACTGTATAAGTCATCATCATCTTTATTGTCTACTATAGAAAATACATCCGAAGCACCAGTAAAAGCAGTAGGAAATTGAAATTTAGAACCAATGCCTCGAGATTGCTGTAGTGTTTGTGCAAAGGTTTGATACTTCCAAATATCAGCATCACTAACCCTTCTTTGGGAATATTTCATTGACTCCTCAAAATGAGCAGCCTTTATTTCAGCTACCTCATCACTATCATCCTCATCCATTACCTTGGGGTTCTCACTTCTTTTTCTTTCACGTTCAATATTATCTTGTAAAAGTACAGAGGAAAGAGAACATGACAAATTGAAAAAATAAGATACAAGTTGAGGAAAATTGAATCAAGAAATGTAAAATTATAACAAACTAGTTCAACAAAAACCATGAAGAAATTCATAACCAAATCTAGTTTCCAAAAGCTGCCACAATTGAAAGTCACCTTCTCAATATTTTCTCTTATAGCATACTTGCAAGCCCGCTAACAAATCTCTGTAATATCTCATCAATAAATATAATGCATAGGGCATTCTTCTCAACCTCCTCAAAAGCCTTCCAAAGATTGCTTTCACTTTCTCTAGCCAACTTTGACATGATCTCAGGTCCATTGATATAGAAAAAGAAGGCACTAGTTTCATTTTCCACTACCCTAGCAATTAAAGTTTTCCTAGAACCAAGATGCCCATAGAGTAGAATACCCTTTGGGGGCTTCACACCAATAGATTTGAAGAGTTGTGGGTGTCTAAGAGGAATCTCTACCAATTCACGGATCACTAGTCAGAGCCTGTCTCTCAAATAGTTCAAACAAAATGAAAAAACCCATAGTTTCGTACAGAGCTAAGCAGAAGGATTGCTAGAGCCCAAAGCAGTTTGGAAAATAGAACGAGTAGGGACCCACTGGCAATAAGCAGAAAAATGAGTGTGGACACATAAAGATAAATATCTAGACTAATCATTGATCGGGATGTCATTGGTGATTAGTCTAGATATTTATCTTCATTTTTTTTTAAAACACTGTGCATTTTGTCAAAATTTTGACCCACTTGCATTGAAAGTCTAGCATAAAATTGACCATTCTTTGTCAAAATGTGGCATCACAGGTTTGGCATCTTGGTCGGAGCCGCTAAATATTTTGACCAACTATGGTCAAAATATGACTGTCACAAGTTTGGCATCCTAGTTAGAGCGACCAAATTTTTTGACCAATATTAATTTATATTGGTGGAAAGATCGACCAATACATGAACACATGCCAATATTATTTTCAGCCTAGATTGCCCTCATTTTTTACCAATATTGGCATTGATCATTCGATGGTTTCAGGTATGGGTCAATATTTCAATGCAAATAATAGCAATAAACTAGTTGGTCGACTATTCGACCATGTTGGGTAGAAACTTTGACCAATATTGCATTGAAAAATGGTGCAAAATGTACTAGTGGTAGAGTTAAAATCTAAAAGATTTATATCTTCTCACTAAGTGTGAGTGGAGACTCTAAGAAATCTTTGCAGCAGTGGTAAGATAATTAAAATATCAAAATATGAATCAAATAATTACCAGGGCTAGAAGGAAGGATCATCCTAAGCATAGGTTAGAGGGTGAACTCCCAAGTACTTCTAGGGCTTGTCAGCCAAGAGCTGATAGGAATACTGAAAACATGGCTTAGGCATCGAAACAAAAAAATACAGAGGAAGATGATCAAGTCCACCCTAGTCAAGATGGTAATATATCATAATATGAAGAGGCTATGGATTTGAGAGTAGGTCAATATGAGGACTATGATTCTCCTTTAGAGAGAGGGGAAGGAAGATCACAATACAATAAAGGAATGATCCCAAATAAAAATCTTTAAAATGATAGAAGGTCAAGAAGTAAAATTAGGAGTAGACAATATTTTTATCCTCCTTTTTCCCTTGGTACTTCAGTACCCCAAGGCCTTCACATCTCAGAAGAAAAACAAGATCAAGTTCATGATGAAGATTTAGACTCTGAAATAACTCTCCCAAAATCTGAAGAGATCTTTGAAGAAGTTTATGAGATGGAGAGAAGAATCCAAGAACAAGCTTCCATTAGAAAATGGAGGGAAAAAGAAAAAGAGGATAAAATAAGACAAGCTATTATGAGAGCTAAATAGTTAAAGAGGAATTTTTTAGACTTGGAAGAAATAAATTATATTCTAGTGCCTCAAAAAACAAAAGAACAACCTATTATCCAAGAAGTATGTGAGGTAAGAAAACCTATGGATAAAGGTAAGAAAAGAGTTGTTGGAATCACAATCAATGAGCCTGCTAATAATAGAGACCCCTTGGGTCAAGTGTTAAAGCTGGATGCCGAACTTGAAAAATCTAAGACAGAGGAGGAGATAGTGGCTAAGGAACTTGAGAAAGTAGAACTTGAAGCTACAACTCTTGAAATGAAAAATAAAATTTACTTTCTCGGGAAATCCTCAGGGCCTCCAAATATTATGCTTGGTGCTAACTCTAGAAACTCTGACAACCAGAATGCTATTGTCAAAATAGTGGTTGTTACAAATGCTACTAACACATCAAATAAAGCATCTACTTCTCAAAATAATGGATCATTGGAAAGAAGATGAGTTCATATGGAAAGGTATAGACAACTTATTTTTAATGGCATTTCTAGTTATCCAAATTTGATTCCTAAAAAAATTAGAGAAAAACTTCCAAATTTTACTGGCAATAATGTTGTTACATGTGAGAAACATTTAAATAATTTTATTGATATAATAGATGACTATGAAATTGAACATGAAGATGTCATTATAAAATTGTTTGTTTAATCATTAACTAAAGATGCTAAAGACTAGTTTAGAGGACTCCCTTATGACTATATTAGCTCTTGGGATGATTTTATAATTTTTTTTAAGGATTGATATGGTGATGAAACAAATGAAGGTTTTATGTTGAATGAATTCAACAACATTAAGAAAAACTAGAATGAGGAAGTCCTTGAGTTTAATGTCAAATTTCAAAAGGCAATGCCGAAACTCTTCCAAGTTATGAGATTAGATGAGAAAGTTTTCTTGGAAACATATCTAAATGCTTATGATGCAAAAATGGGTTACCTACTCAGAGACAAAAAGCCTAGAACCATTAGGGAGGCCTAGAGATATGCTGTAAATATTGAAAATAGCAAAAGTGTATCATGTAAGCTAGGAAGGAGAGAAGAGCCTAAACCTCCTAGGTTTAGAAAGAAAGAATTGGATAAAGCTTCTAATATAAAGCCAAGGGAGGATGACAATTTGAAACAAATCCTAAATTTATTGAAGGATTTAAAACCTAGTGAAAATAGAAACATGTCTCAAGGTAATGGTAATCTTCCTTTCAACAAGTTTGATAGGCAGCCTAGGTTGCAGAATTTTCCCTATGATACCTAATGGAAGGATGGAAGGCCTACAATCCCAGAAAGAAAAGACAAACCAAATGATAAAACCCCTGATCCTTTGAAAAGGCACTCTATTAACCTGACAGATGATGTCCCATGGTGAATAGTCTGCTAGTCTCCACATGATCCTGACTATTGTGCAATTTCTCAAAATATATTTGCAAATGAGGAGTAGGAAGGGGAGGAGGATGAATCTTATCATGACTGAGGTTATGCTATGAAAAATTCAAAGGTGTGGGAGGAGGTTGATTCTACAGAAGAAGATTAAAAAAAATATGCATCATATTCCCAAAGCAAAAAGGAGATATATCATCAGCAGGTCTTTTCTTATGAGGAAGTAGATATTGAAATATAATTTGCAATATAGAAGAGGGTGATGAGCCTATTGTATTAAGAAGACCTTCTAATAAATAAATTGCTCAAATCATTTCTAATATGCTTACTCAGGCTAGGGGTAATTATGTTATGAGAAATAGAATATTTGGTAATGCAAATGGTGTTAGGAATCGAAACACTGAGAGGGGGGGATGTGTGAATCAATGTTCACTATAATTTATCTTTTTACTAAATCTTAATTTGAACTTGAATACTAAAATACTGAAATGAACATTCACATAAACATGAAACATGAAATTAACACATAACATCAACATGGTTATGGGGAAACCCAAATAGGTAAAAACTCAGGTGGGAATTGACACCCACTAATATTATGTACTAGCATTTTATGATCCTTGTTAGAAGATCCTTAACCCTATTAGGAGTTGCTTTACAATATGTTTAGTATAGTAGAACTTGTCAATGGTCTAACCCTATTTGGAGTCTTTTACAATAAACCTTGTTAGCGGTGTGGATGCACTGTCCTAGAGTTCACTACTCAAGTAGTGAAGGCTACAACCTTCTGATGTCAGATACACACTATATCAATTGGATGAACAGTCACTATGACACTACTTGTCTGATCAGTTCCTTTGATGTGCTGATACTTTGACCTTGTGCAAAGATCTAATACATCTTATCAACTCTTTACACACCTCTTCTCTACTTGTCTTTACTCTATATCAACTCTCATACTAATTACAATGGGCACATCTAATATTTATATGCACATACAAAATAAATAACTAGGTCCACTATTTAACCAATTACATACAATGATTCCAATTGAATTGGCTTAAGTGTGTTTACAAAAAAATATAATTACATGTCGAAAACCTAATTATAATAGGTCCATAGCCTTTACAACATAATATTATAACCGCAAATCAAAATACCAATAGTCGGATGCCTGCTCTGTTCTTCTCTAGCATTCACTATCTTTCCAACTTGAACTCTCTGTATCTTCATCATAATGAACCTTCTAATCATGCAATTTTAGGCTTAGCATGAATATGATGTTATAAAATTAAAATCTAGGGTGCATACCATAATTCTATCATATGCACGTGCACTGATGCTCTGATCTTCAGGTACTCTATACATTGTCCAGTCTTCAACACTTAATCAATTTCTAATCTTCTCGTCAAGTGCGCTAACTCCAAACTACTATATGAATTTGTTGCCATAATGAAAACACTATATCAATTCATGTACATTAGTATAGCCAACTTTCCAACAATCTCCCCCTTTTTGGTTGATGGCAACAAAGGAATATGGCACAGTTACTAACTGTTCTCTTATACAAAATTTTTTTGTTATATTCTATCATATATCTCCCTTATATTATTTACTATACATATTCTTTATATATCTATAAATCCATATTCTATACATACTCCCCCTTTGACATTAATGAAAAAGGTGCTTCAAAATTGTCTCTACAAATACTTATAGTGAGAGAACATCCAGATATGCTATCTATAAGTTTTGGATCTCTTTCTTCCAAAATGTGATTAATAAGTTAACAATCGGGAGATGGGCACATAGAGCATATTGTAGCTTCTCCATCTTCTCCAAGTCTATTCTAGGACCTTGATCATATGTCACCATGGTGGCATCAATCTCCTTGATATTTTGATTAAGTATAACTAGTGAGGGCACAAGAGCATTTCTAAGTTGAGTCTACCTAGCCCTTATCTTTGACATCTCCTTTTATGCTTTCTCAATCTTGTCAATTTGTCCTTGATATACATTATTGCACATATTTATATCATTGGATGGGTCTTTCACTAATTTCTTTACATTCTCTATCATAGCTTCTACCTCTTGTATCTTCTTGAAGTGGTTATCAGTTAACTTGTCCCGATCCATACAATCTGCAATGATTTTCCTTCCATTTTCTACAAACTCCTTCAAAGATGCTTGACTGGCTTTTAGAGGACTTAGGTCAAGTTCAAATTTATTGACTAGTTCACTTAGTCTCTTCTTCTGATACTTTTCTTCTACAACTTAAGATTCTAACTATTTGAAGGTAGAAAATTTGTTTTGAAGATTGTGAGGATGTTGCTAACATCATCAACTGAATGTACCTTAGACACTTTCTTGTCTAAAGGCAATAGACTATTCAATATGTTGACTAATTCAACAAACAGTAGGTTTCTCATTACCTATTTCTCTTTGGCTTTCTCCATTGCTAAGACATTGATCTTGATTAGGTCTTCTTCTCCTGATGAATCCAAAATAGTTGTGTCAGGTGTCAAACTTGACAACAATGTTGCTGAGGGTGGTGGGGTGATAGGAGTGTTGTCCTCTACTTCTTGCTTTACTTCAATTAGTATTTCAGTAGATTTCTCATTTCCTTTTTATTCTTCTTTTTCTTTCTCCTCTTCCATCTTTTCTTCTTCTTTTTCTATTTCTTTTTCTTTTCCTACTTCTTTCTTTTCTTCTTTTTCTTTAGTTATATCCTTAATCAATATTTCTTTTTGATTAGGAGGAGTGTTACTACATAAGTTCTCAACCTCTTGAGTTCTTACAAAGGCTTCTTAAAACTTGTCCAAATCCATGTCTATGGCTGCCATAGTAACTTTTACATTGTCAATGAAAATTAAATCATCCTTGAGTGTCGTTGTCATGGGTGCAGACTTATCTGCCTATGTGGATGCATCAACTACATGTGCTGAATCTTGTGGACTTGTAGATGGTACATTTATGGTCTCTGACTCTTTGATGTAGGGGCATCCAAGGTTTAGGTAGGGGCATTTTATGTCCTCGATAAACTACATGGAGTGTTTGTGTTTTGGCTAGTTTTTTACTCAGTTACAGCCTTGATCGACGATCTCAGACATTGAACGAAGCTTGGTTACTGAAGGAACTCGGTATTCTCTGGTGCTCAGTGAAATTGTTGCTCTGTCATGCCTATAGTGCTTGGTTGATACTAGTGCTTGGTGATGCCTAACATGCTTGGTAATTTTCCTATTGCTCGGTAGTTCTGACTTACTGATTGGAGTTTTGTGTGATTTGTTGAGCTGACATGGTGAATTAATTATTTGTAGCCATTGTCTTGGGCCGACATGCAGAATTAAATGTTTGTTACATTTGTAAGCCAACTTGTATGGCATTTAATTATTATTTTGGGGAGTTAAGGGTTTCATCTAGCCAACTTGTGGCTAATGATTAGTATTTAAGGAGGGCTTGGGTAGATGTTTAAGGGAAGAACCTAAAGGAGAAGGTTCATGACTTGGAAAAATTAGTGAGTCAGATATGAAGTTCTAAAAGCTAAAGTTGGCGAAGTTCTGGAAAAGTTCTTAATGTTCTTGTAGATCATATTGTAATCTAATAGTTCTTTATAGCAGAGCTAGGGGTTTGTATACTTGGGAACAAGGAGATTACTTGGAGGCTTGCAAGCTCAAGTTTAGATCTACTTTAGGGTTTCCATCAGCTTTTGATTGTCTTCATAACTGAACTAGCTAAACTTATATTGGATCTAGTTGTGAATCTTGTAGAATTGTTTTCTGATTGTAATTGGCCCTAATCCAGAAGGCCTTATAGCTGAACATGTTAATGAAAATTAGTATTGAACAATTACTTTGTGTTGCATTATTGAGTAATCCACTGTGTAATTCTTTTGGCTGCAAGGTTTGGACTGTCCTTCATTGGATCCACCATCCTTGATTGCATTAGGTGGTATCAAAGTGAAAGTTTGTTCTTGTTGGAGCAAAAGTTGATCTTGTTGAAGCAAAAGTTTGACCTAGCAAGGATGATCTTGTGAAGTTGATCTTATTGAAGCATAGATTGTGCACAATTTGGATTACACATCTGAAGCACTGAACTTGTGAAATTGTGCCCTAGTTGTTTGCAATATTGCAGGTTGAGATCTAACTTGTGGCAACTTGGAAATTGTCACAAGGTGATCGGTGAGGGTTTGTTGTAGAGGGTTTCTCTTATCTTTAAGGATGCCTCTAAGAAGATTGGACCCTAGAATTATTTTAGATCTTTGTGATACTGTTGAATCCTAGATCATAGAGAAGGTGAAATTAGATTTCAGATCCGAGATGGAATTGATGAAGAATGATATGGTCACCGAGATCATGAGAAATTTTTCTAGTATACCTAGAAATGTTGGTAATGAGGATGGCTATGAAGAAGCTGGTGAAGAATTTGAAACTACTAGATCTAGTGGTGATGACTAGAGGAATAGATCTGGTGAAGATAGAATGCTCAGTTTCCTAGACCTACTGCTTAGTTTAGTAATTACCGAATGGAAGTTTCTACTTTCTCTGGTACTTTGAAGCTCAACAATCTGATTGATTGGATTGGTGAACTTGAAGATTTCTTGGAGCTAGAAGAAATTAAAGATCCTCTTTGGGTGAGATTAGCATAGACAAAGTTGAAAGGACATGCTGCTCTTTGATGGAAGGAATTATAGAGAGACCGAGAAGATGAAGGTGAAACAAAGATCAATCAGTGGAGATTGATGGTGACTAAGTTGAAAGATAAGTTCATACAGGCTGACTATGAACTTGACATGTTTAAGAAGTTGAAGAATCTAAAACAGAAGGATTTTTCTATCGAAGATTATACTGAGGAGTTCTAAAAACTTACTATTCGGTCTGGACACTGAGAGCTTGGTAAGGAAAAGGTAGCTTGGTATGTGAATGGTCTAAGATTCAATATTCAGGATGAGCTTGGTATGCTGAAGATTGATTTTGTTGAAGATGCTTATCAGTATTCTCTTAAAGAAGAAGATAAGTTGTAGAGGAAACAACCTAGTAACTCCCAAGGGAAAGAAAAGATTGATCACTTGGTGAAGGATAAGCTAACTGATGCAAAAGATGAATAGAAACCTATGGAACCAAAGAAGAAGACAAGTAGAGTTATCTTTAAGGGTACTTGCTATAACTATGGAGAAGAAGGACACCATTATTTTGAATGCACACAAAAGAAGGTTGACCAACAAACTGCTATGATGAATGAGAACATTCAGAATGAACCTAAATCAAAGAACTTGTTGCTTCGGTGAACATTACTCGGTACAAAGGATGAACCTTGTCAGAGGAGTAATTTGTTTAGGACCCGATGCAAGACTAAAGGTAAAATCTATGATGTTATTTTTGATAGTGGTAGTACTAATAACCTTATTTCTAAAGACCTTGTTTAGAAACTTGGTTTGAGTAGAATGAAACATCCTTGTCCTTATAGGCTTGGCTGGTTACAAAATGTTTATAATTTGGAAGCTAGGGAACAATGCTTCATTGATGTTCAGATTGGCCAGTACAAGGATCTTGTGCTTTGTGACATTGTGAAGATGAATAGTTGTGATATATTGCTTGGTAGACCTTGGAAATATCATTGTAGAGCTATTTATGACTGTGTAAATAATATGTTTACTATTAAGAATAATGACAGGAAGTTTTCACTGATCCCTTTGATGGATACAACACTCAGTAGGAGAAACTTGAGTATTGGTAGCCAAATTGAGATTGTAGATCCAGAGAAAATGAATGATTAGTATGAAGAACTGACTTGTAGATCATCCAAAAAAGACATGAAGAGATAGAGGAAACTGAAGTGGAAGACTTTGCAAGAAGAAAAGGTGGAGGACTTGTATGTGAGGAACCAGTTCAAGATTTACGTGTTGAATCCTAAAAGATGTTCTTCTCACATATGAAATTTTTTTGGAACCTAAGGTGTCTGATGCAGGGGCATCCAAGGTTTAGGCAGGGGCATTCTATGTCCTCGACAAACTGCATGGAGTGTTTGTGTTTTGGCCTATTTTTACTTGGCTGTACCCTTGACCAATGGTCTTGATCATTGAAGGAAGCTTGGTCACTGAAGGAACTAGGTAGTCTCTAGCACTTAGTGAAATTGTTGCTTGGTCATGCCTGTCATGCTCAGTCAATACTGGAGCTTAGCGATGCCTAGCCTTCTTGGTAATTTTCCTATCGCTTGGTAGTTCTAACTTACCAATTGGAGTTTTGTGTGATTTGTTGAGCCAACTTGGTGAATTAATTATTGGTAGCCATTGTCATGGGCTGACATGTAGAATTAAATGTTTGTTACATTTGTAAGGAGACTTGTATGACATTTAATTATTGTTTTGGGGAGTTAAGGGTTTCATCTAGCTGACTTGTGGCTGATGATTAGTATTTAAGGAGGGCTTGGGTAGATGTTTAAGGGTAGAACTTAGAGGAGAAGGTTCATGACTTGGAAAACTTAGTGAGTGTTGTCATATTTTTTGCACATTTTTGGAGGCCTAATTACTAGATGAGCTACTGTACCCTAGTTTGTGTTATTAGTGGTCTTGTTAAATATTTGCATTCATTTCATTGCAAAGTACATGAAAAGGGAAAAGGAAATGAATTGCATCTACATCTACACATACATCTATCTATGGCATTTATATTATTCAGAAAGCAAAGAACTAAAAGAAAAGCATCTATCTAAGCTCACATAGGCAATGAGCATAGCCATTATCATAATTGAATGGATGAGTGTAGATATACATAAAGAAATAAATGACATGGGGGTACCAAACATTACCTAGTATTGATGTCTAGATTTGGTCTTGTCTAGTGCTCCTGAGATCCAGAACCTGCACGAAGTGAAGAGAGAAGATGGGTTAGATCCAATGGATCTATGCAATGGCTGGTATCACAATATCATAGAATGCATACATACACTTAGCCATGCACCTCTAACAAAGGCTATGCTCAGGGCATGTGCATGAGAATCATCCAAAGAACCAAAAGAGGAATCATGTTTTCACTGAAATGTTTGTTCCATGTGCAGATACAGGAGAAGCTGATCCAATAATGAATTCCATCAATGATCTGGGCCCTTGATGCAGATCATGATAGGGAAACCTCATGATCTCCATCATGGACACATCAAGGGCCAAGGGCACACATAGTAAGTACCAATGGGGAACATTTAGATGATCTAACATCAAATAAAATAATATCAGAGGCTACATGACATCAGGTTGAACAAAGCTAATGATACAGTACATAGATCTATGAGCAAGATAGGGCACTTTGCTACGTAGATGTTCACATGGCATTAATCATCAACATGTTGAGGGCACACAAATTCCATAGGTTTAGAAAGTACAACATAAAGGTGTTTCAAAGTTAAGCCCAATGCATCAAATTTTGCAGTATAATGTACTTCAAATCTACATTCTATGCATATACTTTGGCATGATTATGTTGAATCTACATTATGGAACAAATACATGGGTTTCATTTATAAGTCAGGGATGGTTCTTTTTATGATAGCATGACATCATGGAGTAGCATTGGACAATGGCATTTGTATGTACACCAGGCATGTGGCATCTCAACATTGATATACAATAAAGTACAGAGGGGCATCAATTTAGAATGTGAAATACAAGATAACATATGTTATGGCACTAACAATATAACATTGGCACAGAGATATGTATAGTAAATGAAAGCAATCATAGTATAGAGCATGGCAATCCAAGCTCAAGTATGTCTTGAGCCATCTCATGCTTGATGGCTTGGGTTCTTGAATGATGCAATTAATACAATAGTAACACATAGATGCTTGGGTACGGTACCATTGTGCCTGTAATAGTGAGTGTGGCTCATGCATAAGATTCAATGTCGATACTATGCCATGGAAATATGGATGCAAACACGGGCACAATGGTACCATGCTTGAACCCTCGAGTTTCAAAGATCAAAGAAAATAATACAATGATGCATCTTCATAGTGCCCTAGCCTTATAGCTTTCAGGCTATATGGTTAGCAAGTGTCATGAATGCATATTCATTTCTTGAATATGCATTCATGAAGATATTGCCATTATTCTTAAATAGTGAAGGGATGTGCCCTCGGCATGCAATACAGTATTATGTGATGCCCCTATCTATACTAAATGTCATGAATGCCATACTCATTTGTTCAAGTATGCATTCACGAGGAGGCATGCCAATATTAAAATTACAAAGTTGAAGTGAAGATAAAAATAGTGAACATATACAATGATGCTTTAGCATGTTTTCACAGGCATTAAGCCAATGCCCTAGCTCTCAGGCCATATTACAAGATACATCACTGATTCAAATTTGAAAAAATAGAGACCATACATATAATGCAAATAAAATGAAGATAATGAAGCTTGATAAATCATGATGCCCTAATCAAAAAAATCAAATAGAAACAATAGTGGGTGCCCTAGTTTTTGGGCTATGTGCAATTCATGAACAAAAATTCAATATAACAGTGCCAAGATGCAAATTCACAATATTCAGAGCCAAGAGGCATTTACATAAACATAATTTCAACATGTGACAATGCCACAAAAAATCATCATGCCATGATTATACAGTGCCTTCAAAGATGCAGAGAAAGGAAATGAAACCGATCACAATGCCTACCTCTATCTTCTTATCAGTCGCGAGTGTGTTGTTTCCTCATTCGAACTCAAGATTTAGTTCAGTTGCCGAGGATGGAAATGGAAACTTGCCATCTGTCAAAGATCAAACTTCACATTGCCAATGCCGAGAGCTATAAACAATGATTCTATCGATCCATCTTTCTTTTTCTCCCCTTCTTTTTAGGGTTGAGAACATACATTAGCTTTATTTTAATGTTTTATTTTCAAAGCTAATGTGTGGCTAATATCATTTGAGCTATGACCTAGGGTTTCTAGGGGTTTATTTATTTTAGAAGGGGCTTATTTTTTTAATTCAAAATAAGCTATTAATTGTTTCCTCCCCTTTCTTTTTATATTGGGATTGAGGCTATTATAGTCCTATTTTTTATGATAAATATGATGTGGATTTGGTCAAAATTCATATATTTTTAGACATTCTCCTCATTTTGAGTTGAGTGTATCTTAAATATACATTCATAATCGACTCATATTTGATATAGTGGGGGGATTTATTGTTTTTAATGTAAAAGTCATTGTTTTACCATTGTAAGATGTCAGGCAAGTGGCATTTTTATGAGCCCTTGTTAGATATCAGTTATAAAAAACATGACTTAATGGGTGTGATGGCCATCTTTTATTGTCTATTTTTAGGTCCCACTTTCCTCACCCCCTAGGAATCTGGGTGTCTGACTCTTAGACCATGATGCTACCTCATAGGGTCCTATTTTGACTTTTCTATTGTTAAGAGGTAGTGGAGTTTGATGATAGATTCCAGGTCTTTGTTTTTATACCTCTCACTGTTGGTGATTGAGGTTAGCTCTTCACTTTTTCTCTCTAATATGAGTGTTGTAGCTCTGAGAGACATAATTGTACCAGTTTCTTTCCAGCAATAAGAATTAATCCTTCTCTTTTCCTACATTTTCCAGTTTTGTTATTGAAATCTTATGCTAAGATTATTGTGATATTTTCATGTCCTTAATCTAAATTTTGAATTCAAGTGTTCATTCAAGAAATTGTCGTAGCTCAGTGATGTGATTTGTGTACAATCAGGAATATCAAAATTCTAAAGTTGTTCTTCCTTTCTAAATTCCAAGTACCTTATCTCATTGAGGGTTAGGAAAGTAGGATTGAGTTGTGGTTCAGATTTGAAGTGCTGATAAAGTAAACTTATCATCAATTGTAGTTTCTTTTAAAGTTTCAGTGGATCACCTTTCATTTCAAGTATCAGTTGTTTCTTTTCAAGTATTTTCTATCCCTTTCCTCTCAAGTTTTAGAATAATTTAGTGATCCAATGGGAAAGTTGGCCCTTAATCCATAGGTCTATTCTTAGTGAAGCAGTCCCACATCCTGAGAGTATTCCCATGTTTCACAGGATTGCTAGGTTTCATACTTAGCCATACTTGGGTGCAATCCTTAGTGACTATAGTTTTTGGCATGCCTGGTGGGATAGAGACTCAGTGAGTCTGATTTCCTAGAAATTTTATTGCAAGTTATTGTTTGGTATCAGTAGTGATAGTATTTTGAAGTCATAACTGGTGACTCTAATGTTGCTTTGTGCAGATCAGTCTCTAGGCTTATGAGTGGGATCCCAACTAGGCAAAGTAAGGATCCTTTTGTGTATATAGAGCTACCACCTATTAAAAAGAGGCCCAAAGTAGACCAAGCTCATGCATCAAAAACCCCTAAGTCTACTCCTAAACCTACTCATAATCCTACAAGTGTTTCACCAATCTAGTAAATACATGTGTTGTTACTTATGCAAGCAGC
Organism: Chamaecyparis obtusa; assembly: GCA_027943335.1. NCBI lineage: Eukaryota > Viridiplantae > Streptophyta > Pinopsida > Cupressales > Cupressaceae > Chamaecyparis > Chamaecyparis obtusa. The sequence goes on along the minus strand of BSBK01001047.1, from coordinate 932,939 downwards.
ACTAGCAATTCAAGTACTAGTAACCCAAGCACCAGTTACTCAAGTTCCAATATTTCAAGCTCCCTTAAAACCTTTAATGGCTCAGCCTAGATAGCACCCTTTTGTGGCCTTTAATCAAGGCAACCCTCTAAATTTGCAGTAGCATGATGATATACCTATCTCAGACCTTAAAAATTTTCCCATCTTTATGAGAGAAGATCAAACTTCAACCATTGAACATATAAGAGATGTGGCATATCTTTCTGCTCTTCATAATATCACTCAAGATAATGTTGCTATGAGATTGTTGGCAACCTCATTTAATGGAAAAGCTTTGCAATGGTTCAGAATTTTACCAGTTGGTTCCATAGTTGATTGGGATGGGTTGGGACAGGCCTTGACCAATCAATTTGAAGACAAATTAGACCATCTTTCATTAGTTAAGCACTTAACTACTATCAAAAGAGCACCTCAAGAATACATGATGGATTTCAATTTTAGATTTCAAAGAATGTGGCATAGAATACTAGCTACAGTTAGGCCACCCATCCAACATGCTTTCTTGTATTATCTAAGAGCCCTCAATAGTGATATTGTCATTATGATCTAGTTAATGGGTGGGAATAACCTTCCAGCAACATATGATCTCACTATAAGGGCTGAGAACAGTCTAATCCAAGCTAGGAAGATAGGTCCAAGACCCCCAATGCCTATTTTCCTAGAGTTACACCCTGTCCTAGAATCAATTCCAGCTCTAGCATCTATTCCACCTCTCCCAATTCCTCCTCAACAAGCTATCAGCCCGGTTGGAATTCAATCCCAGGATTTGGATGAGATTAAGAAAACATTGCATACATTCTCTAATGAATTGGTTACTATAAGTAAGATGCTTCAATCTCAACCTCTCCTGCAAACCTACCAACCCTACCAATAACCTCTCCAATAATCTTATCAGCAACCTTACCATCCACCCTTTCAGAATCATTATCACCAAAATAGGCCCCAATAGCAGCAAGGCCAGCAAAGTCAAACAAGAAGTTACAACTAAAAAGCCAGCTAGCCTTACAATCCTAACACCCCCTGTACCTCTAGGGAATTGGTTCCTATGCCTCAAAACAATATGGTACAAGATTACCAGTGGGGATTCCCATGCAATCAAAAACATATTCAAGGGATGTGTCCAATGGGTTATGCTCAAGCCATCATGGTACATAATAACATGACCATGCCATAGGAGGTGGTTCAAGGACCAAAAATCTAGCAATGTTCAGTTACCACCACAAGTGAGGTTCAGGCTCTTGAGGTAGCATTGATGAACTTTCAGAAGGAAGATTTTTGTGGGGTGAATTTTTCACCAAATGACAACTCAACCTATACTCTAGTTGCAGCCAACACAAGATCCAAGAAGAAAGCTTTAGAAGCAAAACAAGTGGCCTCTACCAGTTAGCAAGGCCCTATTGTGAACCCACAACCCAAAGCAGTTCAAGCTCTAGTCCTAAACTAGTCTAAGGAAGCTAAAGAACCAGTCAAGGTAGCTACATAGCTGGTATCTACAAAAATAGAGACTGTTGCACCAAAGGGATATCCCAAAGTGAATTTAGGATCTTTTAATATAGTAGAGAAAATGAGGAAAACCTCTATCAATGTGCCTTTAATGGACACTTTGGCAATTCCTAGACAAAAGGAGTTGATACTAAATGAATTAGCTAAGATTTCACCAAATCAAGGAGCTATTTTGGAACAACCTAAAGTCTTGGTAGCTGGGACATCTCAGATGGATCAACAAAAAGAAGAAGTTAGCTCACAACCCACTGTTGTCTCATAGGTTAAACCTCCTCCTTTCTATGTAACTCTTATTGTTGGGGATCATTTAGTTCATAACTATATGATAGATTCAGGGGCAAGTAGTTCTGTGATTTCTAAGTAGCTAGCCCTTTGTATTGTCGCCCCTTAGTTTTACAAGTTTAAGTATCAATTAAGAATTAGGATAATGTGATATGTCAATTTAATTATGTGAATGTATAGGTATCGCTAACAGCAATATGTTGCTATTTCAGATTGACAATTGAGTGCCCACAACTTGAAAATATAGTTTTCTTTATGATATACAACTTCAATATCTACAAATGCTTGGTGCCATCACTAATCTGCACTATTGTTGCTTGCCACTAATAGTGCCACAAGACACTTTCTCTTATAGAATAGATCCAAGTGGAATTAAAAAGAAAGAGGTAAAATCCCATCATCAACGGAAGTTGATATACTCATTCTAAATTTATTATCATACATTCCAATAATATCCCATTATTGGTTACAATACTTCTCAACCTGAAATTATCAGATGCTATCATGTATGAATCTATCATTGTCTTTGATCATTGTTTGTCTTATTGATGTAGTGGCTTCCTTGAAATCTTATCATGGGGCTAGCTTTCATCATGATTAGATCCTCAATATTGTTGTCATCTACCTCAGCATATCCATAATGTTCCCTTGCAGTGTTACTTGGTGGTCGCATATAATTCTTTATTGACAATCCCATTGTCACTAATATGTCATTCCATTACTTAATTATGGGTAAAAGCACAAAGTTGTGTCACGTTTCAGGACAACTTATCAGCACAGCTAAATTTGAGTATTTCTAACTAAAATTATTTTTTGTCAAACATATGGTCTAGCTAGATTCATTCTAGCTAAGTTAGATAAGTTCTTCACCTTTTCCAATTGGAAATATCTATTAACTGCATGTTTTATAACAATTACTAAAGAAATAAAATTATTTCAGAAAAGTGATGTTTCAATAACTCTTACTCTTTTTAATGATATTTTTTTACAAATATAAAAATACCTTTTTTTAGAGCACAGAGTCAAGATTATCATCATATAATTTTTATAGTATTTTAATTAGATCTTATATATTATAATTTCAAAATACTACAAGTAGGTATTTTAACATTCGAGAACAAGATGCTTCAAAAATAGAAAAAAATAGTAAAGCTTATCAAAAAAATTGAAAATTTATATTTAACACTAGAGGAGAGAGTTATCTTCAAGAGTGTGTAATTTATTTTCTGAATGGTGTAGATTTGATAGGGGAAATTTGACGCGAGATGAAAACTATTGATTTCAGGTATGTTCAACTTTTAGTAGTTATAACAGAGAAAATATACATTGAAAACTAATTTTTCTTCTTTTCTGCACTAGCTATACATTTTATCTATGACATATTTTGAAATCAAAGGAAAAAGAGATTATTTGCATATACTTTTTTGGTGCGGACAAGGCCCTCATTTTCTAGCATTTTTCAGCAAGTAAAAAATGGACTTAAAAAATTTAAAAACTATGTGAATTCTTGTTCAAAAAAAATTAAAAAAATTATAGCCATAAACTTCATCCACTTTTACACATTTCATTAGTTTACATCATCTCCAAATTTTAAACATAAATGCCATTTTTATGTCATTAAAGTTAAAATTTTTGTGTGTTGTTGACCTTTTCCTTTATAAAAGTGTGACACAGCTTTGTACTTTTACCCTTATATGAATGGTAGAAATAATAAAAATTTCCTATAAGGTGTGATGTAATAAGAGAAATAGAAGATGTTCCATGATTCGATGCAGTAGTCTTCTCCCCATGGTCGACTAATATGTCTTAGTTAGTTATAAGTATTAACATTTCCCTCCTAATATATGGACAATTCTCTCTCACTATTATGGAACTAAGTGATCTCCTCATTGAGTATATCCCTTGTGATCCTTCCTATTATGTTCTTCAATGCCTCTCTGAATACTCCTCCAGTTTGCCAGATGTCTGCATATATCCCTCAAGGGATTGCTGGTAAGATCTCCCTTGTTTTATCTGTGACTGCACTTACTGGTTCATTGAGTTAACTTTCTTGCTTGCTTATGATATGCATATCTTCTCCCATTACCGTAGATGAATATGTTTGCTGCTTATGATTTTGATCAATGGATTTTCTTATTGTTCCATTGATGATCATTATTCTTCTCCTGAAGATGATAGTGTGAAAGTCTTGATGTATCTTGCAATTGAAATGATTGGTTGTGTTCTAAAAACATGTCTAATGTCTCTTTATCATTGCCACCTCTTATTACTAATCATATCACTTTCATGACTATTGTTTATTATCGATTAGGCTTCATAATTACTTTTATTTTAATCACACCATTCCATGACTATTGATTAGTCTTTATATTATAATAATGGATTGTTACTTCTATGCCTCTTGGATATCAATTTCTTAATTGCCATTAACTAATCTCAATGACCCAGGTGATGTTATCTCTTATATACAATGGATCATATGAAAATATTTAGGCTATCTAGCATCGACTATATCAGGTATGTCAATATCAACTGGCTTTGAACACTGAAAACATCTCCAATATGACTTTATATAAGTATGTCCTGATTATGATGTCATCTCTATTATGGTCGATAGGCACTTGCACCGATGGTTGCTAGAGACAACACAATGATCTAAACAGGAAGACCCATGACTGCATATATTAGTCAATATAATAGAAATGGTATCTCGAAGTGTAGAGATATTGAGTGCAACAGTAAATGGATATCGTATATGTTGTGTAGGAACAATCTTCCTTATTCTACTTACTGATCTGTATATATATATATATATTCTCTATAGGTTAGGCTCTGATACCATGTTGTGAAAACTGGATCGTCCTATAGAGATAATATATACTCATTTGATATTGTAGAATACAATTGCCTTCATTATTGATTGATTCTACAATAACAATAGGGTATATGTATATATTGAATAGTCATGTAATGAATAGACATGACCGTATATACTTATGGTCATGTCACTTCATTACATAACTATTAGTTAACATATCTTAACCAATAGTTTATTCATACTTTGTATTATATATATATATATATATGTATGTATGTATGTATGTATGTATGTATATATATATATATTTATTTATTTATATGCATATCATGATTTTTCATCATTTATTAAACACGAACGAACAATAATTTAACATGGATGAGGCACTATCCTAAATGAGTATTGTTCTTGTTAACATATATTGGTTGAAGTTATTACATCCCAAAAAATATTAAAATCAATAACCTTTTAAGCTTTAAGTAGTTGGTTGTGTGGTTATGTTACCCTATATTAATGGAGAGTCAATGAATGTGAGGTTATCATTTAGCACTTTCTTACTATCAATCTATTGTCTAGACCCAGTTTTTGGTGTGTGAAGTGTAGTTTTCACTAGGTTAGGTGCACCCGCCTTGGTTTTGTAGAGCCAAAAGTGAAGAGGGTAGTCTTGTCCCTATAGTTGGTCCAGTTACCCTAAGATCCCTATACATTTTGGAACTAACCACTCCTAAAATCTATCTGAGGGTATATTGGCAGCCTAAGAGCATAAGCATCCATTTTGAACACCAACAAGATGGTGACTCTACTAGGAATATGTTACACAAGTTTATAATAACCAGTAGGTCATCATTGGAAAAAACATGGTATTCTTGTCCCTTGTCTTGTCAACTCATTTGGATATTTGTTAAGTGGTATTGTAAGATTTCCAATATACTTGAGTGGTGACTCAAACATCTCTGTAGCAGTGCTAGTCAGTGCACTATTTATAGATTGAGTTACAGAGGTACTAGGTCCTGGAGAAAGGAGCATCTTGAAAACATAATGGAAGAAGGTATTCCAAGCACTTCCAGACCTAGTCAGACAAGGGGAGGAAAGAAGAAAAGAAATATTTCTCATACTTGGAAGAATAAAAAAGATACAAGGAAAGAAACTCAAACCAAGCCTAGTCAAGAAGAAAATATTTCAAAATATGAAGAGGATGTTGATTTGGGACTAAACAAGTATGAGGATGAATTTCAAGTGGGAGATGATGAATCTGAGACTACTCTCTCAGAATCAGAAGAGATCTTTGAAGAGGTCTATGAATTGGAAATAAGAGTCCAAGAACAAGTTGCTATCAGACAACAAAGAGAAAAGGACAAAGAAGACAGAGTAAGACAAGCCATGATAAGGGCTAATCAGCTAAAGAGGTAGTTGTTAGATTTGGAGGCAATTAATTTTGTCCTAGAGCCTGAAAGAACAAAAGAACAACCTATTGTGTATAAAACACATGAGATAACTAGGCCTAGAGATAAGGGAAAACAAAAAGACATTGGAGTTCAAATTAGTGAACAAGTTCATGTGGAAAACCCATTAGAGAAAGGGTTGAGATTAGATGCAGACCTTGAGAAGGCTAGAAAGGAAAAAGAAATGTGGGCTAAAGAACTAGCAAAAGAAAAGTTGGAGGCTACTGCTTTAGAAATGATGAAGAAGATTGATTTTCTCAAGCATACCTTAGGACCTTCAAATGTTGCCACTTCCTTTTTGGGGCAAGGTGGAAATCATGGTAACCTTGCTACTCTAACAAATGGAATTCTAGGTGCTACTAAGATTCCTGCTGGTTCAAACACAAGGACATCTACATCTTAAGGAATGGATCCACCACAAGGAGTTCCTATTCATGAAAGGTACAAACAACTTATCTTTTTTGGTATTCTTGGTTATCCTAATGTAATTCCTAATGAAATTAGAAAGAAGCACCTAAGGTTTGCTAGGAACAATGTCATTACATGTGAGGAACATCTAAAAAATTTTATGGATGTAATAGATGATTATAATATTGAGCCTGATGATGTTGTAATGAAATTATTTGTACAATCTCTGACTGAGGATGCTAGGGATTGGTTTAGAGGATTGCCCCATGCTAGTATAGGATCTTGGAATGAATTTAAGAATTGTTTCAAGGAGCATTATGGAGATAAAAAAAATGAGGGTTTTATTTTGAATGAATTCAATAACATAAAGAAAAATTAGAATGAAGAGGTTCTTGAATTTAATATAAGATTCCAAAAGGCTATGCATAGGCTCCTGCAAGTTATCAGGGTAGATGATAGAGTGTGTCTTGCGACATAATTAAATGCTTTTGATGCAAAGATGGGGTACCTCTTAAGGGATAAGAACCCTATAAGTCTTGGGGAGGCTTACAAGTTGGCTATCAACATAGAAAGTAATAGAAGAATATCAGGAAAATTAGGGAGAAGAGATGATTATAGGCCTCAAGTGAAAAATAAGAAAGAGATGGGAAGGTCTGCTAATTCTAAGCCAAAGGAGGAGGATAATCTAAAGTATATTCTAAGTACTTTAGAGGATCTAAAGCCTGATGATAAAAGAAACAACAGGGTTGTAACAAATGACCGACCTATTTCAAGTAATTTCAGTAGGCAACCAAGAATGCAGAATTACCCATACAATACTCAGTGGAAGGAAGGCAAGCCCATTTTTATAGTTAGAAGGGATAGGCCTGATGATAGGATTCCCGATCCTTTACAAAGAAATCTAGTCAACATGAATGATGATGTCCCATGGTGTACTGCTTGTCAATCTCCTCATAGTCCAGAACATTATGTTATTGCTCTGAATTTATCTAAGAATCAAGAACAGGATAAGCAATATGATCAGACTAGTTGTGCAATGACTTCTTCACATGCATGGGATGAGGTTGACTCTACTAATGGTGAGGAAGAAGAATTTGATGATGTTGGATGTGGTACATTGAAGTGTGAGGAACATGTTTCCTTAAGGAGATCCTCTGATGAAGAAATTGCTCAAATCACTGCAGACATGGTAACTCAAGCTAGGAGAAATTATAATTTGAGAAATAGGACAATTGGAAGCACAAATGGTAAACCAGGTAGTATGTTTATCAAGAAATCAGAAAAGAGTACACAACAACATGAAGAAAAGGAGAAGGATGTTGGTGTTGTTACTAAGGTTAAAGTAAAAAAGAAGATGGGACCTACTACAATACCTCAGGGTAAAGAAAGGACACCAGAGATAGTTGTTCCCATAGCTCAGAATGAAGATGAATTTGTGCAAAAAGGTAAATCTGATTTGACTGTCAAAGTAGAAGATAAAGCTATCACTATGATTAAAGAAGACATGGGCAACCATACATATGTTCCCATAGATATGACTAAATTGCTTTCACAAATAACTATCAAGGTTCCATTGTTAGAAATGATGAGGATAGAAGAGCAAAAGGTCAAGGCCTTGGATTGGGTAAATGGTGCCTCTTCTATAAAGATCCAAGAAATGAGCAGAGGTGACAAGCATGTGGCTTCTTTAGATGACACACCTAATAGTAAAAATGAAGAAATTGTTTTTGAGATTCCTCAGAGGTATTTGGATGAAAACATTCTAAATACTACATCAAGGATAGTTGATCCTTGTTTATTGTCCCTTATGACAAATGGCAAATTGTTGAAGAATTGCATGATTGATTCAGGAGCATCAAACACTATCATGCCTATAGAGATCATGAAGTAATTAGGACTGAAGGTAGATACATCTCATGGGAGATGCCAAGCTATGGACTTAAGAGAAGTGCAAGTTATTGGTACCATTAAGGCTTTGCCTTATAAATTAGTAGCATTTCTTGATAAACTGTTAACTATGAGTGTTCTTGTAGTTGACATTCCTCCTCAGTATGGAATGTTGTTATCTAGAAAATGGAGTGCCTCTATGGGAGGAAGTATTCAATGTGACTTGTCTTTTGCTACTTTTAGCATTGAGGGTGAAAGTGTGAGAGTTTCAAGGGAAGCTAGAACTCTGCATATGATTGAGGAGGATGAAGAGGACAATATGAATTGTTTTGTGGACGCTAAAATTGGTTCTTTCCAAGTTTAGGAGAGAGAGGTGCAAGAGAAGATCAAGCCTGTCCTTTTGGCTGATGATGAAAATAACATGGTAGAAGGTAATGTTTTATGGACTTTGTATTTTGATGGAGAAAGTTCAAAGGAAGGTGCCAGAGTAGGAGTGTTGTTGATATCCCCAAGTGGTAAGACTCTCAAGTTTTCTTTCACTCTCTTATTCCCTTGCACAAATAATGTTGCTGAATATGAGGTCCTACTGATTAGTTTAAGATAAGCATCAAAACATGGGATCAAACATCTTAGGGTGATTGGTGATTCTGAGTTAATAGTTTCTTAGATTAGATCAAAGTATGCATCAAAGAATCAAAGGCTGAAACAATATAGAAATGTTGTTTGGGATGAAATTGAAGGTTTCAATGCCTTTGGTATTGATTGGGTGGATAGGAGCCAAAATAGGATGGCTGACTTACTAGAAAACATAGCATTAAGGCCAGAGGATATTAATTTTGTAGGGATAGCCAAGATTGAGTATAAGTCTAGGCCTTCTATCCCAGACAATGTTGAGAATTGGCAGGTATTTTCTAATGATCAAGATATACTAAGGTTTTTGCAGTGCAAATCTCATTTTGATAGTTAGGAAATGGATTTTAGTACTTATGTTGACATCAGAGATGGAAAAGAAAATGTCCCTAGGAAAGAATTTTTGTAACTAAAGTCAAATAGGATCCCAAGGGGATTGGTTTCTCTTGAGAGGGCATTTGATGATAAAGAAAGGACTTGTTTTCCTAAATTTGTTGATAAGATAAATGATCTGGAGGAAGTAAATTTAGGAACAAGTCAAGTACCCATAAATGTTTACATAGGTAAATGTTTGTCTCAAAGAACTAGGAACAATCTAATTGATCTTCTCAAAAAATTTAGACATGTCTTTGCATGGTCTTATGATGATTTGAAAGCCTATAGAGAGGATCTATTCCAGCATGAAATACCATTGAAGGAAGGTACCAAACCTTTTAGGAAGAAATTAAGGCTTGTGAACACTACCTTGGCACCAAAAATGCAAGATGAACTCAAAAAGATGATGGATGCTGGCATCATCAAGCTTGTCAGACATTCTACTTGGGTGTCAAACTTGGTTCCAGTTAGAAAAAAAAATGGTGACATTAGGTTATGTGTTGATTTTAGGAATTTGAATGTCAATTCTTTGAAGCATAATTATGGTTTGCCTAATATGGAGAATATGTTGCAAAAGGTTACTAGATCAGAGTTAATATCCATGATGGATGGTGTCTCTGGATATAATTAGGTCATGGTCAAGGAGTCATAACAGTTCAAGACTACATTCACTACCCCTTGGGGAACATATGTTTATGTTAGAATGCCTTTTGGTCTGACAAATGTAGAAGCTACTTTTCAGAGAGCTACAGATGTGGCCTTTGTAGACATCATAAAAAAATTTCTAGTGGTATATCAGGATGATCTCACAGCATATTCAGAGAAGAAAGATCAGCATTGTTAGCATCTTGAGAAGATTTTTATTAGGGCTTTGGAGTATGGGATTTCTTTGAATCCAAAGAAGTGTTCTTTTTGTGTTGTGGAAGGAAAGCTCTTAGGACATATTGTTTCCAAGGATGGAGTGAGAATTGACCCTAAAAGGGTTATGGCTATAGATAAGCTTTCACCACCTACAAATGTTAAAGGAATACAATCTTTCTTTGGATAGGTAAATTTTCTAAGGAGATTTGTTACAAATTTTGTAGAAATTAGTCTCCCTATCTCTAGGATGTTGAAAAAAGAAGCAAAGATTGAATGGAATGAAGAAGTAGATGAATCTTATAGAAATATCAAAAAGGCCATCAAGGATGCTCTAGTTTTGAGGACACCTGATTATGGTAAGCCCATGCAGATTTTTTCTTTTGCTTCTTGTCATATAGTTGCAGCAGTGTTATTGCAAAAGAATTTAGATGGATATGAACAACCCATATCATTTTTTAGTAAATCCTTACAAGTAGCAGAATTAAAATATGATATTACTGAGAAATAGGCTTATGCCTTAGTCAAATTAGTCAAGGCTTTTAGATGTTATCTTGTAGGAGCTAAGGTGGTTGCTTATGTTCCTAGTGCTGCAGTTAAGGATATATTAGTGAAACAAGAAGTTTTAGGCAAAAGATGTAGATGGATCAATAGGATCCAAGAATTTAATATTGATATCTAGATTACAAAGTTGGTAAGGGGCTTAGGTCTTGAAAAATTAATGGCACAAAGCAATTTAATTGCAAATCATGTGAATGTGCTAGAAGAATAACAAAGGCCATACATTTGTGATATGGATCATTGTGATTGGTAAAAATATGTTATGGGTTACTTGCATAAATGATTTCTCCCCCCTTAGATGGATAAAAATAGAAGGAGAACTGTCAAGTTGCAATCAGCAAGGTATGCTATTATACATGGTGAGTTATGGTGGAGAAGCAATGAAGGAGTATTGCTAAAGTGTATAGACCATGAGAGGTCTGAGGCTTTGTTAAAGAAAATGCACCAAGGTGTGTGTGGGGGACACTATATGGAAAAGAGCACAACTCACAAGATCCTTAGGTCTAGATTTTGGTGGCCTATAGTTTTTAAGGATACACATCAGCTTGTAAGAAGATGTGATGCATGTCAGAGATTTGCTGGAAAGTTGAAATTTAATGGGAATTTTCCACTTAGACCTATTATAGTTTAGGCTCCTTTCTAGAAGTGGGGTATTGACTTTATTGGAGAAATTTAAAAAAAATCTAGTGGTGGACATTCTTACATACTGGTGGCAACATGCTATTTTACCAAGTGGGTTGAAGCTATCCTTACTAGAAAGGCTACTAGTAAAGTGGTGATAGACTTTGTGATGTAGAACATCTTCACCAGGTTTGGTTTCCTGGAGATAATTATGGTTGATAATGCAATGTGTTTTAGATCATAGGAATTTAGTAATTTTTGTCAGCAATATGGGATACACATTTCATTTTCTTCCCCATATCATCCATAAGGAAATGGCCAGGCTGAGTCCAGTAATAAAAGTCTAATTAAGATTCTCAAAAGGGTGTTGGACAGAAATAAGAAGGCCTGGGACTCAAAGTTATGGTGGGCATTATGGGCTGACATGGTATCTATTAAGAAAGCTATAGGTTGTGCTCCATTTGATTTAGTATATGGAATAAGTGCTAGATTGCCTCAAAATAATTTATTGCAGATGTATAAGTTCATCCAGACATATGATGAAGATTTGAATGATGAGATGAGAGTAAGAATGGATGAGCTGATCTAGTTGGAGGACGTGAGGAGAGATGCACATGAAAGAAATGAGACATTGCAGAGACAATGTAAGAGTTTGTTTGATAAAAGGGCTACTCAAAGGAGTTTTGAAGTTGATGACCTTGTCTTGATGTGGAATGCAAGGTTAGAAGATAAGGGGAAGCATGGAAAATTTGAGCCAATTTGGTTGGGCCCTTATCTTATTGAAAGCAAATGGGGGATAGACTCTTATGTCCTGAAGGATTTAACTGGTGGTACTTTGGAATTGCCTATTCATTGACAATTCCTAAAGTTTTACTTCTCTTGAAGTATCTTTTCCATGAACAGTATTTTAGGTTTTCCCCTGTACAGTCATCTATTTTTGTTTTTTGGGTCAAAGTTTTGAGTTGGTCTACTCTTCCAGGAGATTCTAGCTTGCTCATTGTATTTGCAGGAGATAAAGGTCCACGAGTATGAGCCACTGTTAGCACTTGTAAAATTTTTCATGGCTGCATCCCCTTTTTCCTAGCCTCTACATTCATTTTCCCCTATTTTCTAGTGAAACCCTAGGCAAAAATTCAACAATCTAGCCGTTGCCATGAACAAACCTTAGTTTTGTCTCGCCCTATTCTAATTTTGTGTTACCTTTTTGTGCCACTTAAGAATCCCTTAGTGCACATGGCTATTTTTTTCTCCCGGTGTTTGCTAAATTGTTATTACTTTTTCATGCCTTGTAAAATTTTTGGCAGTTCAGCGAACAGTGTTCGCGTAGTATTTTAATGCCTGGCGGTCTTATCTTTTTATCCGGTGACCTGGCAAACATTACATCTTTTTCCCTTGGTCACTCATTCACAAAGTGGAGGTGCCCTATAGTGTGATTCTAAATCGACGGTTGTCTTATGAGTGGATAGAATCTTTCTAGCTCATAAGATCTTGTGCCCACCATTGATTTCCTATTGTGACGTAGCTTTTCTTTTCAAGCGGTTCCACTTGCCAAGTGTGCTAATTTGGTGGTATATGATTGGTCCATGAGGTGCTGAGTCAACCTATGTTAGTGGGTCTTGTGTTAGGAATATGCAAAGCAGTATAAAAGTTGATCTAACAGTTGTCATAAGATATGATAGAATTTGTTAGAGGTCTGCGAAGATGAGACAACTGTTGATCTCTCTTTAGGCGGGCCTAGTTTATGGTCTAAGGCTTTGGCAGAGTAGTTAAATCTTTGGCGGTCCTGATAAAATATTTGGTGTTCACACATTATTGTGATTATTTGTCAAAGTTATAAACTTTTGGTGAATGGGCGAATAGGTGTATTCATTGAATCTCTAGATAAAGTGGTAGTGTTTCAAGTTTTTCTATGAATTGGCAAAAAGTCTTTGGTTGCTAATTCGCTAGATCATCAGTGAGCCCTCAAATTTTTTATGTATTCACTAGCTCACAAAAAATAACTTGAGGTTATGAAGGGACTTCATGATTCAGTGAAAAGCTTTGTTCACTGAATCATTTGATCTAACATGAGTTAAGTAATGTATTCTGTGACTTGGAGTTTCCCTGCGGTCACGTATTCACTGAATGGTCAAAGGGTTAAGTGATTGTTGAGAATGGTGGGACTGATTTTTGTGTGTTACTGAGGTGTTAGGTTTTGATTAATCATGGGTTAAAGGTATCCGAACATGTTAGTGGGGCCATATTTTTTGAGGTTCAGTGGGTTTTGATGATGTTAGAGCATCAACGACCAGCGTATGATCTTAAGCATTTTCTCTGACACTTGTAATCTTACACTTGCCATTGATTTCATATCTTGTTAGAGGGTTGTCAAGGCACAGACAAATTCTTAATTTGATGGTTGTCTTATAATCTAAAAGAATCTCAGAGGTCTATGCGAACTTTAGACAACTGTCGATCTTCTTGATGTGGGCCTAGAGTAAATCTCTCAGTCTTTTTGGTGGATCCGATAAAGGGTTAGTGGCCCTAACAAAATCCATAGGTTTCACTCTTTCATGCAATAAAATGGTGAAGTGCTAAAAGGTCTAGTGATTTGGTGAACAAGCATTTGCGTAGCAGCTAAATAAACTGGCAGAGAGGAAAAATGTTCAGTGAATTGGCAAAATTCCTTCAGTCACCCATTCGCCAATTATGAACCGAGGTTAAGTGTTTTTCTTTGTTTGCTAATTCACTAAGGTTAAACATGAGTTAGGTTTTCATTTCATGAATAGGAAAAAGCTTTGTCTCATGGTCGCTAAATGTAAACCAGGATTCCTATTAAAGGTAAATCATAACACTCGCGAAATATTAGGATCGGACGTTCATGATATAAAATTGATTCAAATTTGAATGTTGACCACCAATTTATGGCTTGAGCCATAAAGTAACTATTGCAATTTGAATTCAAATTTCCAGAGGGTTTCCAGGTGACAGAAAGGACTGGTGTTTAATGCTTTCATGATCAAATTTGATTAGTTTGGTGGTGCTAATTGTTGTAGTGTGGTCCAACGAGTATGATGATTGATTGTAGGGAGTTTTATGTCATGGGGAGAATGAATAGCGGTGCTTGAGGTGTGTTGTAGTAGTCAAATCAAATGAATTTGTAAGATTTTCTTGATCTTCAGTACATTTCCAGAGGATTTACCATAAGTGAAGATTGGTTTTTAGATCTGATTGCTCAAGGTTGCTTGGTTTTCCCTCTAATGTATTAATTTCTAATCTATTTGAATTGTATGGTGGGTGGAAACCCTAGCCCTTTCCCTTGTTATCTATAGCTTGTTGAATCCTAACCTATTTGGGATTCCAAGGTAACCAGTGGTATATAATGTTGAATTTTTTATTTTGTCAGGGTTCTAGTTGTAAAGTTCAAACTCAGTCCTGAGTTTCTGGTCCAAGGGTTTTGTAATAGTTTTTGAGTCAGTGTTTGTTAATGAAAGATGAAATTTGCAGGTCTAAGCTATAGTTTGCAAGCAAGGTGCTTTTTAGCTCATTGTATATGTAGAAGGAATTCATCATACTTAATATAAATATCTAGTTCTTATCTCTCCTTTGTATCAAGTCAAGTAAGCTTTGAGTTTTTTGGCTCATTACATATTGTTTGTATGTATGTATCTTCATTCTTGAGTTCTAATCTAGGATTGGATTAAATTATGCTCTAGGTGGGATATGAGTTTGTGCCTTGTCTATGTAAGGATGTTTTGTAAGTAGTAAAGATTAGGATAAATGTATTTATGGCTATGAATTCTCAAGTATTCTCAAATCTATGTGTCTTTGTGTCTAAGGACTCTTGCCCAATGGATGAGGCATTGGCCTAAATGAGTATTCTTCATGTTAACATATATTAGTTGAAGTTATTACATCCCAAAAATATTGAAATCAATAAGCTTTTAAGCTTTAAGTAGTTGGTTGTGTGGTTATGTTACCCTATAGTAATGGAGAGTCAATGAATGTGAGGTTAGCATTTAGCACTTTCTTACTATCAATCTATTGTCTAGACCTAGTATTTGGTGTGTGAAGTGTAGTTTTCACTGGGTTAGGTGCACCCGCCTTGGTTTTGCAGAGCCAGAATTGAAGAGGGTAGTCTTGTCCCTATAGTTGGTCCAGTTACCCTAAGATCCCTATACATTTTAGAACTAACCACTCCTAAAATCTATCTGAGGGTATATTGGCAGCCTAAGAGCATAAGCATCCATTTTGATTATCAACTCATTGTCTTTGTTCATAATGTGTAGTGTTCTCATCTTTGTCCTTAAGTGTGGCTTCACCAAATTCAATATCACTATCTTTTCTTTAACAGAACATACTGGAAGATTGGAATCAAGTGTTTGTTCCCTAATTTTGAAGTCTTCTTCAGTGGCTTATCTCTTCAAGGTATCCATAATCTCCCATACCTTATCTGGGATAACTGTCTTCAATTCAAGAACTATCTTCTTGAAATTTATCATGTGTTTGATGAGCATCTCATGAATCTCTGACTTATCAATTTCATGATAGTTCTCATAAAACTTGGCTATCTGATCTAGCCTTCCTTCTTCTATTACTCTAGTCCTTAATACTTGAAGACTAGGTATGAATCCTACTTGCAAAAGTGGCTGCACATTTTTCAATTTGCTTCTTGTGGCTCTAGCTGAAGGGTGACTTTGTAGCAGTTTGTTTTCTCCTCTTGGGCATCTTAGGAGATGCATCTCTAGATTCAATATCAACTGTAATAGTGGGCACAGGACTAATATCATCAATTTTACCTAGTTTATCCTTTGGATCATTAGTCTTCTCAATCTTTAACTTTTTCATCTTGGGATCATCAAACTTAGCTTCCACTGTGGATGTGCTCTCAATTTTGAAAGAAATATTTTCTTCCCTTGCTTTGTCTAGCTCTTCTTGAGTTACTCCATGAATTTTAGATATCTCAGACGTAATCTTAGAGGCTTTTCTCTTAGTTGCTATGTTGTTTAGTTTAGCATCTATCTTTCTTGTCTTCTCCTCATAAGTTCCCCATCTTGGCTCATTAGGAACATTAGGACCTGAAAGAAATACTTGAGCATATGCTTCCAAAACTTGTTCATCTACTTCATATCCAAGTGGATGAATCCACTTTTTTCTAGGTACAACTACCTCCATGCATGTTGTATCTGTTTCAACCATAAAACAAATAGTATCCTTGTATTTCTCAACTATGTTTTCTAGAATTTTGTACCTCATTTACATCTTGACCTTGAAAGTCTTCAACTCCAATATTATGTAATCTCTCAAAGTACTTTTAGTGGATGCCTTCTAATATATCTATGGCATGGTTGGAATGGACTTGTCTAAATATGAATCTAATACTTTCCCAACTATATGTAGGTACATGTAAATGATCAAAGTTCCAAACCTAAATATCTTGGTCTTATCATGCTTGATTGCCTTGATGTTGCAATCAACTATGCACACAAGATCTCACATAGATTGAAATCTCCATCTTCCTTCACAAGTCTAATGGTTGCTAGAATTGTGGTCGTAGACACGCTATTCACCCTACTAGTGTGTTGAAACCTCTATCCAAGTATCATGGACATCAATTTGATGTCAGCTTGCTCAATAGGCACAATTGTCATCCCATGTCTATCACTCTTTGACTTACATGTTTTATCAAAAAAATTCCTAACATCCTTGCCCATAGGAAGGATAGTGCTAGACTTAGATAGGCCTATCATCTCATATATTAAGTCACTAGTGATTCTTACTGGCACATCACCTTTCCAAAATAGGTCATCATGAATTCTGCTCAAATGTATTTTAATCAATTCTATCTCATAGAACTCATATGCTGTAGCATACTCCACTATAGGGTGATCATTCCACTTCACATATTCATCTAAGAAGGTTTTGTCTAGTTTTAG
Source organism: Chamaecyparis obtusa (assembly GCA_027943335.1). Lineage (NCBI taxonomy): Eukaryota > Viridiplantae > Streptophyta > Pinopsida > Cupressales > Cupressaceae > Chamaecyparis > Chamaecyparis obtusa. Next base: position 915,600 of record BSBK01001047.1, on the reverse strand, counting down.
CATGGTTTCCATGTGCAGACTTAGTCTATCCAATCCTATTGGTTCCTTCTTGCAGTAAATGTATGCCCTAATGTCTTCGACATGCATAATGCCCATAGGTGTGTGGGAGAATGCTCCCTCTAAGTCATCTAGGGTATACATAAATGGATGCTTCTTAAATACATATCTTTTCTTTTCTGCAACATTGAATACTATGGGAGTGGCCATCACTTACTTTATTTAATGCTTTCCAAATGTTCTCTGAGATAATCAAAAGACTTCTAAATCAGCGAGATGAACTAGGGTTTCCGCAACTAATCAAATGAACTACTAATCACTGATAGATCAATCTAAAAATCTTCACAATAACTTCTAAATCTCTTTCTACTCTCCAAACGCTCTAAATTCAAATGAAATGATTAATCAAAAATCTTTTTGTGTACTTAAAGTGAAAATTCTACCATTAATGCTAGCTGCATAAACTAGGCTACCACTTAGAAATTTCTATCTTTCATTCTACAAAGAATCAGCTAGTGCACTCTTGCACGAAGGTTTCTCTAGTCTCCAAAAGCTTAAGTTCAAAGGTGCATACTCTGAGAGTGAGTATACTAGCCACACAAAGGTCTAGAGCTAAATTAGCTCCCCCTAGGACCCTGACGGCCATTCATCTAGATGTAGAGGGTGCATCCAATTTGGATGCATCCAATACATACTCATCAACCTTGTCCTTATTTATTTCTAACCAAATCAATCTCACATCCTCTGAAGCTTTCACAAAATTAACTTCTCCTTCAAGATCCAACACTAGTTCTTCTAGCTTTTTAGGGCTTTGTTGACATTGCATCCTTGTTCTACAGAACTTTGAGATATGTCCAACCTTGTTACAAGAGTGACAAATGACTGGAGGCTTTATATTCCTTGGTACATTGACATGAGTCACCATCTTACATTGTTTAGCTGAGTGACCATCATATTTACATATCTAACATGTAACATTCTGAGAGCTTCTTACATTTGATTGATTCTAATTTCTTTGATTATGAGTCTTGTTCTTTTGGCTTGTCTTGTAATTCATAGCTCTATGACCAAATTTATTGCATGAATAATAGTAACCATTGAAAGGTCTTACCTCTATACAGTTCCTTTCTATGTGTCCATGCTTGTTACATGCATAACAGGTGTGGTCTATAGGCTTGTGCTCATTCTTAGGTGGTTCAATATGATCCTTGGTTTGACTTCTAGTTTCTTTATCATTTGAGGTTCCTTCTGGTGCTTTCATTCTTGATCACATGTTATCAATCTGATTATGTGCTACATTGTATCCAATGCAGCTACTATCTCCTTTATCTCTTCTTGCATATAACTAAGATTCTATTAAATCAGAACTGGTGTGTAATTTATCAATGTGATTATTAGCCTCTTTCAATTTAGATTCCAAGCTTTCCTTATTGTTTCTTAGTTCTAAGATTTCCATGTTTTCTTGCCTCAATTCTTAATTTAGTTGAAGGTTCTCTTTGACCTGTTCATCATAGACTTCCTGATTGTTAGTCAACAACTCTTCAAGTTGTTCTTTTAAGGATTTATTTTCTTCATTAAACTTCTTGATCATTGTCCCTAGATCACTAGTAGAGCATTATTTCAAATCTTTCCTTAGCCTTTTGATGACTAATTAAGCATCACTAAGTTTATCCCTTAGTTCTTTAGTTTCTCTTTTAGACTTGTCCAGGTCTTCAAGAGTAGCTTCCAGATTTCTTTTCAGATGTTTCATTTCTTCTTTGTCCATGATCTCCTTGAGTGGTTAAACTTCTTTGCTGAGGACCAGAGCTTTGATACCAATTGTTAGGAATGAGAACACTGAGAGGGGAGGGGGGGGGGGGGGGCGTGAATCAATGTTCACTTTATTTTATCTTTTTACTTTAACCTTTAAACTAAACTTAAATGCTTAAGTACTAAAATGAACATTCACATAAACATGAAACATGAAATCAGCATATAACACCAATATGGTTACGGGGAAACCCAAATAGGTAAAAACTTTAGTGGGAATTGAGGGTAATTAGGAGTTTCTTTAAAATGTATTAAGTATAGTCGACCTTGTTAAGGTTTAGACCCTATTAGGAGTCTTTTACAATATTCCCTATTAGGGGAGAGGACACACTATCTGAGAGCTCACTGCTCAAGTGGTGAAGGCTACAACCTTCTGATCTCAGATATGCACTATATCTACTGGATGAACTGTCACTGTGACACTACTTGTCAGATCCATTCTTTTGATGCACTAATGTTTTGACCTCTTACAAAGCTCTAATATATCTTATAGACTCTTCATATACTTCTTCTCTTCTTATTACAACTATCTATCAACTTCCATATTGAATACAATGGGCGCATCTCATATTTATATGCGCATACAAAATAGACAACTAGATCAGCCCTTAGACCTATTACATACAACGCCTCCAAATGAATTGGCTCAAGAATGTTTACAAAAAAAATATACATATGTCAGAAACCTAAATAAAATAGGTGCATACCCTTTACAGTAATAGAATATAACCGCAAGTCAAAATGATAACAATGAGCTGCTTACTTTGTTCTTCATTGGCACGCACTAGCTGTGTAACTTCATTTGTCTGTATCTTCCTCATACTTTCCTATCTGATCCTGATCTCATATAATAAGCATGAATATATTCTAACTTAACTTCCAAGGTGCACACCATAACTTAGCCATACGGATGTGTGTTGATGATTTGAGCTGCAAGAATTCTGAACACTGTCTAGTCTTCAACACTTAACTGATTTTTGATCTTCTTATCAAGTGCGCTGACTCCAAACTACTATATGACTTTCTTTCCATAATGACAACACTATATTAAGTCATATACATTGGTATAGCCAACTTGACAACAACTTCATGTCATCATGCCATCTTGCTTGTCACCAATAATATGATTTTTTAGATGGTGTCTTCTCAAAAATTTTGCTAACACTTGTTCTCTTCTTTGTTCATCAATTGGTGTAGGGTCAAGATCTTCCTCAGTAGCTCCTTCCTAATTCTTAGTATCTATAAGTTGATGCTTGGTATCTTTATCCTGTTATTTGGTGATTTCATCCTATGGCTCAGATAGAATATCAGGTTGGTCAACATACGTGAATCTATCATAATCTTATGGTTCCTTTTTGCTTTCTTCATCATTTTTCTCAGCAAACTCATCAAGTCTCACATTTTCACTTTCAATCATTTTGTTAGAAACCTTATTCAAAAATTTTCAAGCTTTACTTTTAGTAGAGTAACCTAAGAATATTCCTTCATCACCTTTAGAATCAAATTTTCCATTTCTATCATCTTTCAGAATGTAACATCTACTTCCAAATATTCTGAAATAACTTACATTGGGTGTGTACCCATACCATAACTCATAAGGTGTCTTGTTTGAATCTTTCTTTAGTTGTACTTAGTTCAATGTGTATACAGTAGTGCTAACAACTTCTCTCCAGTACATTTGTGCAACATCTTTCTCAATCATCAGTGTTCTAGCACAATCAACTATGGATCTATTCCTCCTTTCAACAATTCCATTCTGTTGTGGTGTTTTCAGTGCAAAAACCTGTCTTTTAATTCCATGCTCATTAAAAAATTTAGTAAACTCATCGGAAATAAACTCACCACCTCTATCAGATCTTAAGCATTTTAACTATTTTCTAGTTTAGCTTTATACCATTTAAACATCGTGAAGGCTTCATATTTCTCTTTCAAAAACATAACTATCATCGTCCTAGAGTAGTCATAAAAAAATTAAATAAAATATGTATCACCATAATAACTCTGAGTTCTCATAGGACCACATAAGTCGATGTGAACCAAATCCAAAATAGCTTTAGATGAATAAGTCAGGTCTTTCTCTTGAAACTAGATTTTGACATTTTTCCCATTTGACATTGTTTACACATGACATGGCCAGGTTTAGATAAGCTCAGTAAGCCTCTAACTTTTCTTTTCTTATTGATATTAACCACATTATAAAAATTCACATGACAAAAAAGTTTGTACCACAACCACACATCTTCAGTTCTAGCCATTAAATAAGAAGTTTCAGCATTGTCAAGATAGAGTAGATTACCTTTTGATTGTTCAGCAGTACCGACCAACTTTCCAATCTTATTATAGATTTTCACCTTTCCATTTTCAAATGAAACTTGGTGACCTGAGGTATTCAATTATGCTACACTCAACAAATTATAGTTAAGTCCCTTCACCCAATATGCATTCTCGGATCTAATCTTATTGTTAAACAAGATAGATCCTTTTCCTTTTACTAGACAAGGTGTATCATTTCCCATTTGAACAGATACTCCATTATAATGTTCAAGGTATTCAAAATTTTCTTCATCACCAGTCATATGATGAGTACAACCACTATCAATAATCCATTAATCATTCTTGCTAACTTTAGAAATAAGTGTTGTTTCAACATACCTTTCCTCTTCTTCTTCTTCTTCTTCTTCTTCTTTAAAAGCTATGAATACCACATCAATATCTTCATCGGTGTTGGTGTCATCATCATCTTCAACAAGGTAACATGCTTTCTTTCCTTTATCTTTGTAGTCTCGGTTACTTCTTCTATCATACTGTTAGTTTCCCCTATGATCTCAGTTATATCTTATGTCATACTTTCTATCACCAGATGGTTCTTTTCCTTGTCATCATATTTTCGGTTAGGACACCTAGCTTCAATGTGACCAATCTCTTTATAGTTAAAACATACCAAAGGTAGTTTCCCTTTGTATCTTCCTTTACCTTTTTATAGTGTCCTAGCCATTAATGCTTCAAGTTCATCAAGTTCATCCTCGTCAATGTCATTGTCACTCTCATTTCTTATCATGTTTTTACTACTTGATTTACCAATTTTCAAAGATGACATAAATGTAGACACAACATTTAGCACAATATTTTTATCATAGTTATTCAACTCAAAAGTAATCAATTTACCAATCAGGCTATCAAGTGTAAGAATGTTACTTAGGGAAGATCTCATTTCATGAATTATAGAGATTCTAATAACATAAATAGGTAGTAAGGCTCTAATAATTTTACTCACAACATTGTCTTCATCAATAAGTCCTCCCACTCCTTGGATAGTATTGACAATCTCCTTGATTCGGTTACTATACTATGAAATGTTCTCACCTTATTTCATTCTCTCAACACATTTACATCTCCTCCATGAACTAGTGCAAGTTTGTCCCACATTTCTTTAGCATTAGTGCATGTCTTGATATCTTCAAATTCTGCACCAAATAAGCCATCAACAATCTCTATCATTGTCATGATGTGTTCATTTCTATCTCTCAACTGATCAACAGTCAAAGGGCCAATAGTCAATTGAATGTAAGCATTGTCCAGGAAAAATACTACAAATTCTCCAATTCTAGATATATGCAACTTCATTATGCTTTTCCATGTTGAGAAGTTTTCTTTGTTCAGCTTTGGCACTTTTCTCTTATACATCTTATGATCTTAAGCTTAAGTCCTTTAAAATTTCCTTCCAAGAAACTAATACATGCTAATATCGATTGTTAGATAACTAAGAGGGGGGTGAATTAGTTAGTTCCATTTATTCTATAGTCCCAAATCTTCCAAATGTATATACTCAAAATGTTTAATCAAATTATCTACTTGGTAAGCTATCAACAATAACTTTCACTTCATCTACCGATTGACAGTCAATTCAATATTGTATTGACTGATCTGACTAGTTATGAAATGTGTAAAGTAAAATAACAATCCAATCACATTAAATACACATAACACATATATTTTTAACATGGAAACCCTATTAGGGGAAAAACCACCTGGGACTGGTAACCAAAAATAATTAACTCTTCTTAAGTGAGCTCGGCTATGATCCAACCTTGTCAAAGGTTACAAAACACTTTGTAAGGTGTGACCTAGTTAAAGGATTTATCACTAACAATTCTCCCTTGACCAAATTTTAGTATGGGGTCAACAAGAAAATAATCAACATTCATTGAATGTCATATTAAAATACAAAAAGATAGTTAAGTCCACTCGGTTAAGATATTTTGTGGTAACAATGGTTAAATTGATACAATAATGATCTAATTCAAATACAACTAATATTTCTATATTTTTAGATCTATGGTAAGCTCAAAATACCTCCTCTAATGAATATTTAATTTAATCCTTCATATCCTCCAACTTGTTCAACTCGGTGAATAATTCCCTGATGCTCGGTAATGCCTACAGTTCAGCTCAGTTCTATTTGTAACCAGTTTGATCAATGTTGTATAAAAAAGTCATTTCACATGAATTCTCCTACAGTGTCAATAAGCTCCAGACTCAATAATGAATATCATGTCTCTTTAAATAGACTTCATAAACCATTTTCTTTTCATCCATTGGATTTTGCCTCTTAATCTACATTGTTCCTTTTGCCGCTTCAAGCTTCCTCAAAAATTATGTCTATAACACATTTCATCCTTCTCCATTTGATTAATCTTGAATTTTCTCATCCATTAGATCATAACAAAATTTATCTTCTACCTTAGAATCATAAGCAAATGTCCAGCTCATCAATTCAATTGACTGTTATAAACTTTATTTGTTTCTCTTACTTGGTCAATATAGAATGTGTCGGTGATAACTAAATCAGTTATTACTATTACTCGGTATACACTACACTAGCTCATTGTATACATAAATATTTGATTACTAACCACATAAACTTGTTTAGTTTTGATCTTCAATACATAACAAATTCATGTAATACAATCAAGTCAACAACATGATGCCATAAACTCTTCAATAAGTTACCCAATGTATACCTTAGCCATATCTTTCATATCCATCTCATCTTCATGTAGATATCTCATTCCTTTATCATTTTCTTCTTTAGATGTTTGTAACTATCATGATAAGTACCGTCGAAACTAGTTGACATCAATGATAATACATTGACTAATTTAATTTCCTTACATATTAGTTTAGTAGCTCGGTGATCTCTAATCACTATTTTTTACTTTTCCATTCATTTCATCAAGATATTCAATTAGTTGTAGATCATCAGTAATATGTTTCCTTGTTTCCAAACTTGTTGCATGTGTAATAGTAGCCATTGAAATTCCTTTCAAATGATCTACTATTAGGTCTTAATATGCACTCATAAGCTTTAAGTCCATACTTATTGCAATTGTAACAATATCCATCAAAATAAGTTATTCTTGGAGTATTTATTGATTTACTTATATAGACATTAGCTGTGTATCCAAGCTTTCCACAATTAGAGTAAGTGGGTTTAGTAGGTTTCTTACCTTGTAGACTAGTGTTTCCATTTGGAACATATGATTTTTGCAAGTCATTAATCTTAGATGATTCTCATTTTTAAAATTTTTTATCCATGATGTATCCTAGGCCAGAAGGATCCTTATGTTTCTCTTGATTCTTCAGTTGTTTATCAATATTTTGCATGCTTTTTTCATACCTCTTAATTTTTTCATTTGCATCTTTTTCAATCTTCAAGTCCTTTTTTAGTTGTTCATTTTCTTTTATTAATCTTTTATTTTCAGCATGCATTTATAAATTCTCATCATTGTTGTCATTGATTTGTCCATTTAATGTGTGATTTTCATCTGTCAACCTTTTTATTATTGCATTTTTCTCTTTGATAGTTTGTTCAACATTTCTCTTCTCTAATTTAAGAGTTCATTTTTGTTAGAAAGTAAAGTCCACCAAGATAACTGAGAGGGGGAGGGGGGGGTGAATTAGTTATCAGATAATTATAAATTTTATCATCTTCAATAACATTAAACCTTATAAGCAATATAATTACCAACCATAGAAAGATATTCATACACAATAACACAATAACACAAGATATGTTGACTAGGGAACCTCTTGATCAAAGAGTAAACCCTAGAGAGAATGATGCCCACAAAAGATGCACTAATATGAATATTCCTTGTTAGAGGAAGGACTCTATTAGGAGTCTTATGAAATACATTCAGTACATATGAATCCCTATTAGGAGATTTTGAATCCCTATTAAAAGATTCTAACCGGGTTTAGAGTTATGGAAGATAGAAGGACCCACTGCCCAAATAGCTTCAGGGTAAGATCATTGAACACAATGTCCAAATAATATTTGCATTACTCAATAGAATAATATGTTACCTCTTCTTTGACTATGTCAAACCACACTCATTGTTACATCAGATCTCAATTTTAGATCTTTGTACTTCGCATGTCTTCCTTCACAAATTCACTTTCACACTTAGCTCTTTTCTTCACTTCATGCATACAACATCACAACCACTGCTACCATATCATAATTACACACTTTCACATCTCAACTACTTACTTCTCCATTAAAAAAATGAAATAAAATCCTTCCTTTATACCACACTCAAATAATTACAAATGAGTCAGCATACAATTACAAAATAAAAGTTTCCACATGCTACACCAAAATTACAAAAAACTGTCAGCTTCCAAATACAATAAATCTTCACTCGTGTGACCTCAAAGTCTTTGATGTCATCCATGTCACTATCAATGTGTCTTCAACTTCCCTTTAACTATGAAAAACTAGATTCCATCCCGATTAGGAGATATCATCCGATTTCCACAAACCGCTACTCAAGAACATTGCTTGAATACTACTTCCACCAAAATGATCATAACTTCCATGAATAAATGAATTACTATCTATGCTCTTAACCATAGAAATATAACATATCAAAGATTATAACCTCAAAAAATCATAGCTCAAACTATAATAACCCATGTGTGCTAATCCAAACTCTATATGCTTCTCTGCAAGTCTTCGGTAAATCACTGTGTTGACATCAATGACAATCATAGTCATGAATGCAACAACAACTACTAGAGAATGGCTACCAAACACTTTAGCATTCATTCCTAACACTTTTTTCTTTTTTAGCTACTCTCATTCTTTCAAGTATCTCATCCATCCTTATGGCTTGACTTTCTTGTTCACTTTCAATCTTGGTTACCTCATTAGTCAGGATCTTATTCTTTTACATCAGATCTGATTATTGGGATTATGGAAAGTTGAGTTACGAAGAGGGTAGGGGTGAATCAATAACCTCAAAAAAAAAATCAACTGAATCCTTATAACATTGTAAATCATTAACCGAATGACATGTTATCTTTTCATCCATTCATAACATTACTAGAAATATGTTTTCTAATATAACATGTAAACATCAATGAAACTTCATACACAATACACAAGTATTTTGGTATCGTAGAAACCCTTATTAGAAGGTAAAAATTGTGGTGGTGATGACACCCACAAAGCTTCACTAACTAAAGTAATAAATTTTTTTGGTTAAGGCTACAATGTCTAATCACTTGTGATGATCTTACCCTATTAGGAGTAATAATAAAGATCTATGAGGATCTACCTAGTTAAAGGATTTAGGTAACACAATTAAGAGTTCACTCTATTAAGAGATTTAAGTCTACCACAATTTTTAGAAAGTAAGAATAGATTGATCTGTATATAGAAATTAACTTTGCCTAATTTTAGATCTGATAGGTACTTAGCTGTGATCACCTTGTTGTGATAGATTTCATCTTTGAATTATGCTCGATAGCCTTCTGATCTAATACTGATTCAATCCTTGACTGCTTTGTCAATAATTTAACTTCACAATCTTGTCTATTCTTCATATGTATGTATATGCATCTACTTCATGTGTGGTAATTGTAAAAATGACATCTTAATAGTTCTTATATCAAAATATTTTGACCTAATTAGGGTTATGGCATCATCTACAAAACCTAAGATCTATGATCCAAATGAAAACCCTAAAAAATTATAACATAGGGATCATAAATCATTAAATGATTACATCTACATTTAATCTCACCTCGATCTTGTAAACCATTTTATAGATCGGTGTAAACTATTTACCTTGTTCCTATGCCATTGAAAACTTTTATATCCTTCCTATTTTGCTCGGTATATACTGCATTCATCACTCAGTAAATTACTAATGATCAATATATATGTATTCTTGGTTATGTCTATACTCATTTCTCAATAATCATTTGGTCGGGTATGAGTGCTTGGTCAAGACTGTGCTCGGTTAATATTATATTCTTCCTTGTGCTCTGCTTGGTTACTATAGTTAAGAGTGTTTGACCGACTAGCCTATTTTCTTCCTTTATTGACCATATGTGTGACACTAATGAAAACATATAAACTAAAATTCTCCCCCTTTGGCATTAGTAACAAAAATACACATGTACGCCTTAAGAAAGAAATTCAAAAATTCATAACTAAATACTCAAAATTATAGACTCCCCTTGTCTATATGCCTTGGTAAGTATACAAACTATATATATTTTCTCCCCTGTAAGTATATATATCTTTCCCCACTTTTGGTAATAATGCCAAAACTTGTATAAACTTAGAGCTTATCAAAAAAAATTTGATGGGTTTTCTTCAAGTTGGCTAAGAGGTTTTCTCATTCCTCTTTCAAACTTTCAAATGCAATCTGTTCCTAACCAAATTGGGCATGCATGTCAAATATATGATCTACAACTGATAGCTCAAGAGTAGCTACTTGATCCTTGGCTTTCTTTACATGCCTTTGCATCACCTCAATGTGTGGTAACAACTCTACCCTAAGCTTGTGTTGGAAATTTGACTAACAAGGATATCACAATGTTGTCATTATGGAAAAATATATTGAGCACTGAGACAACATGATCAGAAGAAGAAGTTTTGCATGAAAACACATAAAAATTGTCTAAGTATAACAATTTTTACCAGTATTCATAGAGACCATTTTAATTAGTGATGATCATAGAAGCATTTTTAGTGTATGCACACTTGATCATATATCATTCTAGGTATATCAAAACAATGTCTAAGAGCACAAGTCTATACGACATGTACAGAAAGAGATATCAATGTTTTGCAGAGACAGTGTTGAGCCGACTAGAATAGAGAAGTGATCAGAATTTGATTATATTGAGTTGAGGGATTTTTTTTTTATCAAAATAATGACTTAAATAATTAGGGATGACATCCTAGATGTTAACCCTAAGGCAGGATGAAATGACTTTATGTTTTGAGAAGAGTATAATGTTTTGTAAGATGACAGGGAAGTTATTCTGCAATAACTTGTATATAAGTAAGAATAATGTAATGCGAACATATAGAAGTTGACATATGATGATATACATGATGCAAAATTTTAAGTTGTAAGAAAGAAATGAAGCAAGTATTGTATGTCAGTGTGAAGAGACTACAAACCTAGATTAGAATAATAAAGTTATTCAGTAGTAGTAAAAGGTTTTTGTATTCTACCTTTTGTATCTAAAGTTATCATTGTATATTGTGTGTTTGGGAACTGATCTCATCTTGCATACATCTATGTTTTGTAATAGTAACTCCTAATAGGGTTGAAGCTTCTAATAAGGCCTAAAGTCCCTTAACTAGGATACAGACACTATACAGATGTAATAGACTCTTAACAAGGTCAATATCCTTAATCATATACTTTTGATTAGTGGATCAGTTGTGGCTATTAGCCCTGTTAGGGTTTTCCATTGGCTAGGGTTTTCTTGAGAATAAACAAGGTGTTTTAAGTTCATTTATTCTATTTTTATGGTTATTGTTTAGTTTACTTAGTTTAGTTTCTTATGCAAGCTACAAGTTAATTTCATATATCCATAATTAGGAAAAAGTAAAAGTTTATGATATAATGATTTACCACCCCCCCTCTCAGTATTTCTTATTTCTAACAATTGGTAGTAGAGGTTATTTACTCAGAACAAATTTATTCATCGAAAGTCTAACAACTTGAGTAAGATCTCTATGGATATGGATCAATTGTAAAAACATCTTGATGAAGCTCTTGAACAGATTGATATTCTTATTGAAAAAAGTGATACACTGAAGGACAAATATGATAATGTGAAAGATTACATTGAGAAACTAAAGGAAAAGATAGAAGATTTGAAATCAAAGAAAAAACCTACAAGTCAAGTCAAGGATTGTGATGAAGTTTCAAAACTAAAGAAAGAAAATGAGATCCTTAAACAAGAACTAAATATTGTGTATCTAAAGTTAAGCTTGAAAGATGATAAAAACAAAGATGAATCAAATCTAAAGTCTAAAAATGAAGATCTGAGATTTAAACTTACCAAAGTGACATATGAACTTGAGACTACAAAATTGCAGTATTGTGAACTTGTGAAATACAACACAATAGCGAAAGGAGAACTAAATTATTCTAAACAACATCTTGAGAAACTATATTCCAGTAGTGAAAATACTAATGAACATATTTCTTATTAGAAACCCTCTTATGATAAAACTGGTCTTTGATACTTTGAAGATAAATTCCCAAAGAAGATTGAAGAATGTAAAGAACTAGATCCAGAATAGTCTGAGAATAAAGAAGAAGAGAAACTAGATGAATCTAAGAAATCTGCAGATGTACCTAATCCACCTAAGAAAGATGAACCACCTAAAGAGATGTGAAGATGATTCAAAGGTAGATTTTTTTTATGCAATTCTTTTGGACACATGAAAAGAGATTGTACAGGTAAGGAATTAAAACCTATCTTTGGTATTTGTTATATTTGTCATATTTTTGGGTAGACTTATTGATTGCAAGAAACCTAGATCTAATGATAATGGTAATAGTAGAATGTTTATAAATACTAACCCTGCAAATAAGAAACCTATTGGAGAAATGAACAAAAGAAATAGAGATATGTGTTATAGATGCAACAAATTTGGACACATTGCTAGAAATTGTAGATCACAAATCAGTTAGTCAGGACCAAGATATGGAAACAATGGAATAGTTTGTTAAATATGCAATAACATGGGTCACACAATAAGGTATTGCAAAATGAACAAAATGATAAATCCTAATCCTAGAAGAAATATAAAATATACCAGGAGAAATGTGAACACCAACAACAATCAGAAAGAAAGTTGCAATAACTTGGAAGAAGTTAAGTTTGTAAAGCCCATAGATTAAGAAAGCACACTCAGTATACTAGGAAAATAGATAGGTGAAGTATTTGAGAGTAAGTATGAATCATTTACAAATTCATCTCAAAGCAATTAAGCATCAAATTTCATGAACTATATATTAGATTAAGCATCATAATAGTATAGAATTTAGAGTAAGTTGAATTAAGCCTTGTGAAATTAATATAAGCTAGAATATGATATAAGATAGCTACTGTTAAGAGAGCATGAATTTATGAACATATATGTGATTACACAAAAAGAAATAATTTTTGCAGGTAACTAGGAACAACTTTTTGCATGAATGCACTTAAGAAATTAATGGAATGACAATGTATTGAAAGATTTGAAGGATAAAAGTGGATTGTTGAAATCATTTGATCATTCAAGTGTTTAGAAGTGATATATGTTAGGAATAGTCCCAAGAGATAACTGAGAGGGGGGGGGGGGGGGTGAATCAGTTATCTAAAAGTTTCAATTCTTTATCCAATTAAGTATACTTGAACATAAAGCACAAAAATAGTGAAAGAACACTTGAACACAACACAATATTTTGGTTACAGGGAAACCCAAATAGGTAAAAACCCTGTTGGGAATTGACACCCACTAATATTGAGCACTAGTGTATTATGATCCTTTTTAGAAGATCCTTAACCTTGTTAGGAGTTACTTTACAATATTTTTAGTACAATAGACCTAGTCAAGGGTCAGACCCTGTCAGGAGTCTTTAACAATAGTCCTTTTTAGGGGAGAGGACACACTATCCAAGAGCTCACTACTTAAAGGGGTGAATGCTACAACCTTCTAAATGATAGATATACATTATATTTGAATTTTGGTGAAATGAGCTCATACCTGCTATTTGGATCAGTTCCAATGTATAGCACAAATACTTTACTTGGTCCCATAGACCTTCTAATGTCTCAACACTTCACACACTCTTCTCTACTCTTCTTAATCAACTATGAACCACACTCAAGAAATCACAAATGACTGCCTATAAATATCTTTCCTCTAAATGATATAATCTAGTCAGCCTATTAGAACCATCTTGAAATCATATTAGAGGAACCATAAAAAACTCAAATAACAATTCACTCGGCTCTACTAAGCATGCAAAACATTCTAGGACCTGTCCAATAAGATAATTGTACACGCACGCTACACACTATCGGCTCTACCAAAACAACTAGATCTTTAGGCTCAAGCTGAATTAATTCATGCACTCTTAACCTAACATTAATAACTCTCCTCTAATATTAAATCCAAGGGCACATACCAAAATGACAGATGCAACTCCAGAAAAAATAAAATCTTTGTCGGCTCTTTTGAACAAACATAGGAAACTGCTACTGGTGAATAGCGACTGCATAACTTCACTTGTACTATTCATCAGAGCCTGGGACCATGAATGTAACATCACTAATATGTCTTCAACATATATCCAAGTGTGTAAGGCTCCATGATAACTGTATGGACAACCATACACAAAACACTTCCTATTACTCTATTAGGAACACTGCTGACACAAGCTGCTATATAACTATCTATACTAATAGTTAAATTTTGTGCCCATGATATCATGATGATATCATGTCAATGATACATATTCTAAAATATTACTACATAAAACTTCCAAGCATTCTACTTTCCATATGTTTTCATCAATGACAAACATATAATCAATACTGGCCTATTGGGAAATCTCCAACAATCTCCTCCTTTGGCATTGTGGCAACATGTGGAATGAAAAACCACCACCAACCCAATGAGAAATAATTTTTTAACATTCTCCATTTCCTCATAAAAATCTCCCCCAAAGATGAATCCTTCTTTTGCTGCACTAATCTTTAATATTCTCCATTTCCTCAACCAAACTGCCTCCAAGACTGAATATTGCTCCCCCTTACTATACTACTCCTTTTGTTTTTCATGAATCTTTATATTACTCCCCTTTTGACATCAATGGAAAAGGGTGCCATTCATTTTAAGCATTGGTACTACTCCTAAGGTAGAGTAGTCAGCCTTCTATCAGTCCCCGATGACTGATGTCTTTGCTTCTTTCTTTTAATCAGAATCAGGGAAGGGAATTACTGCCAACTTCTCCCTGAGATACACAAAAGTATCCTTAGGAAAGGGATTTGTGAATATATCTACCAACTAATCTTTAGTACTCACATAGTCCAACTTTACTTCTTTCTCTGCCACTTTCTCTCTTAGGAAGTGATACTTGATCTCAATCTGAATACCAAAGTCCTTTAGCATTTTCTTGATCCAAACAATTGTAGAACAATTCAGGGCTGCTGCAACATACTCTATTTCTTCTGTTGACTGAGAGATACAATTTTTTTTCTTGCTTGTCCAAGTGACAAGTCTATCACCAAGAAACATTACTCCACCTGATGTACTCTTTTTATCATCTATGCATCCTTCCAAATCAGCATCAGTGTATACATGAAGCTCAACATTTTCTGAATTAGGATACCATAGACCATAATCTATAGTTCCCTACAAGAATCTAAATATTCTCTTTACTACCATGAGGTGACTTTGCTTAGGTTCTTCTGCAAATCTTCCAACTATGGCAACTGCGTTGGAAATATTAGGTCTAGGCTAAGTAAAATATATGAGTTTACCAATCATAGACCTGTACAATGTTGTATCCACTACTAGTGAGTCATCTTATTTTGTAAACTTCCATCTAGTGATCATAGATGTTCCCACTGGCTTACAATCATCCATATTGAATTTCTTCAGTATCTCTTTCACATACATGGATTGATTAATAAAAATTCCTTTTTCTTTTTCCTGCACATTTAGTCCCATAAAGTATTTGATAGGACCAATCATACTCATCTCAAACTCATTTTGCATTTCTTTAGAAAATTATGCACTTAGTTTGTCATAACCTCCAAAGATAATGTCATCAAAAAATGTAGCTACAAGTAGTAGACCTTCAGATGTCTCTCTAATGAATAGATTACAATATGCTGGTCCTTTCTTGAATCCAATCTTTGTTAGATATCCATCTAGTCTCTCTTACCATGCTCTAGGGGATTGCTTAAGTCCATAGAGGGCCTTCTTCAATCTGTATACCATATCAGGTCTATCTAATAAAGTGAATTCTTCTAGCATCTCAATGTATACTTCTTTCAAATCTCCATTCAAGCATGTTGACTTGACATCCATCTGATAAACTTTGAAATTTTTGATTGTAGCATAAGCTAGAAACAACTTAATAGCTTCTAATCTTCTTACTGGTGCAAATGTGTCTAAATAATAAATGATTCTCTTTTCGCATATCCCTTACATACTAACCTTGCATTATTTCTTACTATTGTACCATCTTCTTTCACTTTGTTTCTAAATATCCACTTTGTTCCAATCACATTCTTATGACTAGGTCTTGGGACCAGTTCCCAAGTGTCATTCTTAATAATTTGATTAAGTTCTTCTTTCATAGCATCATGCTAATTTGAATCATTACAAGAATCTTCAACACTTAAGGGTTCAATATGAGATAGTAAACATACAACTTCACTGCTAGCTAAGTTCTTTTCTTGTGATCTTGTTAAGACTTTGCCACTCTGATCTCCAATGATGTCTTTCTTGGAATGATTTCTAGATGTAAACTTTGGAACTTTAGTTGATGCTGACTTATCAACCTTAAGAGTATCTTCTTCACTTGTCTCAGGGTCATTGAATAACACATCAATACTATCAAACATTTCTTGAATAACTGTTTCACTAGTGGAGGGTCCGGGTTCTTCTTCAATCATGAGTGAGTAATCATGATATCTTTCTTCAACCATAAACTTTTCATCAATCTTAACATGAGCACTTTCAATGATCTTTTTCAATCTTAAATTGAAACATCTATAAGCTTTAATTTTAGTAGATTAACCAAGGAAAATACCTTCATCACTTCTTGCATCAAACTTTCCTACTGCTTCATCTCTCTTGATGTAGCACTTGCTTCAAAGATTCTAAAGTATTTTACTTGGGAAAATTACCAAACCATAGCTCATATGGTGTTTTGTCAATGTCAGGCCTCAATTGAATTCTATTGATGGTGTAGACTATTGTATTGATCACATATCTCCGATAGGTGTGTGAAACTTTTCCTTCAATTGTGATGGTGCATGCTATATCAAGGATGATCCTATTCCTTCTTTCTGCAATTCCATTCTATTGAGGGGTTCTAGGTGCACTCAACTATCTCTTTATGCCATGTTCTTCGCAATACTCATAGAATCTATTAGAGGTGAATTCTCCTCCTCTATCCAATCTAAACCTTAGCTTTGAATATTTTGAACTTCTCAAATTCTTATGACTTATCTTTTAAGAATGCAACCCACATCATCCTAGTATAATTATCAACAAACAAAATGAAATACCTTTCACCATAGTATGATCTTGTTTGAGCTGGACCACATAGGTCTATATGAATCAGATCCAACTTGTTCTCTACTAAATTTTTCTTTCTCTTGAATGAATTTCTCACATGCTTTCCCATCACACATTCCCTACATATAGTATCAACTAGCTTTGCTATACTAGGTAGATCTCTTAGTATTTTTACATTGCTTAACTTTACTATGTTATCAAAATTGATATAACATAGTCTTTTATGCCACAACTAATTGTCATCAACTTTAGCAACAAAACAACTTGCTTCTGAATTGAGTTGGAAAACATTACCTTTAGTCTTCAAGCCTAATGCATTCATAACACCATCCTTGTTGTTAATGATGCATTTGTCATCTTTGAACTCCAACTAATAACCTTTTCCAAGTAACTGTCCAACACTACGAAGGTTTTGTTTCAAACCATCTACATAGAGAACATCATCAATACTATTCTTTCCATCCAAGGTGATGGCTCCTATACCAACTATGGGTTTAGGAGTGTTATCTCCAAATCTAACCATGCCACCATTGTATTTGTCCAGATGAACAAACCTGCCTTTTGTTGGAGATTTGTCAGCAAGCTAGTACTGACTATATGTTTGTCATTGATGACAACATATTGAAAGTAGCATGCATGGAAGTATTATGTAGTAAGATTTCTATATATGAAGCATGGACATGATATCAACATGATATCATGGGTGTAGAGGTTAACTATTAGTATAGATAGTTATATAGCAGCTGGTGTCAGTAGTGTTCCTGACAGAGTAACAAGCAGTGTTCTATGTATGGTTGTCCATAAAGTTATCATGAAGCCTTGTGCACTTGGATATATGTTGAAGACATGTTAGTGATGTTATAGTTATGGATGCATAGTCCGTTGATGAGTAGAAGTGAAGTTATGTAGTTAGTATTCACCAGTAATAGTTCATGTGTTTGTTCAGAAGAGATGACATAGATTTCATTTGTTCTTGAGTTGCACCTATCTTTAGGGTATACACCCTTGGATTTAAGCTTACAGAAGAGTTATTTACATTTGATTAAGAGGACATTAGTTAATTCATCTTATAGAGAAAGATCCAATTGTTTTGGTAGAGCCGACAGTGTGTAGCATGCATCTATAATCATCTTATTGGATAGGTCCCAGATTGTGTTGCATGCATAGTAGAGATCACATAAGGTTTATTAGAGTTTGTTATGGTTTCTTTATTATAATTCCAAGGTGGTTCTAATAGGATAATTGGATTATATCATTTGGAGGAAAGATATTTATAGGCAGTCATTTGTGATTGTTGGAGTGTGGTTAATAGTTGATTAAGTAGAGCAGAGTAGAGTGTGTGAAGTGTTGAACCATCAGAAGAAGGTCTATGTGACCAAGTAAAGTACTCGTGCTATTCATTGGAACTAATCCAGATAGTAGGTCAAAGTGTAGTTCATCAAGATCTAGATATAGTGTGTATCTATTATTTAGAAGGTTGTAGCCTTCACCCCTTTGAGCAGTGTGCTCTCGGATAGTGTGTCCTCTCCCCTAATAGGGACAATTGTAAAAGACTCCTAATAAGTTTTGACCCTTGACCATGTCTACTGTACTAAATATATTGTAAAGAAACTCCTAATAGGGTTAAGGATCTTCTAACAAGGATCACTATACACTAGTACAGAATATTAGTCGGTATCAAGTCCCACTAGGGTTTTTACCTATTTGGGTTTCCCTATAACCAAAATATTGGTGTTCTGTTTATGTTTTCTTTGATTGTGTTTATGCTTTATGTTTAAGTATACTTAATTGGATAAATAATTAAATCTTGTAGATAACTGACTCACCCCTCCCCCCTCTCAGTTATCTCTTGGGACTATTCCTAGCAATTGGTATCAGAGCCAAGTGCCTCAGAGAGAAATTTTAACAGCTTGAAGTTGATCATATGGCCTACTTCAAGAAAGAAAGTCCTAAGTTCAATGGAGAGAATTATCTTGATTGGAATAACAAGATGGTGACCCATTTGCAATGCATTGGTTTTGAATTTTTTGCTGAAACTATCAAAGAAGGCAAGATACCTACCTTAGAATACCTTGCACAAGATGATGCTACTGATAGGAAAAAGGAATTGTTTCATTAGAATGCTACTACTAAAGAAGCCCTTATCAGTGCCCTATCTGATGGTGAGTTTTCAAAAATAAAAAAAGGTAGATACGGCCCACAAAATATGGAAGCACCTAGAAGACATATTTGAAGGAGACAAACAAGAAAATGATGCACACAGAAAGACATGGAAGAAAATATACAATGCATTAGAGATGATACCTAAGGAAAATATCAGAGCTTACAATCAAAGGATAAATGAAGTAGTTGCTGAAATCAGAAACAATGGTGGAGAGATCTCAGAGGAAGATATTATGGACAAGTTGATGACTACTCTTACTCCAGAATATGAAAGAAAGATCAACAAACTTGATGAGACCATGTAGCTTACATCTAATTTCAAGAGAGAGACCTTGATTAGAAAAATATCAGCTTTATTAGAAATGAATGCTAGATGTTGGCAGTCATTCTGTAGTAGTTGTTGTTGCATTCATGACTATGATTGCTACTGATGTCAACACAGTGATCTTCTGAAGACTAGTAGAGAAGCAGATAATGTTTTGATTACTGCACATGGGATATTGTAGATATAGCTATGTGATGTTGAGGTTATATAATTTGATATGTTATTTGTCTATTTTTAAGAGTGTAGATAGAAATTAATTTATTCATAGGATTTATGAGCATTTTGGTGGAAGCAGTATCTAGGCAGTGTTCCTGAGTAGCGGTTTGTGGAAATTGGATGATATCTCCTAATCAGGATGAGATCTAGTTTTGCACAGTTAATGGGAAGGTTGACACACATTAATAGTGATGTGGTTCATAGTGCAAACTTTGAGGTCGCACAAGTGAAGAGTTATTACATCTGGAAGCTAACAATTTTGTGTAATTCTGATGTAGCGTGTGGAAACTTTTATTTTGTATTTGTGTGCTAACTCATTTGTAATTATTTGAGTGTGGTATAAAGGAAGGAATTTTTTTTCTTTATTTTTGAATGAGTAGCAATGTGAAAGAAGTGTGAGCATGGTATGGTTGAATGTGAATGTAAGCATGAAGTGAAGAAAAGAGCTAATGAAGTTGTGAAAGAAAAATTGTGAAGGAAGACATGCGAAGTATAGAGATCTAGAATTGAGATTTGGTTTAGTAGTGAGTGTGGTTTGGAATATTAAGAAGGTAATGTATTTCATATTATTCTACTAAATAATATTAAGGTCATTTGGACAGTGTGTTCAGTGATCTTACCTTGAAGCTATTTCGGCAGTGGGTCCTTCTGTCTTCCATAACTCCTAATAGGGTTAGAATCTTTTAACAAGGATTCAAAATCTCCTAACAGGGATTCATACGTACTGAATGTATTTCATAAGACTCCTAAAAAAGTCCATCCTTTTAAAAGGAATATTTATATTAGTGCATCTTTTGTGGGCATCATTCCCACTAGGGTTTACTCTTTGAAAAAGAAGTTCCCTAGTCAACATATCTTGTGTTATTGTGTCATTGTGTATGAATATTTTTCTATGGTTGGTAATTGCATTGCTTACATGGTTAAATGTTATTGAAGTTGATAAAGGTTATAATTATCAGATAACTAGTTCACCCCCCCCCTCTTAGTTATCTTGGTGGACTTTACTTTCTAACAATTGGTATTACAGTAGTAGGTCCTTGAAAGAAAATTTTAACAGCTTAAGGAGATCCATGGTGAATTTCATGAAAGAAAGCCCTAAGTTTGATGGAGTAAATTTTGATAGTTGGAAAGAGAAGATGAAGACACATCTACTATGTTTAGGACTAGGTTATTGGTTGATTACAAAGAATGAGAAGACTATCATTGGAGAAGATAATCTTGAGACAAGATCTAAAGATGAGCTAGATCTATTCATGGGTAACATACTTGAAAGAGAAGCACTTTTGATAGCACTTCTAGAGAATGAATACAATCAGGTAAAATTTTTAACAAAAGCCCATGAAATTTGGAAAGCTTTACACTCTACTTTTGAAGGTGAAGAACATGCTAAGAGAGCTAGATTACATAATTGGATATGTCCATTTGAAGATATAAGAATGATGGAAGATGAATTTGTTAGAAGCTATATTGGTAGAATATCAGAAATTGTTGCAGGAATAAAAGCTTATGGAGGAACAAAGACAGAGAATGAAGTGATATGGAAAATTCTGAGGACATTAACTCCTATATTTAAGTAGACAACATAGATGATTGAACAAGTTATACCTTGTGCTACAAACTTTACAAGAGAGACTCTTCTTGGAAGATTGGAAGCAACAGAAATGACCCTAAGGGTATTAGGAGACTTACCTAGAATGGAGACAATAATCATTGCTCTTAATATTCATCCTACTTTGTTAAGAAGTACTAGTGTGAGTGGAGATTATGCCAGTAGCAGCAGATCTAGAAATGAAGAAGATAAGAAGATTGAAGAAGGTATTGCCTTTCTTATGAAAAGAGAACCAGACGGTAAGAAAATTTTTAAATGTTGAACTTGTCAAGAGTATGGTCATTTTGCATCTAAGTGTCCTAAGAGAGTTAAGAAGTACAAAAATAATTTTAAGCCTAGAAGATCTAAGGAATGTTATTATGTTAATGATGAAGATCTTGAAGTTAGTATAAAAAGAACCTTGAGTGAAAGTGACACTGAGATTAATGATGAAATAGGATTTGTAGCAATTAAAGAAGAGAATTCTAAATCTGATGTTAAAGAGGAAAAAGAATTAGTTTCCCAAGTTGAAAAGAAAGCTGATTGGATTATAGATAGTTTTTGTTCTCATCATATGACTGGTGACATGAAGAAGTTCATAAAGTTTAACAACTATGATGGAGGAATTGTTAGAGTTGGTAACAACACACCTTGTTTGATTAAAAGTATAGGATCTATTACTCTTGATGGAAAGACTAATACTGATGATGTTTACTTTGTTGATAGATTGAAACATAATATTTTGAGTGTTGGATAGTTAGTGAATAAGGGATATCAAGTTTGGTTTACTGAGAAAACTTGTGTGATAAAGGATAACGATGGAAATCTGATTGGAACTAGATCTAGAACTAGAGGTAATGTATTTCAGTTGAATCCTACTGAGATGACATGCTTGATTACTAAAATTGATGATAGTTGGTTGTGGCATAGAAGGTTTTTTAATATAAAGTTTGATAACATTGTGAAAGTAAGTACTACACTTGTAGTAAAGGATTTGCCTAAAATTATGAAGCCTACTGACATGATTTGGAAAGAATGTGTGATGGCTAAGCAAAAGAGAAGTTCATTTCCGAGTAAGAAGTTCACATTGGCAGAGAAGTTGGAGATTGTTCATACAGACTTAAGCGGTCCTACTAGGACTAGAGGATTCTATGGAGAAAGGTATTTTATGATTCTTGTTGATGATTTTACAAGAATGATGTGGATTGCATTTGATAAGTTTAAGATCATTAAGAATAAATTTGAGAATGAATCTGGAATGAAGATTAAATGTTTGAGATATGATAGAGGTGGAGAATTTACTTCTAGAGAGTTTAACACTTTTTGTGAAGTGAATGGTATTAAGAGATAGTTTTCAGCCCCTAGAACACATGAACAAAATGGTATTGCAAAAAGAAGAAACAGGTCAATGACTGAAGCAGCAAGAGCTATGTTATTTGAGAATGATTTGGTGAAGACATTTTGGAGAGAAGCAGTGAATACAATGGTATATACAATGAATAGAGTACAAATCAAAGCAGACACAAACAAGACACCTTATGAATTATGGTTTGGACATGCACCCTCAGTTAAGTATTTTACAATTTTTGGAAGCAAATGTTATATAAAGAGAGATGATGATATTGGAAAGTTTGATCCTAGAAGTGATGAAGGTATTTTTATTCGATATTCTTTGAAGAGAAAAGCATATAGATGTTACAATAAGAGAACTAAAACTATTGTTGAAAGCACAAATGTTAAAGTTGATGAGAAGTTTAAAATTCTAGAAAGAATGCTTGACTATGAATCTAATGAAGAAGCTCATCCTCAGCCTAACATTGAAACTACTAAATTATTCTATGAGACTGACAGTGAATTATTGAATGAGAATCTTGTAGAAGAAACTAGAGAGGAATCTAGAGAAGAATCTATAGTTGAAGCAAGATGTGTGACTATGACACCGAACAGGTATATATCAAGACATCATCCTGTTGAACAAGTTATTGGAAGTTTGGACAGAGGATTTTTTACTCAAAATAAGGTACATTTATGTTTGATTTCTCAAATTGAACCTAAATATACTAGTGAAGCTTGTGACAATGAACATTAGATTAATGCTATGAAAGAAGAACTAGATCAAATTGAAAAGAATGAGACATGGGAATTGGTACCTAGACCTAAAGACAAGAATGTGATTGGAACTAAATGGGTATTCAGAAACAAGATGAATGAGCAAGGAGAAGTAGTAAGAAACAAAGCAAGATTATTTTGTAAAGGATACTCGTAGCAAGAAGGAATTGACTATGAAGAAACTTTTGCACCTGTGGCAAGAATTGAAGCAGTAAGAATGTTCTTGGCCTATACATCTTTTAAGAAATTCAAAGTGTATCAGATGGATGTGAAATTAGCATTTCTGAATGGAGAACTAGAAGAAGAAGTCTACATTGAGCAGCCTGAAGGTTTTCCTTTGACTCAAGAAGGAGACATGGTATGTAAACTGAAAAAATTATTATATGGACTAAAGCAAGCACCTAGAACTTGGTATGCTAGACTGGATAAGTATTTGTTGAAATTGGGATTTACTAAAGGAACAACTGAGAGCAATCTGTATACAAAATAAATTGAAAATGGTTTGTTGATTATAGTTATTTTTGTTGATGACATTATCTTTGGAGGACAAGATGAAGCTAGTGACAAATTTGCTAATGAAATGAAGATTGAATTTCAAATGAGTATGATTGGTGAGATGAAATACTTTTTGGGATTACAGATAACATAGAATAGTGATGGTATCTTTGTATGTCAGACAAAGTACTTGAATGATTTGTTGAAAAGATTTGGAATGGAGAACTATAAACTAGTTGGAACACCTATTATTACAAGACATAAACTATCTAGCAAAGATGAAACATCAGTAGTTGAGTAGAAGAAATATAGATCCATGATTGGAAGATTGCAGTACTTAACACATACTAGACTAGATATACAACATTCAGTTGGAATGGTAGCAAGATTTCAAGCTGAACCTAGAGAGTCACATTATGCAGTAGTAAAGAGGATACTAAGATATTTAAGAGGTACAATGGAATATGGATTGTGGTATGAAAAATCTGATGACTTTACCCTATGTGCATTTATAGATGTTGATTGGGGAGGTAGTGTTGATGACAAGAAAAGAACCAGTGGTGGAGCCTTTTTTCTTGGAGGAAGATTAGTTTCTTGGCTAAGCAGGAAGCATAATTGTATTTCACAAAGCATAGTAGAAGAAAATTATGTAGTAGTAGAAAATAATTGTAACCAGATAATTTGGATGAACTAGATGTTGAAGGATATTGGAATTAAATTTGTTGAACCTATTGTTATACATTGTGACAACACCAATACAGTCAATATGTCTAAGAATCCTATAATACATTCTAAGACTAAGCATATAGAGATCAAATATCATGTTTTAATAGAGAAAGTTGCAGAAAAAGAAGTCAAACTAGATTACATAAGCACAAAGGAACATATATAAGACATATTTACAAAGCCTTTTCCTAAGGATACATTTGAGTATCTGAGAGGAATGCTTGGGGTTATGCCCCAGCCTACTTTTGAGTAATGATGTAGTTGGTTCCATCCATCCAATGGTATATGAGCCCTATCTATCTTTCTAGATTAGATGTTGGTACTTCCTCTATAAGGGAGCATGTGAGCTGAGTCATGAGGACTCTTGTGAATGTATTTTTCTGAACAGTGTCTATTGACATTGAGTTGTTGACATAGTGATGAAATTTTTTTCATTGATGTCAATGGGGGAGAAGTGTACATGAAAAACCACTTGTACCATCTATTGGAGATAACTGAATAGGATAACGAAGAAAGATTTGAAATGTTTGTCAAAGTAGCAGTATTGGGTTTTTGGAACATTGGATATTTTTCATCTATGTTTCCATCAATGCCAATGGGGGAGATTGTTAGGAATGAATTTTGGATGTTGGCAGTCATTCTGTAGCAGTTGTTGTTGCATTCATGACTATGATTGCCATTGATGTCAACACAATGATCTTCTAAAGACTAGCAGAGAAGCATACAGTGTTTTTATTAGCACAAATGGGATATTGTAGATACAACTATGTGATGTTGAGGTTATATTCTTCAATATGTTATTTGTCTATGGTTAAGAGTGTAGATAGAAATTCATTTATTCATAGAAGTTATGAGCATTTTGGTGGAAGCAGTATTTAGGTAGTGTTCCTGAGTAGTGGTTTGTGGAAATCAGATGATATCTCCTAATTGGGATGAGATCTAGTTTTTCTCAATTAAAGGGAAGGTTGAGACACATTGATAGTGAAATGGTTCATAGTGCAAACTTTAAGGTCATACAAGTGAAGAGTTATTACATTTGGAAGCTGACAGTTTTGTGTAATTCTAAAGTAGCATGTGGAAACTTTTACTTTGTATTTGTGTGCCGACTCCTTTGTAATTATTTGAGTGTGGTATAAAGGAAGGAATTTTTTTCTTTATTGTTGAATGAGTAGCAATGTGAAAGAAGTGTGAGCATGGTATGGTTGAATGTGAATGTAAGCAAGAAGTAAAGAAAAGAGCTAATGAAGTTGTGAAAGCAAAATTATGAAGGAAGACATGCGAAGTACAAAGATCTAGAATTGAGATTTGGTGTAGTAGTGAGTGAGATTTGGCATAGTAAGAAGGTAACATATTTCATATTATTCTTCTGAATAATATTAAGGTCATTTAGACAGTGTGTTCAGTGATCTTACCTTGAAGTTGTTTGGGCAGTGAGTCCTTCTGTCTTCCATAACTCCTAACAGGGTTAGAATCTTTTAACAGGGATTCAAAATCTCCTAACAGGGATTCATATGTACTAAATGTATTTCATAAGACTCCTAACAAAGTCCATCCTTTTACAAGGAATATTTATATTAGTGCATCTTTTGTGGGCATCATTCCCACTGGGGTTTACTCTTTGATCAAGAGGTTCCCTAGTCAACATATCTTGTGTTACTGTGTCATTGTGTATGAATATCCTTTTATGGTTGGTAATTACATTGCTTAGATGGTTAAATGCTATTGAAATTGATAAAGGTTATAATTATCAGATAACTGATTCACCCCCCCTCTCATTTATCTTGGTGGACTTTACTTTCTAACAAGCTTTTGAGATTTAAAGATTGAAGACAGAACCAAAGAGTGAAACAACCTTCAAAGGAACAATTCAAGGTAAGAAATCTGCAAACACTTCTGGTAATTTTGATGATGATGATGAAGAGAAAACATTAGGTGATTTCATTGCTATGATTTCCAAAAGAGAAAAGAAAGGAAACGGAAAACATGAAGGTCAATTACCATTTAATTGCTTTTCATGTAGTAAGATCGGTCACTTTGCATCTACGTGTCCTACTAGAGCTAGAAAGTTCAATAAGGATTACAAGCCTAAGTATTCTAAGGAATGCTACTATGCTAGATATGGAGTTTTAGATGAAGAATATGGTGAAGAAGAAATTGGATTCATTTCTATTATAGATAAAATGAATAATAAGAAAAATCATAAAGATGATAAGAAAGAGAATCAAGACCTAGCATTGATTTCACAAGCTGACATAAGAACAGACTGGATTATAGATAGTGGTCGTTTACATGACATGATAGGTGATAAAGGCAGGTTTGTTCATTTGGACAAATACAATGGCAGTATGGTCAGATTTGGAGACAACACTCCTAAACCAATAGTTGGTGGTTTGAAACATAACATTCTCAGTGTTGGACAATTACTTGGAAAAGGATATCAGTTGGAGTTCAAAGATAACAAATGCATCATTAACAACAAAGATAGTGTTATGATTGCATCAGGCTAAAAAACAAGAGGTAATGTTTTTCAACTCAATTCAGAAGCAAGTTGTTTTGTTGCTAAAGTTGATGACAATTGGTTGTGGCATAAAAGACTATGTCATATCAATTTTGATAACATAGTAAAGATAAGAAATGCAAAGGTAGTAAGAGAAATTCAGGGAATGTGTAATGGGAAAGCATGTGAGAAATTCATTCAGGAGCAAGCATAATTCAGTAGAGAACAAGTTGGATCTAATTCATATAGACCTATGTGGTCCAAATCAAACAAGATCATACTATGGTGAAATTTATTTCATTTTGTTTGTTGGTCATTATACTAGGATGATGTAGGTTGCATATAAGTTAGAAGCATTTGAGAAATTCAAAATATTCAAAGCTAAGGTTGAGAATGAATCTAGACTAAAGATAAAATGTTTGAGATTAGACAAAGGAGGATAATTCACCTCTAATCAATTCTATGAGTACTATGAAGACATGGCATAAAGAGACAGTTAAGTGCACCTAGAACCCCTCAGCAGAATGGAATTGTAGAGAGAAAGAATAGGATCATTCTTGATACAACATGCACCATTATGATAGAAGGAAAAGTTACACACACCTATTGGAGAGATGCAGTCAATACAATAGTCTATACCATCATTAGAATTCAATTAAAGCTAGGCACTGACAAAACACCATATGAGCTATGGTTTGGTAATGTTCCGATAGTAAACTACTTTAGAATCTTTGGAAACAAGTGCTACATCAAGAGGGATGAAGCAGTAGGCAAGTTTGATGCAAGAAGTGATGAAGGTATTTTTCTTGGTTACTCTACTAAAAATAAAGCATATAGATGTTTCAATTTAAGATTGAAAAAGATCATTGAAAGTTCTCATGTAAAGATTGATGAAAATTTTATGATTCAAGAAAGATATCATGATTACTCACCCATGATAGAAGAAGAACCTAGACCCTCCACTAGTGAGACAGTCATTGAAGAAATGTTTGATAGTATTGATGTGTTATTCAATGACCCTATGAAAAGTGAAGAAAATACAACTAAGGCTGATGAGTCAGCATCACCTAAAGTTTTGAAGTTTACATCAAGAAATCATTCCAAGATAGACATCTTTGGAGATCAGAATGGCAAAGTCTTAACAAGGTCACAAGCAAAGAGCTCAACTAGTAGTGAAGCCGTATGTTTACTATCTCAGATTGAACGTTTAAGTGTTGAAGATGCTTGTAATGATTCAAATTGGCATGATGCTATGAAAGAAGAACTTGATTAGATTATTAAGAATGACACTTGGGAAATGGTCCCAAGACCTAGTGAC
Organism: Chamaecyparis obtusa; assembly: GCA_027943335.1. Lineage (NCBI taxonomy): Eukaryota > Viridiplantae > Streptophyta > Pinopsida > Cupressales > Cupressaceae > Chamaecyparis > Chamaecyparis obtusa. The sequence continues at coordinate 886,732 of BSBK01001047.1, read as the reverse complement.
AAGAATGTGATTGGAACAAAGTGGATACTTAAAAACAAGATGAATGAAAGTGGTATAGTAGTAATAAATAAAGAAAGATTAGTATGTAAGGGATATGTACAAAGAGAAGGCATTGATTATTCAGACACATTTGCACCTGTGAGAAGATTAGAAGCTATTAAGTTGTTTCTTGCCTATGCTATAGTCAAAAACTTCAAAGTTTATCAAATGGATGTCAAGTTAGGATTCCTAATTGGAGATTTGAAAGAAGAAGTATACATTGAGTAGCCAAAAGGATTCATCTTATCAGATAGACCTAATATGGTATGAATATTAAAGAAGGCCCTCTATGGACTTAACCAAGCCCCTAGAGAATGGTATGAGAGACTAGATGGATACTTAACAAAGATTGGATTCAAGAAAGGAGCAGCAGATTGTAATCTATTCATTAGAGAGACATCTAAAGGTTTACTACTTGTAGCTATATTTTTTGATGACATTATCTTTGGAGGTAAGGACAAGCTCAGTGCTTAATTTTCCAAAGAAATGTAGAATGAGTTTGAGATGAGTAAGATTGGTCCTATCAAATACTTTTTGGGACTAAATGTGCAATAGACAAAAAAAAGAATTTTGATTCATTAGTCAAAATATGTGAAAGAGATAATGAAGAAATTCAAGATGGATGATTGCAAGCTAGTAGGAACCCCTATGATCACTAGATGCAAGATTACAAAAGAAGATGACTCACCAGCAGTAGATATAACATTGTATAAGTCTATGATTGGTAAACTCATATATCTTACTCAGACTAGACATGATATTTCCAATGCAGTTGGCATTGTTGGAAGATTTGCAAAAGAACCTAAACAAAGTCACCTCATGGCAGTAAAGAGGATATTCAGATACTTTTGGGGCACTATAGATTATGGTCTATTGTATCCTAATTCAGAAAATGTTGACCTTCATGTGTACACTGATACAGATTGGGTAGGATGTGTTGATGATAGAAAGCGTACTTCAAGAGGAGCAGTGTTTCTTGGTGATAGACTCGTCACTTGGACATGCAAGAAATAAAATTGTATTTCTCAATCAACAAAAAAAGTGGAGTATGTTGTAGCAGCCTTCAATTGTTCTACAATTGTTTGAATCAAGCAAATGATAAAGGATTTTGGAATTCAGATTGAGTATCCTATTGTTATTCACTATGACAACACTAGCACTATCAATATGTCAAAGAACCCTATGATGCATGCAAAGACAAAGCACATTGAGATTAAGTATCACTTCCTAAGAGAAAGTGGCAGAGAAAGAAGTCAAGTTGGACTATGTGAGTACTAAAGATCAGTTGGCAAATACATTCACAAAACCCTTGCCTAAGGATACTTTTGAGTATCTCAGGGAGAATTTGGGAGTAATTCCCTTCCCTGATTTTTCTTGGAAGAAAGTAAGGAAAGGCATCAGTCCTTAGGGACTAATGGAAGGTTGACTAATCTACCTCAAGAGTAGTACTGGTGCTTAAATGAATGGTTCCCTTTGCCATTGATGTCAAAGGGGGAGTAATATATAGATTTATGAAAAATAGAAGTAAAAAGAGGAGTAATATACTAAGGGGGAGTAGTATTTAGTTATGATAGCAGTACTGTTGAGGAAATGGAGAATATTAGAAAATATTGCAGCAGATGGAGGATTCATCTTTGGGGGAGTTTTGAAGAGGAAATGGAGAATATTATAAAAGAAATGTTCATTTGGGTTGGTGGTGGTTTTTCATTCCACATGTTTCCATCAATGCTAAAGGGGGAGATTATTGGAGATTTGCCAGTAGGCCAGTACTGACTGTATGCTTGTCATTGATGAGAGCTTATGGAAAGTATCATGTGTGGAAGTCTTATGTAGTAAGATTTTTGTATATGAAGCATGGACATGATATCAACATGATATCATGGGAATAGAGGTTAACTATTAGTACAGACAATTATATAGCAGCTAGTGTCAACAGTGTTCCTGACAGAGTAATAGGTAGTGTTCTGTGTATGGTTGTCAGTACAATTATCCTAGAGCCTTGTGCAATTGGATATATGTTGAAGACATGTTAGTGATGTTTTAGTTATGGACGCATAGTCTTTTGATGAGTAGAAGTGAAGTTATGCAATTACTATTCATCGGTATCAGTTTCCTATGTTTGTTTAGAAGAGCTGACATAGATTTTATTGGTTCTTGAGTTACACCTATCTTTAGGGTATGCTCCCTTGGAGTTAACATTAGACAATATTTATTGATGTTTGATTAAGAGTGCATGAGTTAATTCATCTTACAAAGAAAGATCTAGTTGTTTTGGTAGAGCTAACAGTGTGTAGCGTGCGTCTACAATCATCTTATTAGACAGGTCCCAGATTGTGTTACGTGCATAGTAGAGCCAACATAATGTTTATTAGAGTTTTTTATGGTTTCTCTATTATGATTCCAAGGTGGTTCTAATAGGTTGACTTGATTATATCATTTGGAGGAAAGATATTTATAGGCAGTCATTTGTGATTGTTGGAGTGTGGTTCATAGTTGATTGAGTAGAGCAGAGCAGAGTTTGAAAAGTGTTGAGCCATTAGAAGAAGGTCTATGTGACCAAGCAAAGTACTTGTGCTATTCATTGGAACTGATCTAGACAACAGGTCAAAGTGCAATTCACCAAGATCTAGATATAGTGTGTATCTATTATTCAGAAGGTTGTAGCCTTCACCCCTTTGAGTAGTGTGCTCTCGGACAGTGTGTCCTCTCCCCTAATAGGGACAATTGTAAAAGACTCCTAACAGGGTCCAACCCTTGACCAGTTCTACTATACTTAATATATTTTGAAGAAACTCCTAATAGGGTTAATGATCTTCTAACAAGGATCACTATACAAGGGTATATAATATTAGTGGGTATCAAGTCCCACTGAGGTTTTTACCTATTTGGGTTTCCTCATAACCAAAATATTGGTGTTGTGTTCATGTGTTCTTTCATTGTGTTTATGCTTTATGTTTAAGTATACTTAATCAGATAAAGAATTGAATATTGTAAATAACTGATTCATACCCCCTCTTAGCTATCTCTTGGGATTATTCCTAACACCTTTATCACCTATCATGTGATGTTAAAAACCACCATCTATAATCCAGTATGTTCTTATATCAGCTTGTGAAATCAAAGCTAGCTCTTGATTCTCTTCCATATCTTCATGATCTATCTTATTGTTTAGTTTCTCTATGATAGAAATAAATCCTATTTCTTCTTCAGCTGAATCATCATCTGAGACTCCATCTCCAACATAGTAACATTCCTTAGAGAATTTAGGCTGGTAGTCATTTTTAAACTTTCTAGCTCTTAAGGGACATTTAGATGCAAAGTGACCAATCTTATTACATGAAAAGAATTTAAATGGTAATTGACCTTCATACTTTCCTTTTCCTTTCTTTTCTCTCTTGGAAATCATAGCAATGAAATCATCTAAATTCTTTTGTTCATCATCATCATCAAAATTACCACCATTGTCCATAATGTCCTCCTCTGAAATCTCTCCACCATTGTTTCTGATTCCAGCAACTGCTTCATTGATCCTTTGATTGTAGGCTCTAATGTTTTCTTCAGGTAACATTTCTAATGCATTTTATTTTTTCTTCCATGTCTTTCTACATGCATCCTTCACTTTTTTTTCACCTTCAAATATGTCTTCTAGGTGCTTCCATATTTTGTGGGCTATTTCTACCTTCTTATTTTTTGAGTACTCACCATCAGATAGGGTGATAATAAGGGCATCTTTGGCTATTGCATTCTTATGAAATAATTCCTTTTTCTTATCAGTAACATCATCCTTTGCAAGTTCTTCCAAGGAACGGATCTTGACTTTTTTGATAGTTACATCAAAAACTTCAAAATAAATGCACTTCAAATGGGTCACCATCTTGTTATTCCAATCAAGATAATTCTCTCCATCAAACTTAGGACTTTCTTTTCTAAAATATGTCATCTAATCAACCTCAAGCTATTAAACTTTCTCTCTAAGGCACTTAGCTCTGATACCAATTGTTAGGAATAGTCCCAAGAGATAACTGAGAGGGGGGGGGGGTGAATCAGTTATCTACAAGTTTCAATTATTTGTCCAATTAAGTATACTTAAACATAAAGCATAAACATAGTGAAAGAACACTTGAACACAAAATAATATTATGGTTATGGGGAAACCCAAATAGGTAAAAACTTTGGTGGGAATTGACACCCACTAATATTCTGTACTAGTGTTTTATGATCCTTGTTAGAAGATCCTTAATCCTGTTAGGAGTTTCTTTATAATATATTTAGTACAATAGACCTGGTCAAGGTTCAGACCCTGTCAGGAGTCTTTTACAATAGTCATTATTAGGGGAGAGGACGCACTATCTGAGAGCTCACTTCTCAAAGGGGTGAAGGCTACAACCTTTTGAATGACAGATATACACTATATTTGAATCTTGGTGAATTGCACTTAGACCTACTATCTAGATCAGTTCCAATGTATATCACAAACACTTTACTTGGTCACATAAACCTTCTTTTGATGGCTCAACACTTCGCACACTCTGCTCTAGTCTTCTTAATCAACTATTGTATCATCTTAAAATGGAAGAACTTCCATGTTAAGAGTTTTTATCCCTTTGAGTAAGTGGTTTAAGGTCATGGTTGGCATCTTTGCATTCTCCCTTATCTTGCACTTCTTCTCTGCACTTGATTTCTTCATTCTAAGTGAAATTAGGGTTAAGGTCTTAAGGACTTTCTTGATTTTCTCTCTTCCATGGCTCCACTTTCTAGGTAGGATTTAGAAATGATACATCCTAGTCCTTCATCATATCATTCCAAGGATTTTCTATCTATTCCTGACACTAGGTCCTATTCAGACAATAATTTCTAAGTTTCTAGCACCCCTGGAACCCCTATTGCAGAATTTGGCCAAGTTAGGGTCTGAGGTCAAAGTCAACCTCAACCCTAACTAGGTTAGAATCGACCTCAACCTTGACCTCTTCCCACCAAGATTTCAAATTTTCATTTTCCGGTAATTTAGCTTTCGGGATAATTATGTCTCACCTCCGAGTCGGCTGTTTCAGGTTCTGAAATGGTAAATCCTTTAATTGTATTTAATCAATGTATATTTTTTAAAGGCAAGGACCTAATTGGGATTTAATTCTCTAAGGTGGCCCATCTAGAGGAGTGTTCCCTAGATCACTATAAAAGGAGGCCTTCCTCTCTCATTTTCACATCACTCAATCATCAAGTTTTGGCAATGAAGCTCCCAAGTTCTCAAGGTGATCAAGAAAGCATTCATTCAAGTATTCAAGTCTTCTTCTTCATCCAAGCTCTCCATTGAAGATCAAGGATTCAAGAATTCAATCTATTGAAGGGATTTGGCTCAAGCATTCAAGATCTATCATTCAAACCCTAGATCTAGCCACCATGGTGGTGTGATCTTCCTTCAAGATCCTTTGTTCATCTTCAAGATCCATATCCTTATTTCCTTAAGGTGGATTTCAAGCATACAATCATGGAGGTTTGATAATGTTATGTTCAATCTTTCATATCAATATATTTGATTACATTCCAAATACATTAGCATATCTATTGAATTGCATAGCTTCATTATTAGATTCATTTCTACTGCTTGCTAGCATTCTCCTATTTCAATTTCAATATTAAGGTTGATTCCAAACTGGGGTTTGAGCAAGGCAAACCCCCCAAACAAACAACAAAACCATTTTTCTTGTAGGCATAGGTGTGGAATCTTAGATCTGAGAGAGAATTTGGATACCCTTTTCAGCAATCTTTCAGGACCTATGAATAGAATCAGAATCGAACTTCAAATAAATAATGGGGTCTTTGACCTTTTAAAAAGTCAAAGTCGACCTGTGTGAATTTGGAGAAAATATTTCTAGGTTTTGTCTACCTTGACATTTCCAGTCCAAAATAGGTGAAGGAATCCTCAAAAAGTTCATACATAAGTAGAATTTAGCATTTTCTAGATCTGCCCTAATTCAAGGTTAGTATTTGCACTTCAATTATTTCAAATTTCAAGCTTGATCCAACTATAGGGAAGTATAGGGTTTCTCTCTCTCTTTCATATTCTTCATAGATTGATTCAATTGTCTATTAACCTCTTGGTTGATCAAATTGGATCTCTCCTTTGGGAATTTGGATTTAGGAGTGAATCGTACATTTTCCCTACACACACACAAATAGTGGTGATTCCAAATTACCACTATTCAACTATGAACCACACTCAAGCAATAACAAATGACTGCCTATAAATATTTTTCTTCTAAATGATATAATCAAGTCCACCTATTAGAACCATCTTGAAATCATATTAGAAAAACCATACCAAACTCCAATAACAATTCAGTCAGCTCTACTAAGAACACAACACATTCTGGGCCTTGTCTAATAAGATAATTGTAGATGCACGCTACACATTGTTGGCTCTACCAAAACAACTAGATCTTTCTCCTCAAGCTGAATTAATTCATGTGATCTTAACCTAACATTAGTAACTCTCCTCTAAGATTAAATCCATGGGTTCATACCCAAATGATAGGTGCAACTCCATAACCAATAAATTCTTTGTCGACTCTTCTGAACAAACACAAGAAACTACTACCAGTGAATTGTGACAATATAACTTCACTTTTACTGATCATCAGAACCTGCATCCATGATTGTAACAATAATAGTATGTCTTAAACATATATCCAAGCATGCAAGGCTCCATGATAACTATACAAATAACCATACATAGAACACTGCTGACACAAGCTGCTATATAATTGTTTGTACTAATAGTTAGCCTCTGCACCCATGATATCATGCTGATATCATTTCCATGCTACATATGATAAAATCTTACTACATAAGACTTCTAAGCATGCTAATTTCCATATGTTTTCATCAATGACAAACATATAATCAATACTGGCCTGTTGGAAAATCTCTAACAATAGCATTCCTGAGCTGTGTTTGCCTTGCCCTGATCTTTGACATTTCTTTTTCTTCCTTCTCAATATTTTCTATTTTTTGTTGGTATACATTATTACACATGTTTACATCTATGGATGTGTCTTTTACTGAACTCTTGACTTTCTCAATCATAGCTTATGCCTCTTTTATTTTCTTGAAGTGGGCATCAGTAAGCTTATCCTGATTCATGCATTCTGCAACTTGGCCATATTCCTTTGTTGCCATCAATGAAAAAGGGGGAGATTGTTGGAAAGTTGTCTATACTAATTTATATGACTTAATATAGTGATTTCATTATGGCAACAAAGTCATATAGTAGTTTGGAGTTAGCGCACTTGATGAGAAGATCAGAAATTGGTTAAGTGTTGAAGAATGGGTAGTATATAGAGTTTTTATAGCTTAGAGCATCAGCACACATGTGTATGAATGAGTTATGGTGTGTGCCCTAGAAGTTAAGTTAGTTAGACTATATACATGCTTAATTTCCTTGATGTTTTCAACCAACTGTGTGTGCAAGATCTCACACAGATTGAACTCTCCATCTTCCTTCACAAGTCTAATACCAATTGTTAGGAATAGTTCCAAGAGATAACTAAGAGGGGGCTAAAGGGGTGAATCAGTTATCTACAAGTTTCAATTCTATATCCAATTAAGTATACTTAAACATAAAGCATAAACATAGTGAAAGAACACTTGAACACAACTCAATATTTTGGTTATGGGGAAACCCAAATAGGTAAAAACCCCAGTGGGAATTGACACCCACTAATATTTTGCACTAGTGTATTATGATCCTTGTTAGAAGATCCTTAACCTTGTTAGGAGTTTATTTAAAATATATTTAGTATAGTAGACCTGGTCAAGGGTTGGACCCTATTAGGATTCTTTTACAATAGTCCCTCTTAGGGGAAATGACACACTATCTAAGAGCTCATTTCTCAAAGTGGTGAAGGCTATAACCTTCTGAATGAAAAATATACACTATATCTAGATCTTGTTGAACTATGGTTAGACCTGCTATCTGGACCAGTTCCAATGTATAGCATAAACACTTTACTTGGTCACATATACCTTCTTCTAATGGCTCAACACTTCACACACTCTTCTCTACTCTTCTTAATCAACTATGAACCACACTCAAGCAATCACAAATGACTGCCTATAAATATCTTCCTCTAAATGATATAATCAAGTTATCTTATTAGAACCATTTTAATTAGCGATGATCATAGAAGCATTTTTAGTGTATGCACACTTCATCATAGATCATTCTAGGTATATCAAAACAATGTCTAAGAGTGCAAGTATGTACAACATGTACAGAAAGATATATCAATGTTTTGCAGAGAATGTTGAGCCAACCAGAACAAAGAAGTGATAAAAATGTGATTATATTGAGCTAAGGGATTATTTTTTTAATCAAAATAATGACTTAAATAATTAGGGATGACATCCTAGATGTTAACCCTAAGGCAAGATGAAATGACTTTATGTTTTGAGAAGAGTATAATGTTTTGTAAAATGACAGGAAAGTTATTTTGTAATAGCTTGTATATAAGTAAGAACAATGTAATGCCAACATATATAAGTTGACATATGATGATATACATGATGGGAAATTTTAATTTTTAAGAAACAAATGAAGCAAGTATTGTACATCAGTGTGAAGAACCTACAAAGCTAGATTAGAATAATAAAGTTATTCGGAAGTAGTAAAAGGTTTTTGTATTCTACCTTTTGTATCTGAAGTTATCATTGTATATTGTGCGTTTGGGAATTGATCTCATCTTGCACACATCTATGTTTTTTAATAGTAACTCCTAATAGGGTTGAAGCTTCTAATAAGGCCTAAAGTCCCCTAACTAGGATAGAGACACTATACAGAAGTAATAGACTACTAATAGGGTCAATATCCTTAACCAGATACTTTTGATTAGTGGATCAATTGTGGGTATCATCCCCACCAGGGTTTTCCATTGGCTAGGGTTTCCTTGAGAACAAAAATGGTGTTTTAAGTTCATTTATTCTATTTTTATGCTTATTGTTTAGTTTACTTAGTTTAGTTTCTTATGCAAGCTACAAGTTAATTTCATATATCCATAATTGGGAAAAGTAAAAGTTTGTGATATACTGATTCACCCCCCCCCCCCCCCCCCCCCCTCTCTCAATATTTCCTATTTCTAACAATTGTTAGCATAGCTTAGTTACTCAGAACAAATTTATTCAAAGAAAGTCTAACAACTTGAGTAAGATCTCTATGGATATGGATCAGTTGTAAAAAAATCTTGATGAAGCTCTTGAACAGATTGATATTCTTATTGAAAAAAGAGATACACTAAAGGAAAAATATGATAATGTGAAAGATTACATTGAGAAACTAAAGGAAAAGATAGAAGATCTGAAATCAAAGAAAGAACCTACAAGTCAAGTCAAGGATTATGATGAAGTTTCAAAATTGAAGAAAGAAAATGAGATCCTTAAACATGAACTAAATATTTTGTATCTAAAGTTAAGCTTGAAAGATGATAAAAATAAAGATGAATCAAATCTAAAGTCTAAAAATGAAGACCTGAGATTTAAACTTACCAAAGTGACATTTGAACTTGAGACTACAAAATTACAGTATTATGAACTTGTGAAATACAACACAATAGTGAAAGGAGAACTAAATTAGTCTAAACAACATCTTGAGAAACTATATTCTAGTAGTGAAAATATTGATGAACATATTTCTTATCAAAAACCCTCTTATGATAAAACTGGTCTTGGATACTTTGGAGATAAATTCCCAAAGAAGATTGAAGAATGTAAAGAACCAGATCTAGAAAAGTCTGAGAATAAAGAAGAAAAGAAACTAGATGAATTTAACAAATCTGAAGATGTACCTAATCCACCTAAGAAAGATGAACCACCTAAAGAGATGCGAAGAGGATTCAAAGGTAGATGTTTTTTATGCAATTCTTTTGGACACATGAAAAGAGATTATATAGGTAAGGAATTAAAACCTATTTCTAGTATTTGTTATAATTATCATGTTTTTGGGAAGAGTTATTGATTGCAAGAAACCTAGATCTAATGATAATAATAATAGTACAATGTTTAGAAATACTAAGCCTACAAATAAGAAACCTATTGGAGAAATGAACAAAAGAAATAGAGCTATGTGTTATAGATGCAAAAAATTTGGACACATTGCTAGAAATTATAGATCACGAGTCAATTAGTCAACCAAGATATGGAATCAGTTATCTAAAAGTTTCAATTATTTGTCCAATTAAGTATAGTTAAACATAAATGATAAACATAGTGAAAGAACACTTGAACACAACACAATATTTTGGTTATGGGGAAACCCAAATAGGTAAAAACCCTGGTGAGAATTGACACCCACTAATATTCCGCACTAGTGTATTATGATCCTTGTTATAAGATCCTTAACCCTGTTAGGAGTTTCTTTACACTATATTTAGTACACTAGACCTAGTCAAGGGTCAGAACCTATTTGGAGTCTCTTAAAATAGTCCCTGTTAGGGGAGAGGACACACTATCTAAGAGCTCACTACTCAAAGGGGTGAAGGCTACAAGCTTCTGAATGATAGATGTACACTATATCTAGATCTTGGTGAACTGGGCTTAAACCTAATGTCTGGATTAGTTCCAATGTATAGCACAAACACTTTACCTGGTCACATAGACCTTCTTCTCATGGCTCAACACTTCACACACTCTTCTCTACTCTTCTTAATCAACTATGAACCACACTCAAGAAATCACAAATGACTGCCTATAAATATCTTTCCTCTAAATGATATAATCAAGTTAGCTTGCTAGAACCATCTTGAAAACACATTAGAGAAACCATAACAAACTCAAATAAGAATTTAGTTGGCTCTATGAAGCACGCAACACATTCTGGGACCTGTCTAATAAGATAATTGTAGACGCATGGTACACACTATCAGCTCTACCAAAACAACTAGATCTTTCTCCTCAAGCTGAATTACTTCATGTGCTCTTAATCTAACATTATTAAATCTCCTCTAACCTTAAATCCAAGGGGGTTTTTGGTTGTTCCCTTTGATTTTCAACTTGTAGATTTATACTTTGATGGATAACTTTTAATATAACTCTAACTCTATCACCACTCCAAAGTCTACAAGGAAGAGGGCCAATTAACAAGGATAAAAAATGAGATCCTCCTACACTTTGAGCCTTAATGCTTAGGTGGGTGTACCCTTGATTCACTTCTTGAAAGGAATCACTAAATGGTATACCATTATACCCTTTACTAACTGATTGAAATATTTTATCATTTAAATGTGTGTGTGTGATTGATGATGATGGACTGCTTCTAGAGAACAGATCAGTGCCTTAACCCAGGGCAAAGAGTCACTTGATAACATATATCAACTAAGACCTTAACTCAAACACACATGAAATCAAAGTAAGTTCTTTTCCTATTACTCCCCTCACTCCCAAACCTGATCATCAAATTCCAATCCAACAATGAACCCACTGAAAACACCCTAAAGGCTTTAATCCTAACTTTTTTGGGAACTCCAAGCTGATCTCACAATACTCTTTGTTTACCATATGCTAATCCACCTTATGACATTAACATATATGAGTTCACAATCAAAACAAGAAGACAATCATCAATTTGAGATAGAAATTTAGGTGTATTCTTATTAACTTCAAAATCAATACATGGCCAAAATGGCAAATGCTAGGAACAAAACAAAAAATCCAATCTCTCCTTGTTTAGTATAATACCATCAACAACCAGGGACTAAAGAGAAAGTTTTGGAACCCTCACTAAGTCAAAACTGCTACAATATATACCCCCTAGTCATCTTGGAAACCCAAAATAGGTTGCAAGAAGCTACAGATGAATAGGATTAGGTTTTCACCCACTAAACCAACTGAAATAGTCAAGAAATTATTAGAGGGGATGAAAAATAGTCAAGCATGCCTAAGAAAGATTTGCACTTATGATAGATCTCTAAGAAATTATTGCAAATCATGGAATTCTATGTTAATCAGTCCTTTTAGCTACCTGAAACATGCGTTGAGAAACAAAACCATACTTTTCCTAGTACAAAAACATCATGCCACTAACCACAAAGACCCTCAAATTAGTCAGCAACAACTAGCGCCACCAAACCAATCGAAATCAGCTCAAAAAATCATAAATTTTGGTACTTCCTATCGCTGGAAACCTCAAAAAATTTGAATTTGAAATACAACTGTCATTTCCAAGCGCCAGCAGCAAATCGACAGTTGACATTTGAAATTAGGTCAACTTTATATCACGACCATTGGATCTTGCCCTTTTGAGGGCTTTATGATTTATCTTTTAAAAGACCCCAGTCACATTTAGCAATTTGGTGACTAAAGACCACCTCCAAGTCACAAAATACTTTATCTTTCCAGCACTTAGTTTAGTGGTTACGAGAAAACTTGTTTGCTGAATTGCTTGTCAACTTGGAGCACCGCTATTTTATTGTGTGAACGAGCAAAACCTTTGAAATTTTGTTAGACCGCTAAACACCTTATCTAAACCACCAAAAGGACTGAGAAAATTTACTGGGCCCACACAAGAAAATTTATAGTTGTCTCATCTTCGCATAGACCTCCAAGATTCCTTCAAATCATAAGACAACCGTTGATTGAAGAATCTTTCCCTACTCTGACAACCTTCTGACACTGAATGAAATCAACAGCTATCTTAAGTTCACATGTGTCAAAAAAAACCCATCAAATTATACACCGACCATTGAAGCTCTGCAAGTGTCAGAACCCATTGAACCTCAAAAAAACCTGGCCCCACTGACAACATGCCCAGTCACACAATGTGGACCAATCAGATAATGACAAATAAGCACACCTGGCATGTGGACCTGCTGCACCTTATCCCCTCTAAAAAATTTATAATCTACAGTTGTCACATGATCTTAAACCTCTGACACATCCCATTAGATCATACACCCATCGTTGATTTTCTAAAAATGTCAGGACCCTCTAACAAACTTAGAAACTAGGTCCCACTGACAACTACCACTGTATTATATCGTGGACCAATCAAAGACCACCATTTGTACCTATGTGTCACCTTGGACCCATAGTTTGAAGCATCATGTCATAAAGAGAATCAACGGTCGGCATAAGTTCGCAAGCCTCTGAGAAATATTATAAGAACTTACACCTACTGTTGGATTGAGATGGTGTTAGAGCTAGGCCCAGGAAAAATTTAAGTCAAAACTATAGGAAAATTAAAGGCGTAGGACTTAGGAAAAATTAAACGCTAGGGACCTAGGAAAAATTAAAGACCGCTGGGTGATAGAAACTTAGAAAAATTTAATAGCTGACCCCGTAAGGTGATAAAATAATAAGGCACATGTGCTAAAGGGATTATAAGTGGTCCAAAAGAGTAACATTAAAATAGAATAGGGCCAGGGTAAAACAAAAGGTTTCTCATACAATGGCTAGTTTTTTTAAATTTTTGAACTAGGGCTTGAGCCAGAGGCATAAAAACATTGCAGAGACTAGAGGAAAACTGGTAAAGCCATGAAATTTTTTCAAGGTGCTAATAGTGGCTTTGTCTAGGGATGTGTGGCTCTTGTAGGCACAACAAGAATCTAGAATCACTGGTTAAAGTAGACCATCCCACTAGAAAGCTGACAACAGAGAGCAACAGGACCAAAACCCTATAGACCAGGACAAAATAGGATAGGGGCAAGCAACTTTACACAATTTACAGAATGTACAGACCTAACTACTATTCATGGAAAATAGAATACTTTCAATTGAAGTATCTTTTCAAGAAATTTCCATGAACTGGCAATTCCTGAACATCACCATTTAATTCCTTGACAATGTATGAATCTTGTCCCCATTTTTCATGAATTATATATGGCCCTAGCCAAATGGGATCAAACTTTCCATGTTTTCCTTTATCCTCCAATCTAGCATTCCAAATTAACACCAAATCACCAGGTTCAAACCTTCTTTCAAGACTCTTCTTGTCATACAAATTCTTAACCTGTAACTGCAATTTGGCATTTCTTGGAACTGACTCTCTTCTAGTCTTATCCAACCTAATGAGGTCCTCAATTCTCAACTGCATCTCATCATCTATGCCATCATCATATAATTGAACAAACTTATACATTTCCAATAGATTATTTTCAGGCATTCTTGCATGTATTCCATATACTAGGTCAAATGGTGCACAACCAATTGCCCTCTTTATAGTTACCCTATCAGCCCATATAGCTAATGGTAGTTTTGAATTCCATGCTCTTTTATTCTTTTTAGGGATCCTCCTGAGGATCTTAATCAAACTCTTATTAGTAGATTATGCCTGACCATTTCCTTGTGGATGATAACATGAGGAATAAGAAATCTAAACTCCTAAACCTAGTAGAATTCCTTACATTCAGTAGACCTGAAGCATATGGCATTGTCACCTACTATTCTCTCAGGGCACCCAAACCTTGTAACAATGTTGTTCAACAAGAAATCAGTTACCACCTTGCTGGTTGCATTTCTTATAGGTAGAGCCTCTACCCACATAGTAAAGTAATCAGTGGCAACTAAGATCCATGAGTGTCCTCCACTTGACTTGTTTGGTATCTCCCCTATGAAATCAATTCCCTATTTTTGGAAAGGAGCTTGTACTTCTACTAGTTTTAATGGCATGTTACCTAAAAATTTAAGCTTACCAGAGAACCTTTGACAAGCATCACACCTCCTTACCAACTTTTTTGTGTCCTTGAAGATTGTGGGCCACTAGAATCCTACTCTCAAGATTTTATGATTAGTTTTTTTACCCATATAATGCCCACCACAAACTCCCTCATGCATTTGTTTTAACAACTTGTTAGCTTGATCTTCATCAACACATTTCAAAACTATGCAATCTAAATTCTTTCTATACAATTTGCATTTCACAATTACATACTTGATGGCCTATAATTTCAATGTCCTCTTCTTATTGTCATCCATGTTTGCTAGACATTTCATATTTATCAAGTAATAGATGATATCTTGATACCAGACACAATCATCCATATCACATGTATAATCAATTTCAGAATGATTTACCTGATTAGCATCAAGATTGGATTGGGCGATCAGTTTTTCCAATCCTTGTTCTCTAACCAATTTAGTAATTTGGACATCAACATTGAATTCTTGGATCCTATTGATCCATCTGCATCTTCTCCCAGACACCTCCTGTTGTGAGAAAATATCTTTGACTACTACACTTGGCACAAAAGAAATCACAACTGCTCCCATTAGATAACATTTAAAAGCTTTCACAGCCTTGACCAATGTATAAGCTTGTTTCTCATTGATGTCATACTTCAATTCAGTAGCCTGCAAAGATTTACTAAAAAATGCAATAGGTTTCTCAAAACCATCCTTATTCTTTTGTAACAAAACTAAAACAATAGTGTGAAAAGATGCAAAGGAAAATATGTGCATTGGGACATTATAATCAGGTGCCTTAAGCACTGGTGCATCTTTGATAGCATGCTTGATATTTTTGAAAGCCTCATGAGGCTCACCCTCCCAATTGATTGCAGATCCCCTTTTCAACATCTTAGAAATAGGTCTAGTGACCTCAGCAAAATTTGTTACAAATCTTCTCAAGAAATTTACCTGGCCAAAGAAAGACTGAATCCCTTTAACATTCTTTGGTCTCTAAATTTTATCAATAGCTACTACCCTCTCAGGGTCAATTCTCACTCCTTGCTTCCCAACTAAGTGGCCAAGCAACTTACCCTCAATGACACCAAATGCACATTTCCTTGGGTTTAATGAAATGCCATATTCCAAGGCCCTTACAAATATTTTCTCTAAATGAGTACAGTGGTCTTCATAAACAACAAGGAAATCATTGATAAAATCTGCAAAACCAACATCCATTGCTCTCTAAAAAGTAGCACCAGCATTTGTGAGACCAAAAGGCATTCTCACATAAACATATGTCCCCCAAGGTGTTGTAAAAGCTATCTTGAATTATTTTGATTCTTTTACAATTAGCTGATTGTAACCAGAGTAGAGAAACCATCCATCATAGACATCAATTCAGATTCGGTTACTCTTTGCAACATAGCTTCCATGTTGGGCAAACAATAGTTATCCTTTAATGAGCTGATGTTCAAATTCCTGAAGTTCACACAAAGTCTGATGTCACCATTCTTCTTTCTAACAGGGACAAGATTTGACACCCAAGAAGAATGCCTTATAGGCTTGATAATGCCATCATCTCTTAACTTCATCAATTCTTCTTGCATCTTAGTTGCCAAAGTGGGATTTATAGGCCTTTGTTTTTTTCGAAAAGGTTTAGCATCTTCTTTCAATGGAATAATATGCTGAAACAAATCTTCTCTATAAACCTTTAGGTCATCATATGACCATGCAAAAACATGCCTAAATTTTCTCAATAATTCAATCAAAGATTTTCTTACATTGTGAGACATGTCCCTACCAATGTATACCTTCTTAGGTGCCTCATGTGTTCCAAGATTTATCTCCTCTAGATCAGCATGATCTTCTCTTTTGATATTCTTTTGAACTCTATCCTAGTTATCAAAGAGAGTCTCCAAAACAACAAACCCCTTCAACACCTTGTTAGTTCTAAGTTGAATAGCCTCATTGCCAAAGATAGCCTCTTTTCCTTCTATTGACTCAACCAAAGTTGAGCAATCAAATTCCTAACCATGATACTGATCTTCACAACTCATAAACTTCAAGATATCATTATCATCATCAAAAACTTGCCAATTTTTAATATTGTCTGGTACACTAGGCCTAGCCTAAATTTCAACTTTAGAGAGACCAGTAAATGTAATATCATGGGGATTGATTTCTATATTGGCTAACAAGTCAGCCATCTTATTGTTACTCCTATCCTTCCACTCAATATTGAAGGTATCAAAATGTTCAATCAAATCCCAAACTACATTCCTATATTGTTTTAACCTTTTGTTCTTGGAAGCATATACTAACCTGACTTGGGATACCACCAACTCAGAATCACCAACAACACTTAAGCACTTAATACCATGCTTTTGTGCCAACCTCAGTCCTAACAACAATGCCTCATATTCTATTATATTGTTGGTACAAAAGAAATTCAATGTGAAAGAAAATTTGCAGGTGTTTCCATTAGGAGAAATAAGAAAAATACCTGCTCCTGCTCCATCCTTGCAATTTGCACCATCAAAGTACATTACCCACAAATCACCCTTCATAGAATTAACACTTACCTCAACTGAGATAGGTGACAAAATAGGTTCCTTCTCAAGTACATGGATCTCTTCCCTAAAAGCATTAATATTAGTATCCACAAAACATGTAGTTTCATTATCAATACTTTCAATCATGTGGCATACTCTTGGTTCTCACTCAATCTTGACAAACTGATCACCAATCTTGAAAGTGGCATATGATAGATCACACTGTAAACTTCCACCCATGGCAACACTCCACCTTCTAGATAGTAGCATCCCATAATGAGGAGGGATGTCCACCACCAAAACACTCATTGTTAACTCTTTCTCTAGATATGATGCCAGCCTATATGGCATTGCATTGATAGTCACAATGTCTGGTACCTTCCTCTAATCCATTGCACAACATCTACCTTGAACTATATCAACTTTAAGGCCCAAATTTTCCATAATCTTAAAAGGCATGACAGTATCAGAGGCACCATTATCAATCATACAATTTCTTAATTTCATTCCATTCACAAGGACACTCAAAAAGAATGGATCTATGTTTTCAAGGCTAGCATTAACAGAACTATCCAAATATATATGAGGAATTTGAGATACAATTCCCTAAGTAGCAACACCTTTTAAAGCTTTATCCTGAGACCCATTGCATGCAACATCATTATTATGAACATTATCTACCCATGCAATAGCTCTGTCTTTGTGTTCAAGGATCCTCAACAATTCTGACAATGGAACCTTAACTATAATTTGGGACAATATAGATAACATATCAACAGGAGCAGTGGGAGGAACCTCAATCTGCATAGCCTTAGTATCCCTTTGCTTATCTGATACCTTAGGTGTATTGGCCACCCTCATTTTTTTATTCTTAGCCATTGTGTTAACTAGCTTCTTAATCTCACTAGAAAACCTTTCAACTCCAACTCCCTTAGGCTCACAATCCTTACCTTTTACATTCTTGAATTTCACCATGTGATCACCTTTTGATTTGTTCTCATTAGGCTCTTCAGAGTTGGTACTCTTTATAAACATTCCTGCAACTTTTCCATTTTTATCCCTTGGCACCATGCCCCTAGTTTGCACTTGGGAAATCATTTCTGTAGCAATCCTATCCATCTCTTCTCTAGAAGGTCTTCTTAAATTTACTAGCTCAGAAGAAGAGTTCATGTTACATGTCTTCTTATCAATGTCTTCACTATCAAAAAAAACCTCTTGATGAAAAAGGGCCTGATTGTGTCTCTTTACATTTACATCTTCTTCTTCATTAAAATTAGAATCATCTTCATATCCTAGATATGAAGTAGCCATGTTGCATCCAACATCATCTTGATCTTCTTCTTGATCTATGTCCTCATTGCCACAATCTTGATTTGTAGCCATAGAATGTGCAACCACACAATGCTTTGCAGAATGAGGGGACTGGCATGCAACACACCAAGGTATGTCCTCCATGACATTTATTGAAGCTTTTTGTAGAGGTTCAGGGACACCTTTGTCATTATTACCTCTTGTAGCAGGGACAATAGGCTTTCCATCCTTCCATTGGGTTTTGTAGGGGTAGTTCTACAATCTATTCTACTTATTGAAATTGTTGTTGAACTGAGGCTTTTCATTGGTAGGAGCACTAATGTTCCTATTTGCAGGTGTCTTCAAATCCTTCAATTCATTGAGCACCTTATTCAATTTATCTTCCTCTTGACTCCTAGTTCCAACATTCCTATCATTTTCTTTTTTGTATTTCTTGTCCCCAAACAACTTAGGGTCATCTCTTTTCCAACTCAACTTCCCTGATATTTTCATATTATTCTCAATATTGATAGCAATCCTAAAAGAATCTCTAAGAGTTCTTGGTTCCTTGTCCCTCAACAAGTATCCCATCTTTCCATCAAATGCATTGAAGTATGTAGTTAGACAAACATTGTCATCTAACCGCATAACTTGGAACAACTTATGCATACCCTTCTAAAATCTCATATTGAACTCAACTGCAGATTCATTCTAATTTTTCCTTATGGTATTGAATTCATTCAACATGAAACTAGCATTAGGTCTATCACCATACTGCTCTTTAAAACATCTCTCAAAAGAATCCCAAGTATCAATACATTTATCAGGAAGTCTCTTAAACCAATCTCTAGCATCCTCCATTAGAGATTGAACAAATAATTTCATGACTACATCCTCATGCTCTACCTCATAATAATTAAGCATATCAACAAATAACCTAAGATTCTCCTCACAACTAATAGCATTATTACCAGCAAACTTAGGTACCTTATCCCTTATATCATTTGGAAAAGCATTTGGGTAGCCAAGAATTCCATCAAAGCTAATTTTCCTATAGCCTTCTAGTTGCATAGGTCTTCTTTGAAATCCTAGACTAGTGTTCCCACTAGAATTATTATTTTTATCTACATTCCCACCCACTTGCACATTTGACTATCTATTAGGATGAACAAATGATTTGGTAGATACATTAGGAATTAGATTACTAGTAGTAGCATTGCTAAGTGGAATAGTAGTGTTCATAGATGGCATACCTAGTTTAGTAGCAAAAGGGAAAAGAACATTAGCTGAGGAAGCCTTCAAGAACTGGATCTTTCTTCTTTTCTCTATAATGGAAGCATCAACTTTATCACTTTCCAACTCTTGAGCTAGAGCTTCATCCTCTTTTTTTTTTCTTTCTATCTCTATCTCCCTATTTGATTTAGGTGGTGGGATCCCTAGTATTGTCACTGGTTTGATTATTTGGACACCCACCATCTTCTACTTTCCTTTTTCATTAATAACTATAGTAGGCCTAGTTATCTCATGTCCATTCTTACCCTTAGGCAAAGGAGCATAACTTTTCACTTGTCTGATCATAGGGCCTTCTTCATTAAACAAGTGTTCCTTCTCACTTCTTAGAGCTTCAAGATCACCAAAAAAATCATGCTGCAACATCTTAGGAGCAGAAGAAAGCATCTTGTTTCTCTCCTTCATTTCATTAATCTTTCTAAGGAGAGACTATCTTTCTATTAGAGCATTCACTTTTTTAGCTTCTCTCTCCTCTTGTAACCTCTTATGTATGGTATCCTACTTTGCCAACTACAACCTAAGTGAATTTAGGTCATGTGATCTATCATAATGTCATCAGAACCTAATGACACATCCATATCAATTAGGTTTTGATATGGGAAATGGACTTGCCTTGGTCCCATGGGTTCCCTTCTGAAATTATCCTCATCAAGATCTAAATCAATCTCAAAACCCATCTCTCTAGTTTGTTCATCTTGACATATAGGCAATGAACCCTTGTCTTGAAATACAGCCTCTGGGGTATCATAAAATTTATCTTCAGAGTAGCCACCATCTAATCTAGAAACTCTATCTTGTGAACCTTCCTCACTTGAGGAAACATGTAGTGCTCTTCCTCTGGTATTTCTTCATTCTCTTATGGGAGCACTAGTAGACTCACCATTTCTTCTGATCCAACTCTTCTTCTCCTGTCTAGGTAATTTTTCCAGAGTGACCTCTATATTTTTTCTGACAAAGGACCTAGTATTCCTCCTTTTATCAATGATTTCCAGTCTATAACACTGGTTTTAACCCTTTTGAGTCGCCACCCACCAAAGTGGGAAATCTTTTAACTGAATACAATAGGAAAACAAGAGTGCACTCTACAAAATTTTATCTCTAGACTCTCCCTAGTAGAGTCACCATTTTGATGGTTGTTCATTTTGATCTTCAACTTGTAGATTTATACTTTCATGGATAACTTTTAATATAACTCAGACTCTATCACCACTCCAAAGTCTACAAGGAAGAGGGCCAATTAACAAGGATCAACAATGAGATCCTCCTAGACTTTGAGCCTTAATGCTTAGGCGGGTGTACCCTTGATTCACTTCTTGAAAGGAATCACTAAATGTTATACTATTATACCCTTTACTAACTGATTGAAAGATTTTATCATTTAAATGTGTGTGTGTGATTGATGATGATGGACTACTTCTAGAGAATAGATCAATGCCTTAACCTAGGGAAAAGAGTCACTTGATAACATATATCAACTAAGACCTTAACTAAAACACACATGAACTTAGAGTAAGTTCTTTTCCTATTACTCCCCTCACTCCCAAACCTGATCATCAAATTCCAATCCAAAAGTGAACCCACTGAAATCACCCTAAAAGCTTTAATCACAAATTTGTTAGGAACTCCAAGCTAGTCTCACAATACTCTTTGTTTACCATATGCTAATCCACCTTATGACATTAACATATATGAGTTCACAATCAAAACAAGAAGACAATCATCAATTTGAGATAGAAATTCAGGTGTATTCTTATTAACTTCAAAATCAATACATGGCCAAAATGACAAATGCTAGGAACAAAACATAAAATACAAGCTCTCCTTCTTCAGTATAATACCATAAACAACCAGGGACCAAAAAGAAATTTTTGGAACCCTCACTAAGTCAAAAATGCTACAATATATACCCCCTAGTCATCTTGGAAACCCAAAATAGGTTGCAACAAGCTACAGATGACTAGGGTTATGGTTTCACCCACTAAACCAACTGAAATAGTCAAGAAATTATTACAAGGGATGAAAACCAGTTGGGCATGCCTGAAAAAGATTTTCACTTATGATAGATCTCTGAGAAAGTACTATAAATCATTGAATTCTATGTCAATCAATCCTTTTAGTTGCCTACAACATGCCTTGAGCAACAAAACCATACTTCTCCTAGCACAAAAAATGTTGGATACAATTGTCTGAAGGACATTGTTGGATTAGCTATGTGTTGTCTTTGATGTCACACAAATGTCATATCAATTATCGCTCTCAGTATCTACCGAGTTTAGTCGATCAGCTAAGCGGTTCTCAGTATCTACCGAGTTCAGTTGGTGAGCTAGGCAGTTTCTAGTGTCTACCGAGTTCTTTCGGGTGTCTAAAGGAAACATGATAGGGTAACAGTGTTAACCGAGCCTCCTTAGTTATCGAAGGAAAATTAGTGGTTACCGAGCTCTCTCGATCTCCAAAGGATGTTGTAGAATTCACTGTGGTTACCAAGTTCTCTCGGTCACCGAAGGAAATCTTTTCAAGATTAATGTTTATCGAGCAAGGTCGGCCCTCTCAAAGAATTTTTTTATTATAATTTGTTTATCCCAGCCGACTGTTATAATAATTATTAGTGCCAACTTGACAATCTAAATGATTATGAAATGGCATATATATATAGAAGGTCAAGTGGTGAATAAAAGATATACAGCATGCAGAAATCATTTTGAAGAAAGGTGTGTGAATTTTGAAGGATGGTCAAATATCCTTGAGGAGCAGAAAAGATTTAATTGATCAGTAAGGATCTAGTGAAATAGAATAGAGATCTATATTCAGCAATTCAGTTGCAGGTCATTTCATTGTTACTCTCTAGCAATTGTAGCAGTGATATCGAAATCTCTTAACCGAGTTGGTTTAACAACCATTTTGTAAATCCTCTAACAAGGTAACAGTTCTATTGAATTGTTTCAAGACCTCTTACAAGGCCACTCCTAGCAGGGTGATTAAATCCTCTAACAAGGTCACACCTAACAGTGTGTTTTGTAACCTTTTACCAGGTTGGCTTCTAACCGGGCATCACTTCAGAAGAGTGAAAAATAGTAACTAGTTACATTAGTGGTTTTTCCCATATTGGGTTTCCATGGTAAATCTGGTGTCTCTTGTGTTCATGTTATTTTCTTTATTCATGTAAGTTAATCGGTGATGAATGCTTAAGAACAGTTTAATTATTACACACTTCAAGGATCCAATTTTCAGCATTTCTCTGTATATTTACCAAGTGGCATAGTAAATAGTTTGTTAAGATATTTAAGGGATCAGTGGTAATATTTTTTTGGTTAATTGATTCATCCCCCCCCTCTCTTAGTTACTGCATCTATATTTCCAACAATTGGTATCAGAGCTTTTGGTGCTTGCAGGAAGGGTTTCAAGGACCTAAGCTAAAGATCAGGATGTCTTACAAAAGAGAAATTCCAAGGCTTAATAGAAATAACTTTTCATCATGGCAAGGTCTCATGAGACTACATCTGGCTTCCATTGGTGATTCAAGATGCAAATATATTGATCAAGAATATACAATTCCTACTGGCACATTAACTGTTGAAGACATTGCAGAGAAGAAGAACCATAACACTATGATGATAGACATTACATCAGCTCTTAGCTATGAAGAATTTGATGAAATCAAAGACTGCACAACTGCTCATGAAATGTGGAACAAGCTGAAGAAAATCTATGGTGGTGATGACAATGTGAAGAGAGCCAAAGTAGAGAGCCTAAGAGGACAGTTTGATCAAATGAAAATGAGAGAAGAAGAAAACATTGCAAAATATGTTGAAAGGATCAAGACAAGTGTTAGTGCAATCAGAGCTTCTGGAGGAAAAATTGATGATGAAACAGTTATAAGTAAGGTTATTAGAACATTACTCCCTATTTATGCAATAAGACTTTCTGCTATTCAAGAAAGAAGATGTGAAGAAAATCAAAATATAAATTTGGATGCCTTAGTTGGAAGATTGATAGCCTTTGAACTGGATAACTATGACAACTATGTTTCAACTTCTAAAAATATTGAATCAGATTTTGAGGCCAAACTTTCACTCAAGAAAGGGAAGAAAATCCAATCAAAAAGTGAAGAAGAATCAGAGGAAAGTTTTGATAGCGATCTTGAAGTTATTGAAGCATTACTTGCAAAGAAGTATTCAAGAGGCAGAGGAAAATACAAAGGTAAAACTCTCTTAATCTATTTTTCATGTGAAGAAATTGGTCATATTGTAGCTAGGTGTCCAAACAAGCAAAGCAAAGATCAGAAGAAAAATTACAAGTACAGTGGCAAGAAAAATTTCAAATCATTCAAGGATAAAGGTAAGAAAACATGTTTTTTAGCTAAAGATTCAGATGATAGTGAAGGAGAAATTGTTTTCATTGCTGTAAAAGATGAATTTGATAATGATGAAGATGAGATGGCACTTATCTCTCATATAAGAAAGAATGATACATGGATTATAGATAGTGGATGTTCACATCATATGACTGGTGACAGGACCAAGTTTGAACACTTTGAAAACTTTGATGGTGGTAATGTAAGGTTTGGAAACAATGAACCCTGTTGTATAAAAGGAAAGGGATGAATTTCATTAACCAAAGAACTTATATGTGATAATGCATATTGGGTCAAAGGACTAAAGAATAATCTTCTAAGTGTAGCACAACTAATCAACATTGGATTCAAGGTTGAATTCATGAATGGCAAAGTAAGACTACTGGATGACAAAGGAAAACTAATAGGATCAGGCAAACAAACCAAAGGTAACCTATTTTATCTTGATCTTGGTGATTACTCATGTTTTATTGCTCAAATTGAAGAAAGTTGGTTATGGCACAAAAGGTTATGTCATGTAAATTTTGACAACATGATGAAAATAAGAAAATTCAAGAAAGTAAGAGGTATTCCTACTTTGAAGAAACCTGATGTTGGTCTATGCAAGAATTGTCAAATTGGTAAAATGGGAAAGTCTAGTTTCAAAAGTAAAAACTATCAGTCTGAAGATATTGTGGAAATTGTGCATACTGATTTATGTGGACCTATTGGAATTGAGAGCTATACCGGAGAAAAATTCTTTATTCTCTTTGTTGATGATTATTCTAGAATGATGATTGTTATGTATTTAAGAGAAAAGTCTGAAGCATTTGAGAAGTTCAAATGGTATTTAGCAAGAGTAGAAAAGGAAATAGGGAAAAGAATAAAATGCTTGAGATTAGACAGAGGTGGTGAATTCATCTCCCATGAATTCAATAATTTTTGCATTGAAAGAGGAATCAAAAGACAGGTATCAGCCCCGAGAACTCCTGAGCAGAATGGAATAGCTGAAAGAAGGAACAAATATATCATGGACTGTGCAAGGACTCTAATGATTAAAAAGAACATTGCTATAAAATACTGGAAGGAAGCTATCAGCACTATAGTTCATACCTTGAACCGAGTACAACTGAGAAAAGACACATTCAAGACTCCATATGAGCTATGGTATGGCTACAAACCAAATGTAAGTTACCTAAAAATATTTGGTAGTAAATGTTACATCTTAAAAGAATCTAAAAAAGGAAAATTTGATGTAAAAAGTGATGAAGGAATATTTTTGAGATATTCTTACAAAAGTAAGGCATATAGATGTCTAAATTTGTCTACTCACAAAATCATAGAAAGTGCACATGTGAGAATTGATGAGTTTGCAGAAAAGATTGAAGAAGAAAGCAAAAAGGAACTAGATGACTACCAAAAATTTGTTTACATCAAACCTAATAAATTTCCAGACACATGTAAGGAGACTACATCTACTGAGCCCAGTACAGTAACTGAGTCACAAGAAGAAGTTCAGACCGAGTCACAAAGGGCCGAGTCTCAATCTGAAGCTACTGCGCAAGTATCTACCAAGCCTGAGAAATCTAAACTTGAAGATGAAGAAGATGACAATGTAACTCATTCAGGAAGCAAGGAACCTATATTATCCAAGTACATCAGAAAGCATCATAAACCAGATTAGATTATTGGAAACAAATCAGATGGTACTATGAAAAGAAGTAAACTAAAAGGTACATGTTTATTTGCTAATTTTGAACCTAAAAATGTCAAAGATGCATTAGAAAATGAAAGTTGGATTGAGGCTATGAATGAAGAAATAGAGAAAATAGAGAAAAATAAGACATGGACTCTTGTACCTAGGCCTAAAGATAAAAATGTAATTGGGACAAAATGGGTATTCAGAAATAAGTTGAATGAAGATGGTCAAGCATAAAGAAACAAAGCAAGATTGGTATGTAAAGGATATTCTCAAGAAGAAGGAATAGATTATGGAGAGACTTTTTCTCCTATTGCAAGATTAGAAGGTGTGAGGAATTTACATGCATATGCAGCACATAAAGGATTTAAGGTATATCAGATGGATATCAAATCTTCTTTTCTCAATGGTATTCTTGAGGAAGAAGTCTACATTGAGCAACCTGAAGGTTTTATTGATCCAGACAAAAGGGATATGGTCTGCAAAGTACACAAAGCATTGTATGGTCTAAAAAAAGTTCCTAGAGCATGGTATGAAATATTACATAACTATCTTACTCAGATTGATTTCAAAAGGGCTAATGACAACAATAATTTATACATCAAAGAAGGATCAGATAACAAAATTGTTTTGGCAGAAATATTTGTGGATGATACTATGTTTACAGGAAATGATGATCAGTGCAAAGAATTTTCAGAGCTTATGAACAAAGAATTTGAAATGTCTATGTTTGGTTAGATAAAATTCTTTGTTGGACTTTAGATTCAGTAGAACAAAAATGGTATCTACATTACTCAGTTTAAATATATCAAGGAAATACTTATGAAATTTGGTATGGAAGATTCAAAACTAGTTGGTACACCCATGTGTACCAGATTGAAGCTTACCAAAGATGATGATTCAAAAGAAGTAGATCAGACCTTATACAAATCAATGATTGGAAAATTATATTATGTAGTACACACAAGGCCTGATATTGCCTTAGCAGTTGGAATAGTGGCAAGATTCTTGGCTAAACCCAGAGAAAATCACATGATGGCAATCAAAAGAATCTTGAGGTATTTAAGGGGAACTGAAGATTATGGCTTGTGGTATAAATTTGGAGGCAATCTAGATTTAAAAGTGTTTATTGATGCTGATTAGGTAGGAAACATTGATGATAGAAAGAGTACAAGTGGTGGAGCATTCTTTCTTAGCAAGAGGTTAGTATCTTGGACTAGTAAAAAGCAAAACTACACATCCCAATCCATAGCAGAAGTAGAATATGTTGTTGCAGTAGTAAACTGCTCTAATATTATATGGTTTAAATAGCTTTTGGAAGGCATGAATGTTGAGATCAAAGAACCAGTTGTTATGTTTTGTGATAATACAAGTGCAATAAATATTTCAAAGAATCCACTAATACATTCCAAAACCAAGCACATTGTAATTAAATATCACTTTGTCAGAGAATTGGTGCATGACAAGGAAATCAGATTGGAATATATTCATACAAAAGAACAAATTGCAGATATCTTCACCAAGCCACTACCTAAGGATGCATTCTTGTATCTAAGAGGCAAGTTAGGGGTCACTCCCCTGTCTGAGGTTCACTAAATAAAGTTTTAGTGATGCATCAACTAGAACATGTTGAAGATCAATCAGTTGATGCAACATAGTCAGGGAATCATTGCATATGAATCAGTACATAAGGTGCATTGATATTTAACAAAACTGTGTAAGTTGTCTTTGGCATGTGTTGTCAAAGAGGGAGAGTTTGCTATCATTTCAAGAAATTTCTAAGAAGAATAATTTGAGAAGTTAAGAGGGAGAGTTCTCAGTCAGAGAAAGTAGTTTGAAGATGATGGGAATAAGAATGAAGCTAAGGATATGTTTCTTACTCTTGGTTTCTCTGTGAAATTTCATTGTGCTATGACATGTTGTGTTGCCATCAATGCCAAAGAGGGAGATTGTTGGATACAATTGTCTGAAGGACATTGTTGTTTAGCTATGTGTTGTCTTTGATGTCACACACATGTCATATCAATTATCACTCTCAGTATCTATCGAGTTTAGTCGGTCAGCTAAGCGGTTCTCAGTATCTACCAAGTTCAGTCAGTCAGCTAGGCGGTTTTTAGTGTCTATCAATTTCTCTTGGGTGTCTAAAGGAAACATGATAGGGTAACAGTGTTAACCGAGCCTCCTCGGTTATCAAAGGAAAATTAGTGGTTACCGAGCTCTCTTGTTCTCCAAAGGATGTTGCAGGATTTTCTATGGTTACCGAGTTCTCTCAGTCACCGAAGGAAATCTTTTCAGGATTAATGTTTACCAAGCAAGGTCAGCCCTCTCAAAGAATTTTGTTATTATAGTTTGTTTATCCCAGCCGACTGTTATAATAATTATTAGTGCCAACTTGACAATCTAAATGATTATGAAATGGCATATATATATAGAAGGTCAAGTGGTGAATAAAAGATATACAACATGCAAAAATCATTTTGAAGAAAGGTGTGTGCAAATTTTGAAGGATGGTCAGATATCCTTGAGGAGTAGCAAAGATTTAATTGATCAGTAAGGATCTAGTGAAATAGAATAGAGATCTATATTTAGCAATTTAGTTGTAGGTCATTTCATTGTTACTCTCTAGCAATTGTAGCAGTGATATCGAAATCTCTTAACCGAGTTGGTTTAACAACCATTTTGTAAATCCTCTAACAAGGTAACAGTTCTATTGAATTGTTTCAAGACCTCTTACAAGGCCACTCCTAGAAAGGTGATTAAATCCTCTAACAAGGTCACACCTAACAGTGTGTTTTGTAACCTTTTACTGGGTTGGCTTCTAACTGGGCATCACTTCAGAAGAGTGAAAAATAGTAACTAGTTACATTGGTGGTTTTTCCCATATTGGGTTTCCACGGTTAATCTGGTGTCACTTGTGTTCATGTTATTTTCTTTATTCATGTAAGTTAATCAGTGATGAATGCTTAAGAATAGTTTAATTATTACACACTTCAAGGATCAAGTTTTTAGCATTTCTCTGTATATTTACCGAGTGGCACAGTAAATAATTTGTTAAGATATTTAAGGGATTAGTGGTAATATTTTTGTGGTTAACTGATTCAACCCCCCCCCTCTTAGTTACTACATCTATATGTCCAACAAAAAACATCATGCCACTGACCATAGAGACCCTTGAATCAGTTGGCAATAACCAACGCCACCAAACCAATCGAAATCAGCTCCAAAACCATAAATTTTGGTACTTCTTGTCGCTAGAAACCCTCAAAAAATTTGAATTTGAAATACAATGGTCATTTCCAAATGCCAGCAAAAAATTGGTGGTTGACATTTTAAATTAGGTCAAATTTATATCACGACCATTGGATCTTGCCCTTTCGCGGGCTTTATGATTTATCTTTTAAAAGACCCCAGTCACATTTAGCGATTTGGCAACTAAAGACCACCTCCAAGTCACAAAATACTTTATCTTTCCACCACTTAGTTTAGTGGTTATGCAAACACTTGTTCATTGAATCACCAGTCAGCTTGGAGCACCGCTATTTTATTGCGCGAATGAATGAAACCTTTGAAATTTTGTCAGACCACTAAACACCTTGTCTAAACTGCCAAAAAGATCGAGAAACTTTACTGGGCCTGCACAAGAAAATTAACGATTGTCTCATCTTCGCATGGACCTCAAAGATTCCTCCAGATCATAAGACAACTGTTGATTGAAGAATCTTTCCCTACTCTAACAAACATCTGACACTGAATGAAATCAATGGTTGTCTTAAGTTTTCATGTGTCAGAAAAAACCCATTAGATTATACGCTGACTGTCGATGCTCTGCAAGTGTTAGAACCTACTGAACCTCGAAAAAACTTGGCCCCACTAACAACATGTCCAGTCACACAACATGGACTGATCAGTTAATGAAAAATAAGCACACCTTGCATGTGGACCCACTGCACCTTATCCCCTTTGAAAAAGGTAGAATCGATGGTTGTCACATGATGTTAAACCTCTGACACATCCCATAAGATCATATGCCCATTGTTGATTTTCTGACAATGTTAGGACCCTCTAACAAACTTGGAAACTAGGTCCCACTGACAATTGCTACCATATTATATCATGGACCCATCAGAGACCACCATTTGTACCTACGTGTCACCTTGGACCCATAGTTTGAAGTGTCATGTCATAAAGAGAATCAACAGCTGCCATAAGTTTGCAAGCCTCTGATAAATATTATAAGAAATTACGCCCATCATTGGATTGAGATGGTGTCAGAGTTGGGCCAAGGAAAGATTTAAGCCAAAACTATAGGAAAATTAAAGGCACAGGACTTAAGGAAAAATTAATTGCAAGGGACCTAGGAAAAATTAAAGATCACCGGGTGATAGAAACTTAGGAAAATTTAACAGCCAACCCTACAAGGTGATAAAATAATAAGGCACATGCACTAAAGGGATTTTAAGTGGCCCAAAAAAGTAACATTAAAATAGGATAGGGCCAGGGTAAAACAAAAGGTTTCTCATACAATGGCTAGATTTTTTAAAAATTCTGAACTAGGGCTTAGGCCAGAGGCATGAAAAACATTGCAGAGACCAAAGGAAAACTAGTAAAGCGATGAAATTTTCTCAAGGTGCTAACAGGGGCATAACTAAATGATAGGTGCAACTCCAGAACCAATAAAATCTTTGTTGGCTCTTTTGAACAAATACAAGAAACTACTACTGGTGAATAGAGACTACATAACTTCACTTCTACTAATCATCAAACCATATGTCCATGAATGTAACATCACTAATATGTCTTCAAAATATATCCAAGTGTGCAAGGCTCCATGATAACTATATAGACAACTATACATAGAACACTACCTGTTACTCTATTAGGAACACTGCTGACACAAGCTACTATATAAGTGTATGTACTAACAATTAACCTCTATGCCCATGATATCATGTTGATATCATGTCCATGCTACATATGCTGAAATATTACTACATAGGATGTCCAAGCATGCTACTTTCCATATGGTTTAATCAATGAAAAACATACAATTAGTACTGGCCTGCTGACAAATCTCCAACAATCTCCCCCTTTGGCATTGATGGCAACATGTGGAATGAAAAACCACCACCAACCCAATGAGAAATAATTTTATAACATTCTACATTTTCTCATCAAAAAATCCCCCAAAGATGAATCCTCCTTTTGCTGCACTAATCTTCAATATTCTCCATGTTAGGAATAAGGTGTCTCAACCTTGGATAATTCTTATTCTTATTATTTATTTTGTAAATGTATTTTTTTGCAAATAATGTAATTAAGTGTGAGTGTACATGTCTAGTTGGCATGTTGATGTGTCACTCCACTTGATGTGTTGGCATCTTGTGCATAAGGAGATCATGACTAAAATGGTCATGATGGATTCCTATGATGTGTAAGAACTATTTAAGGAATGTGCTATGACAGGTGTAAGAGCATCTTATGACTTGGGCCTATTTGGGTGCCCAAGAAGAAGTGGTTGGTGTGTGTAAGAGAATATGCCAAAAATAGGTTGGTATGATAGATTCTCTTACACGTCTCTTGTGACCATTATTTTTGGCGGATTCTATGAAAAACTATCATAGTCTATTTTAGGGATGGATGCCTATTCTTGGGATTGCATGTAACAACTGTGTACATGTGGCTTTGTGCATGGGTCTTGGTGGTTGTGCCTATTTTTGGGTCCAGAGGAGTCTATATATATGATGCTGCTCCTATCGGAGAGATATAACAAAAGTTTAAGTCTTGTTGGCTTTGTCTCTCATTTCCTAAAAGAACTTGCATTGCAAGTGTATTGTAATCTTTGTGTTGAAGATAATACATTATGCAGATTTTGGAGTGATGGGGTTTTTTACCGAAAGGTTTTCCCCAGGGTATATCATTGTGTCATTCTCTATTTTTCTGTATGCATTGTATGTGGTTGCAATATCTTTGTTAAAGTAGTTAACGAATCTAGAATTGTAAGGATTTATAAGAATTTGCACAATACTCTCCTATAGAGATTAGCGTAAGAAGCTATTTCCGCACCTGAGTTTCCTTACAAGTGGTATCAGAGCTTGATCAACTTTTGATCCTAGTTGTTGGGTAGGGTTTTTTGAGCTAATCTCAAGTTTGAGTGGGAGTTTTTTGCAGAGCATTCTGAATCTTATTTGCAGATTGAGATGGCAAGTTCATCATATGGAAGAATGGAGGTGGAGAAATTTAATGGCACTAATTTCAAGTTGTGGAAACTCAAGATGGAAGACATGTTGGAAGATCGTGACCTATGGGAAGTGACTTCAAATGCTACAAGACCAAAAAATATAGCTCAAATAGATTGGGATATCAAAGACCGTAAAGCTAAGGGTCTCATAAGACTCTGTTTAACTGATGCAGTCCTTCTAAATGTTCTAGATGAGAAAACTGTAAATAGTTTGTAGGAAAGACTTGCGGCTGTGTATCAGGCCAAATCTCTGGTGAACAAGTTGTTCTTGAGGAAGAAGTTGTACTCTTTAAGAATGGAGGAAGGTGGATCCTTAACAAATCATTTAAATGCATTTAATCTACTGGCTGGACAATTGACATCAGCTGGTGTCAAGTTAGAGGAGGAGGATCATTGCTACACACTTTTATGTTCTTTACTGGATTCATGGGACCATCTTATGATGGCTCTTGGAAGCACTTTAGTCACCTTCAAAATGGATGATGTGGTGTCTTCGCTGCTATCAGAGGAGATGCAAAGAAAGGCTTCTGTTTTAGAAAAAGAAGCCCTTGCTATTCGTGGGAGATCCACTAAAAGAGGGAAGAAAAATGACAATAAGTCTGACAATAAGGATAGATCCAAATGCTATGGGAAGTCAAAGACTTCCAATAAGTCCAAGGCAAAATGTTGGAACTGTGATAAATCTGGGCACTTCTGTAAAGACTGCAAAGAGCCAAAGAAGAAGAAGAAAGGTTCAGATTCAACTTCAGAAAGATCTCAAGAAGATGGTGTTGCATTCATTGCAGCTTTGGCAGCCCATGCATCTGATGATGTGTGGTTGGTTGACTCGGGTGCATCTTTTCACATGACCTCTCATCAAAACTAGTTTTCAAAATATGAAGAGTTCAATGGTGGAAAGGTGTACTTGGGTGATGATTCCCACCTAAAGATAGTTAGACGTGGAAGGGTCACTATAAAATTTCCCGATGGATGAGTAAAGGGAATCGATAGAGTTATGCACATTCTAGGTTTGGCATGAAACCTATTATCTATAAGTATGCTGAATGATGTAGGTGTGCAAGTTGTTTTTTTGAAAGAAGGATGCAAGATGATGAGAGGATCGATAGTGCTTGCAAGGGGTACTAGGAGAGGTACCTTATTTATGCTAGATGTATGTATTCCTCTATGTAATAGTTCTTCATCCTCACCATCTGAACAAGTAGTGAAGAAGTCTATGGCTATTGGTTCTGATGGTAGTGCAAACACTTTGGAAGGTAAGCTTCCTACAGAAAAGACAATGTTGTGGCATATGAGATTTGGCCACATTGGTGAAAAAGGTCTCAGAACCCTGAAAAATAAAAATCTCATTGAGGGGTTAAATGATTGCAATCTTGAGTTCAACTTCTGCGAACACTCTATCTATGGTAAACAAAATTGTGTTCAGTTTTACTCTAGTTCTCACAAATCTTCTAATGTTTTGGATATTATTCATTCTAATGTATTTGGTCCTGTAAAAGTTCCTTCAATCTCCAAGTCTATATTTTTTGTATCTTTCATAGATGATTATAGTAGAAGGATGTGGATTTATTTCCTTAAAAGTAAGACACAAGTCTTTAGTCAGTTCAAGGAATCTAAAGCTCTTGTAGAGAATCAGACTAGTAAGAAGATTAAGTGTGTGAGAACTGACAATGGTGGTGAGTTTTTCTCAGTAGAGTTTGAATAGTTCTATAAAGAATAAGGTATTGAGAGGCATAAGACAACTCCTTATACCCCATAGCAAAATGGAGTTGTAGAGAGAATGAACAAGACAATGATGGAGAAGGCTAGGAGTATGCTTAGTGGAGCTAGTTTAGAACAAAAGTTTTGGGTCGAAGTTGTGGCCACTGCTTGCTATGTGGTTAATAGATCTCCTATATCAGCCCTTGTTGGTAAGACACCCATAGAGGTGTGGTCTAGTAAGAAGCCTTCAATTAGACATCTTCATGTTTTTGGTTGTGAAGCTTATGCACATGTTCCAAAGGAGAAAAGATCTAAGTTGGAAAACAAAGCTATTAAATGTATTTTCATCAGATACAGTGCTGGTGTGAAAGGATACAAGCTTTGGGATCCTGTGACTAGTAAGGTGTTGTATAGTAGAAATGTTATTTTTAGAGAGCTAACATCTTCTCCTATTGTGCTACAACCAAATGAAAATGAAAAGGAAAAAGATGTTTTTTAGTTGTGTCCTACCCCTGAGAAGACTAAACAGAGAGACCATGTTGGGCCTAATGATGAGGAAAGCTCTAGCAGCTCTAATAGTTCAGAAGAAGAGGAAGAAAAACCTCAACCGTAGCCCTTGAGGAGATCCACGAGAGAAAGAAAGAAACCAGAAAGGTTTGGTTATTCTATGTTAGATTCCAGTTGTGCCTTTTCTTTGATTACTAACACTGATGAGCCTAGATCTATGAAAGAGGCTTTGGGCATGGAAGATGCAGGTTCCTGGATTGAGGCTATGGATAATGAGATGGCTTCATTGGAGAAAAACAAAACTTGGGACCTTGTACTTTTGCCTCAAGGGAGAAACTCTATTGGCTGTAAATGGGTGTTCAAGAAGAAATTCTATGCAGATGGCAGTGTTGAAAGGTATAAAGCTAGATTGGTTGCAAAGGGGTATTCACAGGTAGAGGGAATAGATTATGGTGAAATATTCTGTCCTTTCACAAAGTTGACATCCATTAGATTTTTGTTATCTCTTGCTCCATCATATGATTTAGAGATAGAACAGATGGATGTGAAGACAGCTTTCCTTCATGGTGATTTGGAGGAAGAGATTTATATGTCATAGCCTGAGCACTAGATTGTTAAAGGTAAAGAATCCTTAGTTTGCAGATTAAAGAAATCTCTATATGGTTTGAAGCAATCTCCTAGGATGTGGTACCTTAATTTTGATGCCTTTGTGTTGTCAATTAGATTTGTAAGATCAAAATCAGATCGTTATGTTTATTTTAGAGTTGAAAATGATCGCCTTCTTATTGTTGCATTATATGTTGATGATATGTTGCTGTTTGGGAAGGGTAAGGGTATGATTTCTGATTTTAAATCTCAGTTGTCAACATATTTTGAGATGAAAGATCTTGGGGCAGCTAGGTACATCTTGGGTATGGAAATCACTAGAGACAGGTCTAACAGAAAACTTTGGTTGAGTCAAAGTAAATATGTGAAGTCTGTGTTGGACAGGTTCACCATGGTAGATTGTAGACCACTATGTGTTCCTATTTCTGTGGGAACAAAGTTATCTATAGATGATTGTCCAAAATCTCCTAGTGAGGTGGAGGACATGAGTAGAGTACCTTATGCTAGTGCAGTTGGAAGTCTTATGTATGCTATGGTCTATACTAGACCAGACATTGCCCAAGCAGTGGGAGTCCTGAGTCAATTTATGGCTAATCCTGGATGGGTACATTGGGATGCAGTTAAGTGAGTATTCAGATATTTGAGGGGTACATCAGATTACTCCATATGTTATCATGGTAACTCTTCTAGATCTCCACATTCAGTTTGTATTCATGGATTTGTGGATTTAGATTGGGCAGGTGATATTGACAGTAGGAGATCCACCAGTGCTTATGTGTTCACTATGTTTGGTGGTGCCATCAGTTGGATGAGTAAGTGACAACCTGTGGTTGCTTTGTCCACTATAGAAGCTAAGTACATGGTTGCTACTCTTGCTTGTAAAGAATCCATTTGGCTTAGAAGATTGTGTTTTGATGTTGGTGTTGATGCAAAATAGATTACTATTTGGTGTGACAGTCAGAGCGCTATTTTCCTTGCAAAGAATCCAACTTTCCATGCCAGAATGAAGCACATTGATGTGCAGTTTCACTTTGTGAGAGATATGGTGGAATATGGAAAGGTAAATTTGGAGAAGGTAGATATTGTGAAGAATGTTGCAGATGCATTAATGAAACTAGTGGGCATTGAGAAGTTTAGATGGTGTTCAGAGTCTATGGACCTTTTGGTCTATAGCAGTTAAATTTCTTGTTATGTTCCTGTTGCTCTTACAAGGTGTTTGACAAGTGGGAGAATGTTAGAAATAAGGTGTCTCAACCTTGGATAATTCCTATTCTTACTATTTGTTTTGTAAATGTATTTTTTTGCAAATAATGTAATTAAGTGTGAGTGTACATGTCTAGTTGGCATGTTGATGTGTCACTCCACTTGATGTGTCAGTATCTTGTGTGTAAGGAGATCATGACTGAAACGGTCATGACAGATACCTATGATGTGTAAGAACTATTTAAGGAATATGCTATGACTGGTGTAAGAGCATCTTATGACTTGGGCCTATTTGGGCACCCAAGAAGAAGTGGTTGGTGTGTGTAAGAGAATATGCCAAAAATAGGTTGGTATGACAGATTCTCTTACACTTCTCTTGTGACTGTTATTTTTAGCAGATTCTATGACAAGCTATCATAGTCTATTTTAGGGATGGACACCTATTCTTGGGATTGCATGTAACAACTGTGTACATGTGGCTTTGTGCATGGGTCTTGGTGGTTGTGCCTATTTTTGGGTCCAGAGGAGTCTATATATACGATGCTGCTCCTATGGGAGAGATATAACAAAAGTTTAAGTCTTGTTGGCTTTGTCTCTCATTTCTTGAAAGAACTTGCATTGCAAGTGTATTGTAATCTTTGTGTTGAAGATAATACATTGTGCAAGTTTTGGAGTGCTGGGGTTTTTTACCAAAAGGTTTTCCCCAGGGTATATCATTGTGTCATTCTCTATTTTTTTGTATGCATTGTATGTGGTTGCAATATCTTTGTTAAAGTAGTTAACGAATCTGAAATTGTAAGGATTTATAAGAATTTTCACAATACTCTCCTATAGAGATTAGCGTAGGAAGCTATTTCCGCACCTGAGTTTCCCTACACTCCATTTCCTCAACCAAACTACCCCCAAGATTGAATACTGCTCCCCCTCAGTATACTACTCCTTTTTTTTTCATGACTTTGTATATTACTCCCCCTTTGACATCAATGGAAAAGGGCACCATTCATTTTAATCATTGGTACTACTGCTGAGGTAGAGTAATCAACCTTCCATCAGTCCCTGAGGACTAATACCTTTGCTTCTTTCTTTTAATCAGAATCAGGAAAGGGAATTACTCCCAACTTCTCCCTGAGATACTCAAAAGTATCCTTAGGCAAGGGCTTTGTGAATATATCTACCAACTAATCTTTAGTACTCACATAGTCCAACTTGACTTCTTTCTCTACCACTTTCTCTCTTAGGAAGTTGTACTTTACCTCAATGTGCTTTGTCTTTGTATGCATTATAGGGTTCTTAGACATATTGATAGTGCTACTGTTATCATAGTGAATAACTATAGGATAATCAATCTGAATACCAAATTCCTTTATCATTTTCTTGATCCAAACAATTGTAGAACAATTCAGCGCTACTGCAACATACTCTTCTTCTGTTATTGACTGTGAAATACAATTTTTTTCTTGCTTGTCCAAGTGACAAGTCTATCACCAATAAACACTGCTCCACTTGGTGTACTCTTTCTATCATCTATGCATCCTTCCCAATCAGCATCAGTGTATACATGAAGCTCAACATTTTCTAAATAATCAGTGTTTAGAAGAGATATAGAGCACTAGCTAGTGGAGATTAGAAGTAGTTTGTAAGATTTGGAGATAGATTCTTCACCAGATCTACTCAAAGCCATAGATCATGATTCTGGGGTATTTAATTAATAATTCATTATTAAAGTAGTTACTTTTCAGTGGAATCATGGATGCATCACTAGTTCACAACATCAGAGATGCAACTAGACATAAGATGAAGAAAGAATCAGTAGAACCCGTAGAAGAAGACCCTAGTTTGGCTTTATCGATCATTCTAGATCAAGTTTTGCATTTGGAAGATGTAAAAGGGTATTTGAAATGCAACTTTGAAATAGTAGGAGATGGTAGTTTGACCATGGATTACAATGAGATATACAAACAAGACATGACCTACAAAGAAGGATTTGAACATTTAGGTCAAATCACTATGAATTTCAAGACAATGAATAGACCAAAATCATTTTGAGAAAAATCAATAATGGAAAGTTTTGGTTGGATGATAGATTTATAGATATTATAATAGATCTTATACATGAGGCTACATGATTTTCTAAGATAGGAGCAATTCCTTTAAATGAAAAGAATGTTAAGAAAATAGTGTTGGATAACACCAAGTATTCATATAATGGAAGAGGTATAGTCATAAGAAAGATTGAACAAGATGATGTGAGATATGTATGCAAGATTTTAACTACAAAATTTTGTGCAAGTTCTAGGGAAGATGATGTGGCAGCAAGTATGGTGAAAGAAGCCTATCTTGTGTGTATTGAAAGAGTGGAAGTAGATATGTGTGAGATTCTAAGAATTCATCTAATTGAAAATCTTGAGAAGATTAAGAAAAAAAAAAATTCCCAGTTTAGATTTTCATCTTTGATCACCTATATGTTTTTCCATATATTGAGAAGATTCCCTTACACTATAGGAGCTGATTGGAATGATGGAATAAATTTAGTGGAAAATATTAATAATGTATATTTAAGACATCCCATTGATAAAGTGAATCAGAATGCCACCCTTGTCATTAAGACCTTTCAAAATGAAATGAAAAGAAGATCAAGAACTCCACCATCTATTGTTGAGAAATACAAGAATGAAATATGTTTCTTAGTGGACACTAATTTTACCTCCATTGAAGTAGTAGAACCAAGGATATAATTTGTAGATACTCTTGAGTACGAGATATCTAAAGAAGAAGTTGAAGGCTATATATGAAGAATTCTTAAAAGAAGTTTGGATTCCAAGAGTTCTAGATTTGGAACATATGAAGAGAACTTCAGTACAACACATTAGTCATAGGTGCACAAATTGGCAAAGAAAAGAGTAGATAGAACAATAAATAAGATCTTAAAAGATATAGGTATGAGTGAGCATGAATTCAACATTTTGAAGAAGACAACAGTATCTATTAGGGATATTAGACATAAGGGAGTGTTTTAAATTCCACCCTTAACATCCCATGCAGCCGCTCTTGAGAATATTCAAAATGTTGATGAAGATATTGTGGAATTGGATGTGCCAGAAGTAAGTAAATCTACTAGATCCACTTCTACATCGACTAAGAGAGTGAAAGACATGGCAAGTGGATTAGGAAAGAGGCAGAAAACCATCTTTTCTCTAGTAGAAAGGATAAGGACTCCAGATGAACCACAAGCAGATGAAGAGGTAGGAAACAACAAAAAGAAGCAGTGGAAGCCTAAGATTGATAAAGTGAACCCCTTAATCATTAATGAAGGAGATTTCAACAAGTTGAAAAAAATTATGAGATGTACAACAAATTTGTAAAATTAAATCTTGAGAATGTAGTTATCAGACATGATTCTTGCTGACAAGAAGTTTGAGGATATTAAAGAAAAAATTCTAGATAATCTTTATGAGAAGTTAGTGAGCAGGAAAAAGAGAGCAATAGAGGAATAAAAAGGCATAAGAGAAAGATATGCGAGGAAGCTTTGTGAGATAAAAGATGAAGACCACTTCAAAGAAATTATGAAAAACCTTAGCACATATATGAGAAGGAAAAGAAGGATAGTTATGATAATGGGAGGAAACTATGAAGAGATCAAAAAGGAAACTCAGGAAGCTTTTGTAAAGGTAATGACCTCTAGACTAGAAGAGATATTTAGTGAATCAGAACCAACAGTAGGAGCTGAACCACAAACTAAATCATCACCAGTTCCACCACCCTCCATCAAAATTGATGATGATTCTATCAATATTGAAGGCACAAACATTACCATAGACAGAGAAGAGAACCCATTTGATGACCAAGGAGCAGATGTTGGTAATTTGCTAGAAATTGTTGATCAAAAGGATGAAGAAGCAAGTAAAGGAGATGAAGTAGTAGAAATAAAAGAAGAAGAAAATAAAGAAGAATTAAAAGTTAAGATAGAAGAGGAGAAGCATGCAGTGCAAGAACATATTAAAATAATTTCACTACAAACGAGCATAACAAAAAACCTATCAAGACTATCCATGGAATCAATTTTAGCAAGCTTGGGAGCTGAAGTTGATGACGATGATCAAATATAGTTGATCTCATCTCTAAATAAAATCACTAGAAAGAACAAGAAAGTGAAAATTTTGGAAGGAGTGTTACTTGATGTAACTAGAAAAATTAAAGGAGTTATATCAACTCAAGTTAGTGAGGTTGATCCCCAAGCCAAAGAAAAAGAGTTAATGAGAATTTTTTATAGTGAATTTACTAATCTATAAGATATTGCATCAGTTAAAGCTCAAGAAGCTCATGATGCACAGTTATTTCAAGTCACTTGTCAGAATATTAGGAATCATTTGGATAATTTGGATGTATGTATAAAAGAATTATGGAAATGATTAGAGAGAGGAAGAGTATTGTACAGCCAGTGTACATTATCACACAACCTCATATCAAAAATTTCAGGGAAGATAAGGAAAAAAGTAGAGTTGCAAACCACAGTGAATGATTTGCAGAGTCCTAATGTGAAAATCATAGATATTGAGAAGAAATTAAGTAAAAGCTATGATGAGATAAGTCTTCTTGAGAATGAGAAAGAAAGAAAATTGAAGAGATTTTCTCTACTCATAGAGCATCTAACAATGAAGATAAGTAATGTAGAAGATCAACTGGAAGAATGTCTTTCATCAAAAACATAGTATTGAAAGTTTTCATATTCAAACCTTAAGGTAGTTGAGATAGCGTCCTATGGTTTATGTGCATTAATCAGTATTTTTTATCCATTCAAGAAGACATGGGACAAAGATATTGATAATCTGAAGGCAAATTTTGTAGACTGTGTTGCAAGTCTTCTAGCCTTGCAATATTGAAATCAAGGAGGTAAATCAAAATTTTGACATAATTATACATATAATTGACACCTTGGTCATTGTTGTCAAAGGGGGAGTAGTATAGTATGAAAATTGTATATATGTACCAGATATATATATGTAGAATAGTATGGAGTATACTCTTAGGGGGAGTATCATTTTGGACAAATAAGTAGACATGTATGATCT
The DNA here is from genome assembly GCA_027943335.1 of Chamaecyparis obtusa. Classification (NCBI taxonomy): domain Eukaryota; kingdom Viridiplantae; phylum Streptophyta; class Pinopsida; order Cupressales; family Cupressaceae; genus Chamaecyparis; species Chamaecyparis obtusa. Next base: position 845,562 of record BSBK01001047.1, on the reverse strand, counting down.
ACAAATTTTTTGTAATGGTCGTATGTTACACCTTTTGAAATTTTGTGATAAAGTTTTTTTGGGGACTTAGCCAATCAGATCCATTAGATTTCCACAATCCATATTAATGCTAGTATCAGTTTCTAGGTTTGATTGTGTGGAAATTTTTCCGTCAACGTTTTGGATCATACTACATGATCCATCATTCAGATGCTAGAGAGAAAAGAACATGACTTAGCCAATTTTCCCATATGTTGCTACCAATGACAAAGGGGGAGATTGTTAGAAATTTGGCTAAGTAGGATATCACAATGTTATCATTATAGAAACACATATTCAACATTGAGAAAACATGATTAGAGGAAGAATTTCTATATGAGAACACATGAAAATTGTCTAAGTATAATAGTGTTTACTAGTCTTCATAGAGACCATTTTGATTAGCGATGATCATAGAAGCTTGTTCATTGCATGCACACTTGAACATAGATCATTCTAGGTATATCAAAACTACATCTAAGAGTGCACGTCTGTACAACATGTATGGAAAGAGATATTGATATTTTGCAAAGACAATGTTGAGTTGATTAGAACAAAGCTTAGCAATCAGAATGTAATTATATTGAGTTAAGGGATTATTTTGTTTACCAAAATAATGACTTAAAATAATTAGGGATGAAATCCTAGATGTTAACCCTAAGGCAGCATGAAATTACTTTATGTTTTGAGAAAGTATAATGTTTTGTAAGCTGATAGGAAAGTTATTTTGCAATAACTTTTATATAAGTAAGAATAATGTAATGCAAAGATATATAGGTTTACATATGATGAGAAATTATAAGTTGTAAGAAAGAAAAGAAGAAAGTATTGTATATCAGTGAAAAGAGCCTACAAAGATAGATTAGAATAATAAAGTTATTCGACAACAATAAAAGGTTTTTGTATTTAAAGTTATCATTGTTATAAATAGGGAATACTGAGAGGGGGGAGGTGAATCAGTATTCTAAAAACTTTTACTTTTTCCCAATTATGGATATAATAGATTATCTTAACACATGCATAACATAAGAAGCTAAAAAATATGCATAGCAATAAAATGAAAGAACTCATAACACATTATTTGTTCTCAAGGAAACCCTGACCAAGGGAAAACCTCAGTGGGGATGGTACCCACAAAGATCCACTAATCAAAAGTATCATTTTAAGGATGTTGACCCTGTTAGGAGTCTATTACATTCATATAGTGTCTCAGTCCTAATTAAGGGAATATAGGCCTTGTTAGAAGCCTCAACCTTGTTAGGAGTTGGTAGTACAAAATGTGATTACCAGATGAGCCCACTGCCCAAACAAGTAATGTACAATCTACACTGATTACAAAAGAAGGTTAAGGTACATAACCTTATACTACTTGCATCAATATCTCTTTGCTTCTCTTTCACTATTTCTATTACATATGCATCATATATCTCACATCATATCACTTCTTCACTACATCTCATTTACATCTCTCCTTACAATTTACAATTACATTTATACAAGTTATTAGGATTAATAACTTTCTAGTTAGCTATTATATTAAAAATAACTTTATCCAAGGGTTAACATCTAGGATGTCATCCCTTTATATTGTTAAGTCATTATTTTGATAAACAAAATAATCCCTTAACTCTTTATCAATTCTGTCTTCATATTCTGTCCTGTCGGCTTGACACTATCTTTAGTAAAATTGTCATAACTTCTTCCATACATGCTATACTAACTTTCTCTCTTAGATGAGTCTTCAATAGTCATCATAGAGTCTATTTTCAAGTGTGCAAGCATTGAACTTACTCCAATTAACATCGCAAACAAAAACTATTTCCAGGTTCACTAGTGAAAACACTGTCTCATACTTAGACAATTTCACATTGCGCTCTGTCATACTAGCTCTCTGACCTCTATGATCTTCATGTAGATCATATGTTTCCATAATGAAAATATCTATGTAATAAACTCAGCCAAATTTCCAACAATCATTTTATATTGCATGTTTGGGCAGTGAACTCATCTTACATACATCTATGTTTTGTAATATAAAATCCTAACAAGGTTGAGGCTTCTAACAAGGCCTAAAGTCATTTAACCAAGACAAAGACACTATACAAATGTAATAGACTCCTAATAGGTTCAATATCCTTAACCAGATACTTTTGATTAGTGTATCAATTGTGGGTATCATCGCCATCAGGGTTTTCCCTTGGCCAAGGTTTCCTTTAGAAAAAACATGGTGTTATGAGTTCATTTATTTTATTATTATGCTTATTGTTCAGTTTACTCAGTTTAGTTTCTTATGCAAGCTACAAATTAATTTCATATATCCATGATTGGGAAAAAGTAAAAATTTGTGAAATACTGCTTCACCCTCCCTCTCAGTATTTCCTATTTCTAATAGCTTGGTTGTTTGATCCTTTATCTTGTCCTCTTCTCTTCTTAACTTGATTCTTAATCCATGTACATGCTTGACTTGTGCATAGTGTGCTTTAAATGCACTAGGTTCTACTATTAAGCTTTCTCCACTCTTTTGCAAACCATCTTCTAATTTCTTGAGCTTTTCTTGTATCTTTGTAGTGAAGGAGTCGGTAGTGAGAAGCTTCTTTAAAGTGGTGAGTATCTGTTGAATGAGATTTTCAATTTTAGTTATAGTTTTAATAACTTTACCTTATGAATTTCCACGGCTTGGCTAATTTTCTTTTCTAATTTGAATTGAATTTTGGACTCTTCTCTTTCTTCAATTTTCTTCTTTGCATCAACATTAGGGGAATAGATTGTTAGAAAGTAAAGTCCACCAAGATAATTGAGTGGGGGAGGGGGGGGGGGGCTGAATCAGTTATCAGATGATTATAACTTTTATCATCTTCAACAAAATTAAACCATATAAGCAATATAATTACCAGCCATAGAAAGATATTCATACACAATAACACAATGACACAAGATATGTTGACTAGGGAACCTATTGATCAAAGAGTAAACCCCAGTGGGAATGATGCTCAAAAAAGATGCACTAATATGAATATTCCTTGTGAAAGGATGGACTCTAGTAGGAGTCTTATGAAATACATTCAGTGCCTATGAATCCCTGTTAGGAGATTTTGAATCCCTGTTAAAAGATTCTAATCTTGTTAAGAGTTATCAAAGACAGAAGGACCCACTGTCCAAACAACTTTAGGGTAAGATCACTAAACACACTGTCCAAATAATCTTTGTATTACTCAATAGAATAATATTTTACCTCTTCTCTGACTATGCCAAACTACACTCACTATTACACCAAATCTCAATCTTAGATCTTTGTACCTCGCATGTCTTCCTTCACAAATTCTCTTTCATACTTAGCTCTTTTCTTCACTTCATGCATACAACATCACACACAACCACTACTAAAAAAAGGAAATAAATTCCTTTCTTTATACCACACTCAAATAATTACAAATTTGTTAGAATACAATTATAATATAAAAGTTTCCACACTCTACATCAAAATTACACAAAACTGTCAGCTTCCAATTACAATAAATCTTCACTCATGTGACCTCAAATTTTGTGTTGTCATCCACATCACTATCAATGTGTCTTCAACTTCCCTTTAACTACACAAAACTAGATTTCATCCCGATTAGGAGATATCATCCAATTTCCACAAATTGCTACTCAGGAACACTACCTGAATACTACTTCCACAAAAGTGCTCATAACTTTCATGAATAAATGAATTACTACTTGTGCTCTTAACCATAGACATATAACATATCAAGGAGTATATCCTCAACATCACATAGCTCTAACTATAATAACCCATGTGTGCTAATCCAAACTTTGTCTGCTTCTCTGCAAGTCTCCTATAAATCACTATGTTGACATCAATGACAATCATAGTCATGAATGCAACAACTACTACACAATGGATGCCAAACATTTAGCATTCATTCCTAACAATCTCACCCATTAGAATTGATGGAAACATAGATGAAAAACATCCAATGTTCCAAAAATCCAATACTGCAACATTGCTACTCCAAATTCTCTTCATCAATCAAATCTTGCTTCGTTTTCCTATTCAGTTCTCTCCAACATATGTTTCAGATGGTTTTTCATGTACACTTCTCCCTCATTGACATCAATGATATAAATTTCATCATTATGTCAACAACAACTCCAATGTAAAAAGACACTATTCAGAAAATACATTCACTAGAGTCCTCATGACTCAGCTCAGATACACATACTCCCCCATAGAGGAAGTACCAAAATCCAGTCTAGAAGAAAGGTAAGGCTCATATACCACTGGATGGATGCAACCAACTACATCACTCATTAAAAGTAGGCTGGGGCATAACCCCAAGCATACCTCTCAGATACTCAAATGTATCCTTAGGCAAAGGCTTTGTGAATATATCTGCTATCTACTCCTTTGTACTTGTGTACTCAAGTCTGACTTCTTTCTCAACAAATTTCTCTCTTACAACATGATACTTAATCTCTATATGCTTTGTCTTAGAATGTAATACAAGATTCTTAGACATACTAACTGTGATGGTGTTGTCACAATATATGACAACAGGTTCAACAAACTTTATTCCAATATCCTTCAGCATTTTCTTCATCCAAATTATTTGGTTACAATTTTTTCCTGCTGCTACATATTCTACTTCTACTATGCTCTATGAGATAGAATTCTACTTCTTGCTTAGCCAAGAAACCAATCTAACTCCAAGGAAAAATGCTCCACCACTGGTGCTTTTTTTATCATCAACACTACCTCCCCAATCAACATTTGTATATGCACATAGGGTAAAATCATCAAATTTTTCATACCATAAACCTTAGTCCATTGTGCCTCTTAAATATCTCAGTATCCTCTTTACTATTGCATAATGTGATTCTCTAGGTTCAGCTTGAAATCTTGCTATAATTCCAACTGAGTATGCTATATCAAGTCTTGTATGAGTCAAATACTACAATCCTCAATTCATAGATATGTATTTCTTCTGTTCCACTATAGGAGTCTCATCTATGCTAGATAACTTATGTCTAGTCACCATGGGTGTTCCAACTGGTTTACAATTCTCCATTCTAAATCTTTTCAACAAGTCATTCAAGTACTTTGTCTGACTTACAAAGATACCATCATTGTTTTGTGTTATCTGTAATCCTAAAAAGTATTTCATTTCACCAATCATACTCATTTCAAATTCAGTCTTCATTTCATTAGCAAATTTGTCACTAGCTTCATCTTCTCCTCTCAAGATGATGTCATCAACAAAAATAACTATAACCAACAAACCATTTTTAATTTCTTTTGTGTACGGATTGCTATCAGTTGTTCCTTTTGTAAATCCCAATTTTAACAAATACTTATCCAGTCTTGCATACCAAGTTCTAGGTGCTTGTTTAAGTCCATATAAAGCTTTCTTCAGTTTACATACCATGTCTCCTTCTTGAGTCAAAGGAAAACCTTTAGCCTACTCAATCTAGAATTCTTCCAATTCTCCATTCAAAAATGTTGACTTCACATCCATTTGATATACTTTGAATTTCTTTTAAGCTGCATAAGACAAAAACATTCTTACTGCTTCAATTCTTGCAACAGGTGCAAAGATTTCTTCATAGTCAATTCCTTCTTACTGTGAGTAACCCTTACATACCAATCTTGTTTTGTTTCTTACTACTTTTCCTTGTTCATTCATCTTGTTTTCTGAATACCCATTTAGTTTCAATAACATTCTTGTCTTTAGGTCTAGGGACCAATTCCCATGTATTATTCTTTTCAATCTGATCTAGTTCTTCTTTCATAGCATTAGTCCAACTTTCATCTTCACAAGCTTCATTAGTAGTCTTAGGTTCAATTTGAGAAATAAAACATAAATGTTCTTGTACCTTATTTCAAGTTAGAACTCCTCTTTTGATACTTCCAATAATTTTTCCAATAGGATGATTTCTTAACAAACTCTTGCTAGGTGTCACTGTCTCAGATCTCACTTCAGATGTAGGTTCTTCAATGACTTCACTGTGGCTTTCATTCAACAAATCTCTGTTAGTTTCATAAAATAATTCAGTAGATCCAGTGTTAGTTTTAGGATGAGCTTCTTCATCTAATTCATAATCAAGCATTCTTTCATGAATTTTGAACTTTTCATCAACTTTAACATTTGTGCTTTCAACCATAGTCTTAGTTCTTTTATTGTAGCATCTATAGGCTTTTCTTTTCAAAGAATATCCAAGAAATATACCTTCATCACTTCTAGGATCAAATTTTCCAATATCATCATTTGTCTTTATATAACATTTACTTCCAAAAATTCTAAAATACTTAACTGAGGGTGCATGTCCAAAGCATAATTCATAAGGTGTCTTGTCTGTGTTTGGTCTGATTTGTACTCTATTCATTATATGCATTGTTGTGTTCACTGCTTCTCTCCAGTATATCTTCACCAAATCATTCTCAAATAACATAGCTCTTGCTACTTCAGTCACTGATCTATTTCTTCTTTCTATAATGCCATTTTGTTCAGGTGTTCTAGGGGCTTAATACTGTCTCTTAATGCCATTTTCTTCACAAAAGGTGTTAAATTCTCTAGAAGTAAATTCTCCACCTCTATCAGATCTCAAACATTTAATCTTCATTCCAAATTCATTCTCAACTTTATTCTTAACAATTTTAAACTTATGAAATGCTTCAATTTTTTTTTTAAGAAATGCAATCCACATCATTCTTGTAAAATCATCAACAAGAATCATAAAATACCTTTCTCCATAGAATCCTCTAGTCCTGGTAAGACCGCTTGGTAGGATCGCTCAAATCTATATGAACAATCTCTAGCTTTTATTTAGATGTAAACTTCTTACTAGGAAAAGAACTTCTCTTATGTTTAGCCATTACACATTCTTTGCAAATCATGTTAGTAGGCTTCATAATTTTAGGCAAATCTCTTATTGCAAGTGTAATACTTACTTTCACAATGTTGTCAAAGTTTATAAGACAAAACCTTCTATGCCATAACTAACTATCATCAATCTTAGTAATCAAACATGTCATCTCAGGAGGATTCAATTGAAATGCATTACCTCTAGTTCTAGATCTAGTTCCAATCAAATTTCCATCTTTATCCTTTATGCTGAAGGGTGCTCCCCTTAATACCACAAACACATAACAGACATAGAGAAACAACAACAATAATATGCAAGAACAGAAAATTGGCTTCTTATTATCTCCACAAATGTGGAATTACAAATTTTCAGAATTACAACATGCAAAGCCACATGGGCATTCCCTTACAATATTCTGTAGGACAAAGCCTCGAACTATTACCCAGATCTACTACCCAGAACTATTCTGAACTGCCTAAGACAATAATACAGCCTTCCTTATATAGGCAATTTTCCACCGCCTGGGAAGGTTCCAGAAATTTAGCCCATAGGGCCGACCAAACTTAGAATTATTTTATTTCTCAATTTATTACATCAAAGTCAGCTCAAAATAAATTTTGAAACCCGAACAGAAATTTTGAAGAAAAATCATTTTTTGCCATTTCAGGTGACCCAACTTCCGAAGACCATAAGTCATCACCAGTTGACCCGATTGACTATTGTAACCCCATTTCGGAAAGGGCGCAAGGAGCTCTACAACGCTTGAATTAAGCAAGCTTCATTCAGCCCGAAATTCAACCTCATCTGGGGCCTCTAAAGCCTTCAAAACTGAGTTCAAAGTTTCTGCACCCTGTTTCCAAAACCGAAAATTTTCAATATCTTCAAAACCAGACTTGATCTAGGCATGAAGCTTTACTGGCAGGCTGATATGATAGAGATGAACCTCTACATGTGAAATCAGAACATTCTGAGATCGTATGACCAACTTACTAAAAATAGAAAGTTTCTAGAAATAGCAGCTCTGCACAAGATAGCCCTTATTGAAAAGCAAAAACAAATATTTTTGGGTGATGCAAGATTGCTCTTACACCCAGGATGCTCCTGCATCAGACACCCAAGGTAATTTGAGAAGTGACCCTGTCACGACTCAGGTGTGCAGAGGAAAACCAAGATGGTTAACCTCCACCCTTGTTAGCCATGATGAATCTTCAATAGGTCATCCTTTTCACTTGACCAGATATTCTTCATATGTCCTGCTCCTTGTGCTTCTGCCAACACGACTATCCAGTATATCTTCGATCTCCTTAGTGTCTGAACTAGTTGCTGGAATACTCCACTGTGCTGCTGTGATCTCATCTTCAACACCTCCTTCATGATACTCTGTCAAATCTGAAATGTTAAACACTGGTGAAATATTTAGCTCAGTAGGCAATTCTACCTCATATGCGTTTCCTGAATCATGTTTCTTCAGTATCTTACATGGTCCAAACTTCTTCATTTTCAGCTTGTTATATGTACCAACTGGAAACCGCTCCTTCCGCAAATGAACCATGACTTCATCACCAACTTGAAATTCCTTATACCTCCTTTTCTCATCTGCCTTAGCCTTATACTGTGCGTTCATCTTGGTAATATGCTTCCTCACCTCCCCATGGATGTTCTTCAAGTGTTCTGCAAAATCCTTAGCTTCAGCGCTACTTATTTCTCCTTTATCTATCTTCCTTAATTCAGATGCATTTCTTGGACTACTTCCATATACAATCTGGAATGGTGATTTACCAGTGCTTCTATTGACAGAATTATTGTATGCAAATTCCACCTGCGGTAAAATCAAATCCCATCCTGTTGGCTTATCTCCAACCAAACATCTCAGCAAATTTCCCAAACTCCTATTCACCACCTCTGTCTGTCCATCAGTCTGTGGATGATGTGACGAACTGAACTTCAAATCTATCTTCAACTTCTTCCACAATGTACGCCAGAAATATCCAACAAACTTAGTGTCCCGATCTGAAACTATGGTCTTTGGCAAACCATGAAGTCTCACTACTTCTCTGAAAAACAATTCTGCTACATGAACAGCATCATTAGTCTTCTTGCAGGGAATGAAATGTGCCATCTTTGAAAATTTGTCAACCACCACAAAAATTGAATCATGTCCCCGCTGAGTCCTCGGTAAACCAAGAACAAAGTCCATGCTGATATCCTCCCAAGGCTTCTCTGGTACAGGTAATGGCTGATACAATCCTATATTCTGCTTCACTCCTTTCGCCATCTGACATACTCTGCAACGCTGTACAAACTTCTTCACATCTTGCTGCAACTGTGGCCAATAATAATTCTCACTAACCAAACCAAGGGTTTTATCACGACCAAAATGTCCAGCCAATCCTCCACTATGCTTCTCCTTGATGAGATTCTCCCTCATAGAACTTCGTGGAATGCACAACTGACTCCCTCTGAATAGCATATCATCTTGGATGATAAAATCTAGCCATTTCATCCTGTCTAGAGTAATAGGTTCTTTACAAGCTTTCCAAGCTTCACCAAAATCAGGATCCTCTGGATACAAATTCTTGAGTTCCTTGAACCCAACCACTTCAATCTGCATTTCTGTCAGCAATAGTTGCCTTCTACTAAGAGCATCTGTAACCCTATTAGACTTTCCACTCTTGTATTTCAAAACAAATGTATAACTCTACAAAAACTCAACCCATTTCAAATGCCTCTGATTCAACTTTCCTTGACTATTCAAATATTGCAAAGCTTGATGATCAGTATACAAAACAAACTCCTTAGGAAGAAGATAATGTCTCCACTTCTTTAATGCCTAAACTATAGCATAAAATTCCTGATCATAAATAGAATATTTCCTCTTGGCATCATTTAACTTCTCACTGAAATAAGAAACAGGTTTACCTTCTTGGCTCATAACAACTCCTATTGCAGTACCACTAGCATCACAATCTACTTGAAACACCTTATTAAAATTTAGAAGTGCTAAAACAGGTTGTTCTGTAACTTTTTGTTTCAACAATTGAAAACTCTTTTCTGCCCCATTAGTCCACTTAAACTCTTTTCTATCCCCTCTCATTGTTTCAGTCAAGGGTCCACAAATACTGCTAAAATTTCTGATAAACTTTCTATAAAAGCTAGCTAGACCATGAAAAGATCTTACCTCAGTAGCACTCCTTGGAGTAGGCCATTCAAGGATAGCCTATACCTTCTCTGGGTCCATTTTTAGACCTTCTGCTGAAACTACAAATCCCAAATACACTAACTCTTTCTTCACAAAACTGCACTTCTTCAAATTAATCAACAATTTCTCTTCTCTCAACTTCTCAAATACCATATGAATATGCATCATATGCTCATCCAATGTCTTACTAAAGATCAAAATATCATCTAGGTAAACAATGAAAAACTTACCCAGAAATTCTTTCAGAACCTCGTTCATGAGCCGCATGAAAGTGCTCGGTGCATTGGTTAGCCCAAAAGGCATGACTAACCACTCATACAGTCCTTCCTTTGTCTTGAAGGCAGTCTTCCATTCATCTCCTTCTCTGATCCGAATCTGATGATATCCACTTTTTAGATCTATCTTTGAGAAATACACAGCTCCACTCAAACAGTCCATAATATCATCCATTCGTGGCAATGGAAACCTGTATTTGATTGTGATCTTGTTTATTGCCCTAGAATCTGTACACATCCTCCATTCTCCATTCTTCTTTGGTGCTAATACTGCTGGTACAGCACAGGGACTCCGACTCTCACGGATCAATCCTTTCTGTAACAGTTCATGTACTTGTCTGTTCAACTCCTCACTTTCTGCAGGTGTCATTCTGTGTGCTGCCTTATTTGGCAAACTCGCTCCTGGGATCAAGTCCATCTGATGACTGATCTTCCTGACTGGTGGTAATCCATCAGGCACGTTATCGGATACAATATCCTGAAACTCATTCAATAAATCTGCAACTTCTACAGGAACATCTTCTACTTCCTCTTTACCAACTTTTGGAATTAAAGCAAAACATACATGCTCATGCCTCATACCATCTAGGAAACTTCTTCCATCAACAAAAGTTATCCTTGCATTACCACATACCTTTTCTTCAGTCTCCTTCAATGGTTTTAGCTTATGTCGCACTCCATCGTTTGTCAGGGAATAGGTATTCTTACGACCATCATGTACAGCACATCTGTCAAACTGCCATGGTCTACCCAACAACATATGACATGCATCCATAGATATGACATTACACAGTACCTCATCTTGGTATCCACCAATCTTGAACTTCACCAGGCATTGTTCATTGACCTTGACCTTGTGGTCATCCTGTACCCAGGCAATCCGATATGGATGTGGGTGTTTCTCTCTCTTGAGCTTCAACTTTGTCACCATCTCTTCTGACACCAAATTGTCAATGCTTCCACTATCGATGATCACATCACAACATTTACCTTCACACTTGCACCTGGTGCGAAACAAGCTCCTCCTTTGCGCAGGTTCATTCTCACCACTCAACAGGACTCTTCTGTTAATCAGCGTTTCTCCTCTTTCAGCATCTTCAGAATTTGATGATCTGGCATCTTCATCTACATGTGCAACTCTGGCCTGGCCTTCATTTCTCCTGTCTATTCTACCTTGGTGCTGAGGACATTCAAATGCCCTATGACCTTCTTCTCCACAGTGAAAACATGTTCCACGAAAGCCACCTCTTCCAGATCCTTGTCCTCTTCCCCTTCCTTTTTGATCTTTATTATTCTAATCATGGAAGTGATTGGAATTATTTCCTCTCTGATTCTGACTGCTACTGGCCTCATCCTTCTTTTTCGGATCTTCATTTCGGCCACCATATGACCGTCCACCAGATCATCCACCGCGACCTCTTCCGTTTTGTCTGCTCTCAAACTTCTTGTTTAGCTTTTCCTCTACTTTTAGGGCAAACTGGTATGCCTCTTCAATACTGTTCATTCGAACCAGATTCAGCTCCTCCTGAATGCTTGGCCTTAACCCATTAAGGTATCGGGAAACTTTCTCCTTATCAGCTTCTGCATGGCCTGTTCTGATGAGAAGTCGATAGAACTCCTCTGTATACTCCTGAACAGATCTTCCTGCTTGCTTCAAACTCTACATTTTCTTCAGTAGGTCAAGCTCATAATCAACAGGAATGAACTGTCGCTTCAATTTATCCACCATCCGATCCCATCTCGTGATTTTCTCCTTTCCCCTTCTATTTCGCTCCAACTGAATCTCTTGCCACCATATCTTCGCATGACCTTTCAGTCTGGCCTTCGCAAATTTGACCCTATCAAGATCCTTGACATCTTCATACTCAAAATATTCTTCACATTCATTGATCCAGTTGATCAATTCCTCTGGGTTAAGATTTCCAGAAAATGTAGGAACCTCAATCTTAGGTCTTTTCCCAATCTTGGAAATCGCCCGAAAAAGTCTTTCTTCCTCCTGGTTCACAATTTCAACTTCTCCTTCTTGATATTCTTCTTCGGCTTCATCCTCGCTTTCGTCTCTGACATTAAGATTCATTCCTCTACGAATCTCTTCTTGCAATGCTCGCACTTGTCTCTGCAGCTCTCTAACCTCAGGTGTCACAGCGCCAGCTCTTCCGCCACGTTCTCTTCGTGGAGGCATTTTCATGATATGCGCTGAAACCCTAACCACGGTCCTGGTGCAAACTGCCTCATAGTCGGCGATCTGTTTACACACTCAGGAAAACCTGCTCTGATACCACTTGATGAAGGGTGCTCCCCTTAATACCACAAACACATAACAGACATAGAGAAACAACAACAATAATATGCAAGAACAGAAAATTGGCTTCTTATTATCTCCACAAATGTGGAATTACAAATTTTCAGAATTACAACATGCAAAGCCACATGGGCATTCCCTTACAATATTCTATAGGACAAAGCCTCGAACTATTACCCAGATCTACTACCCAGAACTATTCTGAACTGCCTAAGACAATAATACAGCCTTCCTTATATAGGCAATTTTCCACCGCCTGGGAAGGTTCCAGAAATTTAGCCCATAGGGCCGACCAAACTTAGAATTATTTTATTTTTCAATTTATTACATCAAAGTCGGCTCAAAATAAATTTTGAAACCCGAACAGAAATTTTGAAGAAAAATCATTTTTTGCCATTTCAGGTGACCCAACTTCCGAAGACCATAAGTCATCACCAGTTGACCCGATTGACTATTGTAACCCCATTTCGGAAAGGGCGCGAGGAGCTCTACAACACTTGAATCAAGCAAGCTTCATTCAGCCCAAAATTCAACCTCATCCGGGGCCTCTAAAGCCTTCAAAACTGAGTTCAAAGTTTCTGCACCCTGTTTCCAAAACCGAAAATTTTCAATATCTTCAAAACCAGACTTGATCTAGCCATGAAGCTTTACTGGCAGGCTGATATGACAGAGATGAACCTCCACATGTGAAATCAGAACATTCCAAGATCGTATGACCAACTTACTAAAAATAGAAAGTTTCTAGAAATAGCAGCTCTGCACAAGATAGCCCTTATTGAAAAGCAAAAACAAATATTTTTGGGTGATGCAAGATTGCTCTTACACCCAGGATGCTCCTGCATCACTTTATCACACAAGTTTTCTCAGTAAACCAAACTTGATATCCCTTATCAACTAACAGCCCAACACTCAAAAGTTTATGTTTCAATCCATCCACAAAATAAACATCATCAATATTAGTCTTTCCATCAAGAGTAATAGATCATATACCTTTAATTAAACAAGGTGCATTTTTTCTGACTCTAACAACTCCTCCATCATATTCATTAAACTTTATGAAGTTTTTCATGTCTCCAGTCATATGATGTGAACAACCACTATCTATAATCCAATCAAATTTCTTTTCAACTTGAGAAACTAAGGCTTTCTCTTCCTTAACATCAGTTTTAGGATTCTCTTCTTTAATTGCTACAAATCCTATGTCATCATTATTCTCAGTATCATATTCACTTAAAGTTGTTTCTATACTAGCTTCAAGATCTTCATCATTATCATAATAATATTCCTAATTAGATCTTCTAGGTTTTAAATTGTTTTTGTACTTTTTAACTCTCTTAGGACATTTAGATTCAAAATGACCATATTATTGACAAGTCCAACATTTAAATATTTCCGCCTGGTTTTGTTTTCACAAGCAAGGCAATACCTTCTTCAATCTTCTTGTCTTCTTCATTTCTAGATCTGTTGCTACCAGCATAATCTCCACTCACACTGATGCTTGTTGACAAAGTAGGGCAAACACTATGATCACTGAATGTTGTCTCCATTCTAGGTAAGTCTCGTGATAATCTCAAGTTCATTTCTGTTGCTTCCAATCTTCCAAGAAGATTATCTCTTATAAAGTTTGTAGTACAAGGTATAACTTGTTCAATCATCTGTGTTGTCTACTTAAATATAGGGGTCAATGTCCTCAAAATTTTCCATATCACTTCATTCTCTTTCTTTGTTCCTCCACAAGATTTTATCCCTGTAATAATTTCTGACATTCTACCAATATAGCTTCTAATAGATTCATCTTCCAACATTATTATATCTTCAAATGCACATATCCAATTATGTAATATAACTCTTTTTTCATGTTCATCACCTTCAAAAGTAGAGTGTAAAGCATTCCAAATTTCATGAGATTTTTTCAAATATTTTACCTGACTGTACTCATTCTCTGGAAGGGCTATCAAAATTTCTTCTCTTCCAAGTATGTTACACATGAATAGATCTCTCTCATCATCAGTACATGATTCAATATTATCCTCTCCAATGATAGTCTTATCATTCTTTGTAATCAACCAATAACCTGGTCCTAAACATAGTAGGTGTGTCTTCATCTTTTCTTTCCAGCTGTCAAAATTTACTCCATCAAACTTAGGGCTTTCTTTCCTAAAATTTTCCATGGATCTCCTTAAGCTGTTAAACTTCTTTTTCAAGGACCTTCTGCTCTGATACCAATTGTTAGAAAGTAAAGTCCACTAAGATAACTAAGAGGGGGGGGGGTGAATTAGTTATCATATAATTATAAATTTCATCATCTTCAACAACATTAAACCATATAAGCAATATAATTACCAACCATAGAAAGATATTCATACACAATAAAACAATGACACAAGATATGTTGACTAGGGAACCTCTTGATCAAAGAGTAAACCCCTGTGGGAATGATGCCCACAAAAGATGCACTAATATGAATATTCCTTGTGAAAGGATGGATTCTGTTAGGATTCTTATGAAATACATTCAGTACATATGAATCCCTGTTAGGAGATTTTGAATCCCTGTTAAAAGATTCTAACCCTGTTAAGAGTTATCAAAGACAGAAGGACCCACTGCCCAAACAGCTTTAGGGTAAGATCATTGAACACATTTTCCAAATAATATTTGTATTACTCAATAGAATAATATGTTACCTCTTCTCTGACTATGCCAAACCCCACTCACTATTACACTAGATCTCAATCTCAGATCTTTGTACCTCGCATGTCTTCCTTCACAAATTTGCTTTCATACTTAGCTCTTTTCTTCACTTCATACATACAACATCACACACAACCACTACTATAACAAGGAAATAAATTCCTTCCTTTATACCACACTCAAATAATTACAAATGAGTCAACATACAATTACAATATAAAAGTTTCCACATGCGACATAAAAATTACACAAAACTGTTAGCTTCCAATTACAATAAATATTCACTCGTGTGACCTTGAAGTTTGAGCTATCATCCACGTCACTATCAATGTGTGTTCAAATTCCCTTTAACTATGCAAAACTAGATTCCATCCCGATTATGAGATATCATCCGATTTCCACAAACTACTACTTAGGAACACTACCTGAATATTGCTTCCACAAAAGTGCTCATAATTTTCATGAATAAATGAATTACTATCTATGCTCTTAACCATAGACATATAACATATCAAGGAGTATATCCTCAAAATTGCATAGCTCCAACTATAATAACCCACGTGTGCTAATCCAAACTCTATCTTCTTCTCTTCAAGTCTCTAGTAAATCACTATGTTGACATCAATGACAATCATAGTCATGAATGCAACAATAACTGCTACACAATGGCTGCCAAACATTTAGCATTCATTCCTAACATAGATGTGCCCAATAAGTGTTGCAAGCTGGTCAATGATGGGAGTTACCTCATTAGTATTGACATTAGGTATAAGCTACATTAAAATCTCTCTCTCACTTGTTCTAGCACATGTTTATGCTTACTCTCCTACTTCAGCTTCTCCTAAGCTACCTTCCTAGTGTATAATTATCTATATCTCCTTAGACCTTTAGGGTCTAAGTTTCTCAGGTCACATGAAGGTATCTATGTGACTTCATTTAGGGTGACCGAAACTTTACCATTTTTCTTCTTCTTTTTCTTCTCCTACTTACTAGATGTGGGGGATTGCCCATACAGATCCCTTGGTCTAAGGTCCTCAAGCTTCTGGTCTTGTACCTACTATAAAATCATCTACATTCATTTCTTCTTTTCTCCCTTTTTCTTCTACCTCTTTTGTTTCAGGATCGGTAGTCTCATTGTTTCCTTCACCCCTTCTTTTTGGTAGTATCCATCTTTTTCTTAGGTGTGTTCTCCTCAGGTGGATCTTGTGTTGAAATGTCTATGGCTTTTACCAAAATTGGTAAGCTACCCAATATTTGTATTGTATCTAGCTACATCTTCATCTTCCTTCACTTCATCATTAGGATCACCTTCAATGATATCATCAAATAACACTTCATCAGTCTCGGTAATGACTAACTTCTTAGGAGTATCCTCTCTCTCAGTGTATCCAACAAGATAGAAGTCATCTGCATATGTTTCATCTTCTAGCTGCCCAGTGTCTGATATGTGTATGGGCTCTTCAATTGGCCTCTATGCAATATGATCAGCATCATCAAGATGTAAACCTTTACCACATCCTATGACACCTTGCTCAGGGACAACTACAAGTGTAATTTTTTCTACTTCAGCCTTGGACTTTAAAATTTTTGTCCATTTCTCTTTACTTTCCTCATCTACTTCCTCAAGTTTTCCCTACATAATTTTCATTTCTCTTCCTTTCATCAAAAAATTTCTCACATATTCTTTCATTAAATTATCAATCTCTATAATAGATAAGTGTGGGATTGCCAATATTAATGATCATTCCCTCATCTTATTCTCGGTATGCAAGGAATAAGTCCATCTTTTTGATACCTTAGCAAATAAATCTTTGGGCATATAATTTGAAAATTCAACTAGTAATCTTTTATACTTAATCATCATGTTGATGATTGTTTCCTCTAGCTTTTCCTAATCCTCGGTGATAGATGTACATACTAATTTATTTTAGGGGGACCTAGTCTTCTCGTTTCTTTTTTGTTCTTTACCAGATCTCATCAATTGATTATTCCTTGTTTAAAACTACCTTAAATTGAATATTATCCTCTTCATCAAAATCTATGTCATCTTTACCTCTTATTAATTTTCTCCTCTTCTTAGGTAGCTCGGTAGATACTTGAGTGCCTCTCTTATTTGGTATTTCTTTTTTGGTGTTGGCCTCATGATTTTTACAACTCCAAATTTTATATGTGGGGAAACCCCTGTAGAGGATCTTGTCCTCAATCATGTGGGGGTCTTGGCCTATTTCCTTTTTCATTTTATTTCCTTCATTGGTGCTACTTGAATTTATTTATCTGAAACGGTCTCTTCATCATGTTCACTATTACCAATCAACAATTTCTCCTTAGTTTCTTCTTCAACTAGCTTCTCTACTTCTTCATCATCACCAAATTATTTTGCCAAAGTGTCCATCAATTTATTTTATTTTCTTCCAACTTTTACTTTGACCAAATCTATTTTGATTCTTAGTTTTGCTTCCTCATAGGTTCCAAAGCTAGTTTCCTTCTTATCTTTGGGTTTTTCTAGTTCATAATCCATAGGTGAAAACCATGTAATCCTTGGTTCAACTACCTTAATAAGAGTGGTGTTAGTTTCCACTAGAAAATAGATATCATCTTTGTATTGTTCCACTAAATATGTAGGTATCCTGCTTCTCTTGTGCATTCTTTCTTTGAATTTCCCAAAGTAATCATCCATTACTTCTTCAAATTTATGACCTAAACTCTTTATGAAATCATCAATTTGCATGATAACCAATTTTTTAACATCCCATTGAACATCTGCAATTGAGGGGAATGAATTTTGCAAGTAGAAAAGATAGATACTAATAATGATCTAAACTTGCAAGTGTTGGTCTTAGCAACTTGGATTTTTCTCATGTTTTCTTCTAGTTGCCTCAACATCAGCTCAACAAGGTCTAACTATAGACCTTTCTTCACAATTTTGTATGATATGTTAATAGTGTCGCAAGGAACACTGTTTGGTCTACTTGATTGGAATACTTTATAAGTAATTACATATACTCCAAATCTATTTTTAGGGTCATTGATTATATTTATCTACATAACTCTATCATCTCATTCAGCTCTTGTCAATTTCTTAATTTCACTCCTCAGTGGGTCCCTTAGGGATTTCTCTTTGTCACTTATTGGATAACTGGTGACCATGTGAATAATATCCTTTGTTATTTTAACTTTTTCATCTGACCATATTTTTCCTTCATGTACTTGATTGATTACTACCCCAATCCACTCATTCTTAAATACCTTTAGAAAATGTAGTCCATTGGTTAAACCTTTGATCTCTAGATGATTATTCTCATCCTTCAATTATCCATCCATGCAAATTTTCTAGTAAGTGGATTTCAACTAAAAATCACCTATTTCATTGATCTTATAGTGAATGTAAGACCATATGTCTTGTACCAACAAAACCCTAGGCGGTATGCTCGAGGATGCACCTTTCTCATCAACCTATGATGCGACCTCAAGGTGAAATTTATATTTTAGTTCTTCATATGTCACAGAATTGGTTAGTGTAACCTTCTTCTCACTATCATTCTTAGATCAAATGGTCTTTAATGAGGATGCCATCATTTTCAACAAATTAGGGCTTCACGAAAACTATATGTAAATATCTCAGTTTGCTTCAAACTTACTTGAATTGCTTCCAAATGGTTTGTGAAATACTCAAATCAATGTAAATGGCTTGGAATCTTTTTTCTCAAATCTTTTTCTTTTCTCTCTAGTTTCTCGTTGGTTCACTGTGTGAAAAATGAGTTGGCTTGACAAGTATTTCTACCAAAAAATCTTTCCTGGACTTAAAAGTTTTGCATTAAATGCTTCACCAACTACTACTTAGTTAACAATAAAACATGTAGTTATCTCTTTTTGAAAATTTAGCTTGGTTAACACTAACAATTCTCGGTTGACTACGCAACTTGTTTAACCTTATCACTTTTACCAACTAACAAACTTTCACTTGGTCATGCTTTTACCGACTATACTCATTTCATGTTCAAAACATATAACAACCTAGTGCATCTTATTTCATGCTGGTTTGGTATTCATGTAATAAATATAAGGAACTTATGTAAGATATAACTTATTAAAAATTTAGTTCCCATACTTGATTTTCTTATGTGGAGGTGGTGAAATCACCTAACCCAAAGGATGAGGTGTCACTGACTGTTGTTCTTGTTTCTGCATTATATTCAGTTGATCTTCTCCACATTTGACTCATTTTCCTTCTGATTCCATCAATGGTGTTCTCATTCATATCAACATTTAGTTTTGATGCTTAGTCTCTACAATCTTTTCTTAAGTGACTGACCTTGTGACAGTGCAAACATGTCATTCCAGAATTTGTCTAGTTTCTTGATTTTCCTTTCCAGTGTAATCTCATACAATTTTCTGCAATATCTACCACATGTTTTACAATTATCCCAATTTTTTTAATCCTAAGTGTAATAATTATCTTTCCTTCTTGATTGATGAGTGTTGTTTTGTCTTTTTAGTTTCCAAACTTGTTTCATTTTGGTCCTGCATTCTTGTGATATATATCCATGCATGTTGCAAGTGAGACAATGCTTTTCTACATAGTGTCTCTTAGGTAACTTATTCATCTTTGATCTACATTCATATGCTTGATATCCATACTTATTGCAATTATAATAATAACCATTAAACATAGGAGTAGAGTTAGGAATATCTTTTTCTTTCCATCTGCATACATTTGATGTATGACCTAATTTTCTACAGTGATAACATGAGAGCCTCTCTGGCTTTGGATTTGCATAGGCATTATTTTGTTCATCCTTTTTTGATGACTCTCCCTACTTGGTATAACCTAAACCAGTAGTGTTGTCCAATCTTCTCTTACTATTTATGACTTCACCCATCCTTTTGGTACTTTCTTCAGTTTTCTTTATCATCTCATTATATTGTTTTTGCATTTTTACTTCATTTTTTAGTCTCTTGTTCTCTTCCCTTAATTCACGAATGTCTTCCAATTTTATAGCAAGTTCATTGTTTACTCAGTTGAGTTCTTGACTCATGAAAACCATCTAATTGGAAATTCAAAGTGATGCTTGGTAAGCCTTAGTATTTTAGATTCTTTCTCTTCTAGCTTTTCAATCATTTCTCTTCTATCTTCAATAGCCATATTCATTTCTTGTTCATCTTGTCTAGTATCATTCATGACTTCAATCATTCTTACCATTTGAGTTTCTTGTCCAATTTGCATTTCTTTCACTTGTTCAATAAGGTGTTGATTCTTTTCAGCCAGATCTAATATAGTTCTTTTAGATGCATCAGATATACTTCTAGATCCTTTAGATAATTCCTCTATTTCTTCTTCTTGATAATTAGTCTCATTGTGCTGAAGTGCTAATTCCTTCCTTTTGATGAGTGATTCTCTCATTTATTGCTTAATGTCCTTAAGGTGTTCCATGAGAATCTACATCTCCAATTTCTGATTTCCAATAGTCTTATCAGGCTTATATCTTTCCATCTTTAAGATATTTTCCTCTTCAGTGATTAAACTTCCTCAACAAGAGAACTAGCTCTAATACCAATTGTTGAGATTATGGAAAGGTGAGTTACTAAGAGGGGAGGGGTGAATCAGTAACCTCAAAAAAAATTTCAACAAAATCCTTATAATAATGTAATTCATTAACTGACTAACATGTTATCTTTTCATCCATTCATAACATTACTAAAACTAAGAACTACTTTCAAGTATAACATGTAAACATTCATGAAATGTCATACACAATACACAAGTATTTTGGTATCGAAGAAACCCTTGTTAGAAGGTAAAAAAAGATGGTGGGGATGAGACCCATAAAGCTTCACTAACTATAGTAATAAAGTTTGTCACTTAAGGCTACAATGTTTGATCACTTATGATGATCCTACCTTATTAGGAGTAACAATAAAGATCTATGAGAATCTACATGGTTAAATGATTTAAGAAACACAATTAAGTGTGCACTTAGTTAATAGATTTATAAAAAGACTTGTTAGGTCTACTCTATTGAAAGATTTAAGTCATCCACAATTGTTATAAAGTAAAAGTAAAATTTATTTGTATATAGTAACTAACTTTCCTTATTTCAGATCTAATAAGTACTTAGCTATTATCACCTTGTTGTGATATAATTCTATTAGGAATGGGAAAACTAAGAGGGGGGTGAATCAATGTTCTATAATATTAATTTATGATACTTGAAACTTAACTCAATAACTTAATTGTTGAACTGAATATTAAAGAAAGTAAAGTAAATAACCATAACACATAACACCAGATATGATTACGGGGAAACTTTGGCTGAAGGAAAAACCCTGGTGGGAATTAATACCCACTAATAATTGTACTTGTGTATTATGAACTTGATGCAAGGCAGGGAGCAAGAGGGGCCAAACAATTGCACACCCTAATGATCCAAGCCTGCTCAACACATGCGGAAGAAAACAAACACAATAGTGAGAGAGAGAATGCAAAATATTTCATATATTTTCATCAAATAGAATGATACATGCTAGGCTGTAAGGCCTTCCTAGTTTGGGCCAGATATTAAAATGAAATATAGAGGTCCTCAAACATGCGAGGATTTGTCAAAAATCTCTAATTCTATCTTCTACCAAAATCCTATCCAAAACTACCTCCTAAACTACAACCAAACAACTACATTTATACAAGAAGCTACCAAATTGAGTCGGCCTTCAGATCCATAATCAACAGAAGGAATGGTCAGATCTAGGACCCCATGCTTCCCAATGATGGATATCAACATTAAATCCATGATCCAATACCAACCACCCAGGAGATAACCAAACACACTCGCTAACCAAAGGAAACCAACCAAATACCGACCAACTCGGTCAAAGAAGGAACCGAGAAACATAGACAAACTCCAAATTTTTTTGGGTGACACAGGATTGCCAAGGACCTGAGATACTCCTGCATCAGAAACTATTAATTTTGTTTTGTCCTGTTAGGAGCAGTCATTACAATGCTTAAGTAAAATGACCTTGTCAAAGATCAGACCCTATTAGGATTCTTAAAGTAACAAAGCCTATTAGGGGTGGTTGGATCACTGCTAGAGCTCATTGCTCAATAGAGAAGGCTACAGCCTCCTCGATATTAGATATACACTATATCTACAATGGTGAACTATTGCTATGACACTGCTTGTCTAATCAGTTCCTTTTGTGTACTGATACTTTAACCTTGTTAGTGATTTCTCTTGTATCCTTAGTTCTAAAAGAGACAATGTAAACTAGACCTAGGGATCTTTGTCCAGCTCACAAGAGTCTACTTATTGCAAAATGAGGGGCAAGAAAAGACTAATTGATGAGGATTTGATCCTCCTTCTGCTTTGAGTTCCACACACTCAGGCGGGTGTACCTAAAACATATGACTGAATCTGTATACATCAGGACTCACTCACTAAAACCTTTTATGCACATATGAAAATCAGTGGATAGTTCTTAGACTTATAAAACATGGGAGTTCAACTCAACCAGTCTTATACAGGATCCCACCTATATGATCTGCTAAGAACTAGGAAAATGACCAATGTGACAACAAGGATGAACTCCTTCTTCTCTTTGAGCCTTGAGCTCAGGTAGGCTAACCCTTGGATTCATTTCTTCAAAGAATCACTAACAACACTTGTATCCAGGAAACACAAGATATAAACATGAATGCTCTCAAACATGAAATTAAAGATAAATTGATTTAAAGATTTGATGATGCAACTGCAGGACAAGAAAAAGACCAGTGCCTTGTTTATTGGGAAATAGAGTAAAAAAAACATGCATTCCCGGAAAAACCTAACTCCATA
Organism: Chamaecyparis obtusa; assembly: GCA_027943335.1. Taxonomy (NCBI): domain Eukaryota; kingdom Viridiplantae; phylum Streptophyta; class Pinopsida; order Cupressales; family Cupressaceae; genus Chamaecyparis; species Chamaecyparis obtusa. Next base: position 822,381 of record BSBK01001047.1, on the reverse strand, counting down.
CTCAAAGAAACCAAGTTAAATGCCTCATAGATCACTCTTCTCACTCCAATTCCTGGACATCAAACTCATGTATAAATCTCAAATTCCCAGAACCTGGATTCAAGATTGACTCTCTCCTTGAAAGAAACTTAAAAAATAAGATCACAACTACCTTATAGCCAGTGCATCAAAATGCCTTACAAACTAATAGACAAGAATTAAGACCAAATACAAAAAGACATCAACAAGAAGTGAATAGGGATTCCATTATTCTTCATTAAAAATTCATCTAGTTCAACATATTTACAAGACCAAGAAACACAGAGAAAACAAGAAAAAGGCCTGAATACTGCCTAGCAGCATAAATTTTCAACATTCCCCTCAAAATGAGAGAAAAAATGAGCTATAACAAAATTGAGTCAGTTGAAAAACTGACTGACAACTATCCATTTAGCACAAAATATCTCCACCATGACCTGCAACTGATTCGCCAAACTGATACACATTCTGCAATCATTTCCAAATTGATCTGATTCTGATTCTTGTCCTCAGAATTTGAACCCAAAATACTCTCATCCACTTCACTAAAATTGAAAATAATAATTTCTATTAGATTCCTCGTTCCTTGCCATTTACAGAAACATATAACACTTCTATATTCTAGTAAAAATTGAATTCCTAGGACATTTTTCCATGAACAAGCTTGACCATTTAAATTTTTTGAATATTTTCATATAGTTTGAACTATATCATTTTCAAATCCCTTTTCTGCACTTTTAAATTTATCATTCTACATTATTTTGCAATTTGCCACAGGAAGCACAAGAGAATGCCAAGTGTCACCACCTCATTGGCTGCTCGGACTTGACCTCAGGTTGACCATCCCATTTGGAGATTGGGCTACTGCATGTATTCTCTAGGTCTCTGAACCAACCCACTAGCTACAGTTAAAAATGACGATCTAATGAATGCTCCATTCTCCAATTCTTAGAATCCTGTGTTGACCATGGTTAACATTTGGAGAATGGGCAACTGAGCCCATTCTCCAATTCTCTGAATGCATTTTCCTTAATTGCCAAGACTTGGAGAACTGGTGAACAAGGTAACCTCATGATCTTGGAATGCTACCCCACTAACTGTCAGGATTGAGCAACCTCACAACTAGCTTATCTCTGAATCTCTGAATGGTTAGGGCTTAACCGCTAGCATTCAATGAACTGGCGACTAGTGGTGTTCTCCAAGTCTCCCAATCTTTCTCTAATTATTGGCATTAGCACTTTGCAAAAAAAAATTTCCTTCTACTCGCTAGCATGGAAATTGAGGCACACCAAGTGGTCACACAAGCATAGCCTCTAGATCTTCATCTATTTCATCTTGTGTGTGGAGTTGCATTTATTTACCTAAAAGACCCATTTTGGCATGCATTTGGGATGATGGTTTTGTTAGTTTTAAAACCTCCTTTATTTCCTATGCCAAAATTAGGGGGTCTTAACACACACAGAGACCACCAACCAAGAGGGCCCGCCAATAGCCTCTTGGCTCTTTACTTACCATACAAAGTGAGTGTTGGGATATTTAAATAGCATAAAATCCCAATCCCTCTTGCATGTGGGATATATTGATTAGAGAGAAAACCATCGAAATCATCCACTAAAAATCATGGATCCCCTTTTCATTTTACACTAGGCTGATGCTGCAAGCCTTATGCATATCTGATGCGTAAGCCTCTTTCTTCATTGCACTTCCCAAGCTATGTGATGGTCTTCATTATGTCTTGTGTGACCTTCCCCAATCTACATTGCGTGTGGGCCTTATTTCAACTACATGGCACTCCACCTATACTTATGCAGTGCTCACAATGCGTGAGTAGCCCCTCATTTGTAAACAATGGCGCGCTTCCTATTTTCACATTGGCCACTTCCCTTAGATGTTGGTTTCTCCAGAATGTGCCTGCCTCTACAATGTGCAAAGCACCTCTATTAGCTACGTGAGACCTTCAATTGTTTTTTGGCAGTCTTCTCCGATAATAGTTTCAAAACCAAAGGGAAACCACCACACAAACTTACCAACTTGTCCACCAATTAACTATGTGAGTTCCATAAGACCGGCTGCCATTTTTCTTGGGACTGATATCTTCTATACTTATGCATGCATGAGTATTATTTACTCACACTAGCAGTCCCACCAATGTCTTGCATGAATTCCATTCACTGGCATAAACATCTACTTACTGTGCATGAGCGATCCTTACCACTCATGTTGTCAAACACTCCTCCAAGACATTGCATAAGTTTCTAATTGTAGCAGCCTCCCAAATCTGCTTTCACATGAGCACCAAGACAAAATTCATGAATAGGCTTTTGATTTGTAGTGTGTTGGCACCTTTAATCACTATGCAGGCCACTTCTTTGCTTCGTATAAGCTCCTTATTTAGCAGCCCTCTTTCATGTCATTAGCTGGCTGTTCCATTGTGTAGGCTCTTTCCCCATGTCCTACGCAGGTCTTTCCAATTCGAAAGGCCCCATGAATTAATGTGTGGATCCTTGCCTTGTATTGTGTGGGCAATCTCCAATTTGCATTTCGCAAGGTCCTTCTAATTTGTGTGGGGCATGCTTCCCTCACACACTACCAGCCTCCAATTCACTTTAATGCATGGGTTGCCAATGTCTTTTGCACAATGCAATTATTGGTGTCTACAGTCTCCCATTATATTGTGTAAGAGGCATCATATGTGTATGTTGATTCCAACTCACCATTACACTAGTTGCTCATGCTCTTAACATTGCATGAGCCCTCTTTTTATATTATTGGGCACGTCTTCTCATTCACATGCACATAAAAACATTCTTCAACTTGATTTTCATAGGCAAGCAACATGTTTAGTGGTCTAAATCCCCTTTGTGTAGACTTCTCTAAATTTTTGTAAGTCACCCCATGTAACATATTTTTGCATGTCACCAATTTGTTGACTGGCGTCCACTTCAAAGCATGAGTCCCTTTAACATTTGTGTGCTGGCTGCAGTAGTTAATCTGGCTAGCACCATCAACATTTCAAATTTGCTTCCATTCTCAACAACGATTTTCAATGTATCTTCATCTTTGGCAAATGTAAATCTCACCATGTTTTCTCCATCATTTGGGTCTATATAGAAAACATTGGTCAGATTGGAAACAACCCCAACCTTTTCAATTAGATACTTGCAAACATCGATCTCCATGCACAAAGAAGCTATGATTTCAAACTCCCTTCTAGAAAAAAAATTTCAAGCGTATTTGTGTGGAGTGTTAATGAGAATGGCTCAAGTATTTTTGGAGAAGGCCTCACGAAGCTCCTTTTCCGGCACTACAAAATTAGGTGGTCACAAAGTGACAGTCTAGTTTTAGCTATTGACATTGACAATGTTGCCTCGTAGGAAATATAAAAGGGGAAAAAAAGGATGAGCTCATCTCCTGGGTTGACAAACCTGACATCCTTTTCATTTATCTTTCAAACACTTCATGCTTGATTGGAAATCTTCAAAACACAGTGCACCGATGCAAAGCCTACACCCCTCTGAAATCACATCTAGTATATATGTGCATTCAGCTGGCCTATATTTGACATGGTGTGTGTACGTCACTTGATCAGCATATGGCATAAAAATATGCCACCACATTTAGAAACTGCATAACTAATGATAATTTGAAAATTGTTAGAATACAACAAACTTTTCACATAAAATAGATGAACGCACACTAGGACACTTGATGAGAACATCAACTTGGACAGACCTTTGAGAAGACAAGCACCTTTAAGAAAATCACATTCACCTTTGCTAATCCAAAATGCAACCCCATGATAAGAACAGACCTCATTGCATCGGAAAATTCGACCATACATTCATTCTTTACACCTCTTATAAATCTGTCAAATAGCACTAATTGTCTCTTGAAAGAAGCCTTAAAAATTGACTGAGTGGCCTAACAAGAACACACCATCTAGAGCTCTCATTCATTTACAACATGTTATTACACTCACCAAAGGAAATCACCTGAAAAAATTTGAGCCAAAAGATATTAATAACCAAACACGGCCACTTAAAAATGTTGTCTCTCTACACTGCCAAAATCACTAAAGTTGCCCTGGAACTGGCTTTGAAAACTAACCCATTGAAACTTACAAGAATCAGAATTAGGGGCATTTATTCTTTGTCATAAAGAGAGTATAATTCCACAATTAGGGCTCATGAAAAAAAATAGGGTGCATTTGGCAATCAGGCAAAGATAGGCTCTTAGAATTGCAAATTAGGAAACATAGTAAAACAATGATTTGTGCATACGGAATGACCATGGAAAAGAATGCTAAGAGATTTGTCAAGACTTCTAACTAAGCATAATTTTAGTACTTTCAGAGTAGAACATAGTGGTATAACCTATTTATGCTCATCAATCACGAACCAAAAGTTATAACATCACGAACAGGGGTATAGATCAATCTATACATGTCACAACTTGTAAAACAACAAAAGTTGTATTTGGAATCGCATTTGCAAACTAAGCAAATGGATTCGTCATGACCTCAAAATTGAAACATAGGAATTATTTGACCCCTAGAATATGATGCAAAAGGAATTTTCTCAATAGGGTCAAGTGGGTCAAAGATATGACTGGTCAAATAGGCCCTTCCAAAATTCTAAACAATTACACAAGTGCATGACAACAACAAACTACCAACTTTGAGGGGTTTGAAACCTAATCAAATGGATTTTAAATGACTTGAAAATTGGAACATAGGTTCTTTTATATGCATACCAAACATCCCCAAAGTGATGGGTCATGAAACATTTCTGGACACAAGATATTCAAAGGCAAACTAGGCTAATGTACTCTGTTTGACACTTGCTCAAAATGGGACTTCACTGAATGATTCGGGCTTATAAAATAACACCATAGAATGCATGAATATACCAAATAGAGTGTGTTAAACACCTAGAACACCTCATAGGCTTCAAAATGACAGCTAGGTACATATGCATGAAAAGCATTTAAAGGGCTTCAAACTGTGAAACTTTAACATGGTACTCAAAACCCATGTTGTATTTTTTAGTCCCAATAGTGGCTCTGACTATGAATGCATGTCCCTTGTGGGCATGGCAAGGATTCAAATATCTGGAAGAAGAAGACAACCCCAAAAAACCTCTCTCAAACAACTTTATTGAAAGCAAGAAAACTACTACTATGTACAAATGATGGCCCTGGGTCACTGAAAAGTTCTCAAAACTTCTTACCTCTATCATATACCTGATTTTTGTTTCTTTTTTCTTGAGATAAGCTAGACATTTTATTCCCATTTTTTTCACCAAGCATATCAATACTTTCAATCAGCTCATTAGGCAAAACAAAATAACTATCTTCATTTTCATAGTGAATGTAAAAACTTGAAACACTTTCTTCATCCTACTCACTGTGAAAATACGACTCAACATGCTCATGAATATTACCATCAGATTAAAATTGATCTTCATCTACTGATTCATGCATACTATCAATTAGAAACATAAAAAACTCATACTCTTCTTGATAGAAAGCGTCATTCATACCTTGACTTTGCATATCCTCAAGTGTAGCCGGTTGGAGTTCAAATGAATAATCAGATTTATACTCACACATATCATCATCATGAAATTCTAAAACCACTCCAAAACCTTCCAATGCATCTTCATAATCAAAATACTGATTAGTATTCATATCACATAAATCATTATTAAATTTACTATAAAGTGTCAGTTGATCTTCAAATACAACTCTATCAAGCACTTCATCATCAAACTCACAAAATACAACATCATCATTTAAAACTTTGTCACACATGGAAGAAGAACATTCTGATTTCTCACAGTAGTATGATAGTATGTCATCATTTACATCTGGCTCAACTAAATCTGAAACCTCCATGTGTTCTTCAAAAAATGGAATGATAACTCCATGTAACACTCCTCTTTGAACACTATGACAAAAAATGGGTTGATCCTCATCAAAATCCTCATCATATAAAGCATTAGTAAACACTTTAAACTCACCATCCATTTCATTTTCATGGAGACCCTTATCATATGAAGAAAAATTAGAACTATATGAAGATTCACTGTCAACATCACCTACCAAGCATATAGTGTCCATAATTACATCCTCTTCATTATCTTGTTTAGGATAACCACTATGGAAAGACCATGCAGATTCACCCCTAAACTCTCTACTATATGCTATAACTTCATTATAAAATGTAGAACCATTAGATAAACTTTCATTCAAATCTTCATGTTCATTGATATCACATTGAATCACCATTTCCTTATCTTCATACTTTGAGGAAAAATCACTCTCAAAATCTTCATATTCAAACTAATTTGTATAATACAAAAATTGAGATGCATTTTCATTTTCAGATTTAGAAAAAGAATTCATACCTTTGTTTTCAAATGAATGTTCACTTCCATCACTACTTTCTTCTTCCCATGTTGCATCCGACTCATATGAAGACATCTCAACATCATTGCCTTCATCATTGTCACTTGAATAACCACTTTCAGCACTATGTTCCTCTGACTGTGACTGATATGCATGTGAATCACATTCTTCATCTTGTGTTACCAGCTCTTCTTGAAATGTCAGATCACCAACTTCAAATTCATCATTAAAGACATAACTTTCAACCTCTTCATTTGCACAAGACCGATATATAAACGCAACAACTTCATGTCTAGAAACATTAGCAACATTATGTTCATAATCAACATTACAAGAATTCACTATTGTAGCTAATTCACGATTCAAAATATTAGCACATTGATCAATTCTATCAAAGTCTGAAATATATCTTACTGTTGTAGCATCTTGAACATGTGTTTCATCAATAGAAAAGGACTCAACCGTATTTATACATATATTCTGATTTTCAATTTCAACTTGATTATAAACTATAGCAGAAGTGTTGATACACTGATTTGAAAATGAGGTATCAACACTACATTCTTCTTTCCTTTCACATTCATTATACCGACATACATTCATGGATAAATAACCTCTAGTCAATCCATACTTCAAATTGTTTTCAATATCCATTGCAGTTATAAATGCCTGATATAATGATTTAGGTTCTTTATCCCTCAATAAGTAATTCATTTTCTTATCAAATGCATCGAAGTAGACACTTACACACACTTGATCATTGGGTCTACAACTTTTAGGGATCTCATTTAAAACTTTTGCAAATCTAATATTGAATTGAGGAATAAGTTCATCTCTCTCAATATGAATCTTCAAAAACTTACTATAAGAATCAGATATGTTTACCCTTTCTCTGAATTGCTCCATGAAGGTTGAATGTAAGTCACTCCAAGATGAAATAGAACATGCTGGTAGAAAAGAAAACCAGTCTCTAGCATCACCTTCTAAAGTTTGAACAAACAATTTCATATGCACATCCTCATGAGCAATTTCAAAATCACACATCAAGTCACTAAATAATTGCACATGATGACTAGCTGAAACAAGACAGTTCCCATTAAACTTGGGAAAACCTTTTCTAATATCATTAGGAATGACATTTCGGAAACCATGAATACCATCAAAATAGAATGGCATATATCTCCTGGTAGAAATAGATCTAGAAACTTCACTAACCAGCTGCATGCTTGATGAAAAGAAATTTTACATTCTTTGACACTTTGGAAGTCATTCACCAATAATAATTATCCTTCTTAACTTGCAGCAGATCTATATACCTTCTACCAAATTAACTTCTTCAAACATACTTCACAAAATTTTACTTAACTCACAGTTCAAACCATAAGTATGTAATTTCACACTCATGTGTCCTTTCTTTAATGACAAAACCATTTGATAAGGACCACATGAACACACAAAATATTGAATGGAGAATACCTGGAAGCCTTTGCTAATTGTTGTTGTTCTCTTCACATTTGACTAAAATCTGAAACAAGCCTTCACACCTCAGGTTCATTCTTAGCACAGAGTCACCACCTCTTTTCAGAGGACACAAATTTTCAATTGTCTTCTTAAAACATCAATAGATTCTGGGCATTTCTCACAGCAAAGTCACATATATTTTGAAATTTTTACAACAAAAAATTCTAGGTAATATATTGTCAGACCTGAAAACAACTTTCAAATAATCACATTTATGAGACTCTTCCCCAATTTGAATATAGCAAGACTCTGGGATACTCTTAATGGTAAACTTATTTCAATTCCCTAGTAGAGTTGCCAATTTGTTAGTGATTTCTCTTGTATCCCTTAGTTCTAAAAGAGATAATGAAAACTAGACCTGGGGATCTTTTTCTAGCTCACAAGAGTCTACTTCTTCTCAAAAAATGAGGGGCAAGAAAAGACTAATTGATGAGGATTTGATCCTCCTTCTACTTCAAGTTCCACACACTCAGGTGGGTGTACCTAAAACATATGATTGAATCTGCATATTTAAGGACTCACTCACTAAAACCTTTTATGCAGATATGAAAATCAGTGGATAGTTCTCAGACTTATAAAACATGGGAGTTCAACTCAACCAGTCTTATACAGGATCCCACTTGTATGATCTGCTAAGAACTAGGAAAATGACCAATGTGACAACAAGGATGAACTCCTTCTCTTTGAGCCTTGAGCTCAGGAAAGCTAACCCATGGATTCATTTATTCAAAGAATCACTAACAACACTTGCTTCTAGGAAACAAAAGATATAAACATGAATGCTCTCAAACATGAAATTAAAGATGAATTAATTTAAAGATTTGATGATGAAATTGCAGGACAAGAAAAAGACCAGTGCCTTATTTATTGGGCAACAGAGTCAAACAAACATGCATTCCCAGAAAAACCTAACTCCAAACTCAAAGAAACCAAGTTAAATGCCTCATAGATCACTCTTCTCACTCCAATTCGTAGACATCAAATTCATGTATAAATCTCAAATTCTCTGATATTGAATTCAATATTGACTCTCTCCTTGAAAGAAACTTAAAAAACAAGATCACAACTACCTTATAGCTAGTGCATCAAAATGCCTTACAAATTGATACACAAGAATTAAGACCAGATACAAAAAGACATCAACAAGAAGTGAATAGGGATTCCATTATTCTTCATTAAAAATTCATCTGGTTCAACATATTCACAAGACCAAGAAACACATAGAAAATAAGAAAAAGGCCTGAATACTACCTAGCAACATAAATTTTCAACATCCCCCTTAAAATGAGAGAAAACTTGAGATATAGTAGAATTGATTCAGTTGAAAAACCCACTAACAGTTGTCCATTTAGCACAAAATATCTCCACCATTCCTCTCTATTATGGATTTTTCTTGAAGTTCAAACTTGGCAAGGACATTGGCTTGATTCTCAGTAAAAAGGTTTCCAAGTTTGCAAGAAAAGCCTAATTAATGAGGATTGGATAAGATCCTCCTTCTACTTTGAGCTCCACAAGACTCAGGTGGGTATTGCCTACAAATAGGTTACTATATTTCAAGTAAACTATGGAATGATGTATTAGGTTTTCATTGTCATGCTATTTAGTTTCATAGAGGTAATTTTGTGGGAGATAATCCTGAAAACAAATGAGAACAACCTATTGCAGGATATGATAATGAAAGTCCTAGGATGATAACATGAACAATGGCATAAGGGTGATGAGTCCTTTTTATGAGTAAAACTCAAGGAAGGCTAACCTTTGATTCACTCTTCAAGGAATCAACAACTATGGACTGTAAATCATCAGGTACAGTCCTATTTTTTAGGTACATGAACATGAAATGAAATGGTATTTATAGTGATGAATTTTGTGTTTGATGATTGAAAGGTGTTTGGATGAGAGAAATCAAATTAGTGGCTAATCCTTTGGGGAAAGAGTCTAACATAAAACAGTAGAGGAATTCCTAGGAAATATAGTGATATGCCTTACAAACCACATACAATTTGGATAGAATGCCTTACAAACTATCTTCTCAATCTAGGTTTTCTACCATCAAGATCTTCCACAGATGTATCTATTCTCTGAAATTGCACATAAGGATTTAATTCTTTCCTTGAAAGAAACTAATGCAACAATTAGATAGCTACCTTACAACTAGTATGTTCCAAATGCCTTACAAATAGAGACATACAAGAATAAATACAAAGCAAAGAGAAAATAACAGAACCAAGGTAGAAATTGTATTATATTTCATGGAAGTGTATCAATACATACAAGTAAACTCTTTACTCAAAATCATAGGATCAATAACCTACTCTACAAAGTTTGTACTATCAGCATTCAACCATCAAGAATATGGAGCCAAAGAATAGAATCCTTTGGATTGCCAAAAATTGGAACTAGGAACCAAAAAGATTGGAAAACTAGAAACCTAGGAGACCCAAAAAGTTTCAGAACCATTACAAAATTAGGGCTTTTACTACTTATACAACTAGCTATCTTAAAATCCCAAATAGGTTAGAATGAAACAAGCTTCAAATAGCTAGGGTTAGGGTTTCACCCACTAAATCAACTAGAAATGGTCACAAATTTATTACAGGGGAAGAAGCCCAGGAAACCAGGAGAAAAAAGATCCCGAACAGATCCTCAATCATGATAATCTCTCTGAAAAGGTACTGAGAACCACAAAAACGTCCAAAATGTCAACCCTTTCAGCCACTTGCAACATGCCTCGAGCACAAAAAACATGGTACAAACCCCTCCAAATGATCATGGCATAGCTTGGACCACACTACAATGGCAAACAAATCATCTCTTACCAATACCAGTCACTTCTGCATTCAATTTCGATCCTTTTGGTCGTAGGAAACCCCCAAAAACTTTGAATTTGAAAATAAACAACTACTTTATGGCACTTGTAGTGAATCAGTGGTCGATATTCAAACCTGAGTTAACTTTATATCATGACCGTTAGATCTTTCCTTTTCGTGGGCTTTACATTTTTAACTCAACCAAATACCCCAAGTTACCCCTAGCGACCATGCGACAGGGCTTTTTTCTATTCACGAGATGAAAACTTAACTCACCATTTAACTCTATGACGTAGCGAACAAAGGGAAACATTTAACCTTGGTTTCTTATTTGGTGAACTGGCAACAAAAGGAACCCTTCCCCCATTCATGAGAACTTTGAGAGCACCGCTAGAAAATTTAGCAATTTTGTGAACACTGTTTGCCAAACTGTCGAGTCTTTGGACATTTTGCCAAAATATCATGTAAACTAGCGAACAAAGCATACCTTTATTGGAACTGACAAAAAGACTGACAAGCCTACTGGGCCCGCATCAAGAAGATCAACTGCCATCTAAAGATCACAAAGGCATTCAAGATTCCATCAGATTAAATTCTCACCATTAGATCGAGAATCTTATCCTAGCTTAACAACTCTCTAATAGGAAATGAAATCAATGGTCAACGCATAATCTCAAGCCTCTGACAAAACCTATCAGAACTTACACCATTCATCGATTCTCTACAGATGTTAGTGCCCACTAACATGCCAAAAACTAGGTCCCACTGACAACCATATCCAATCATTCACTCATGGACCAATCACAGCTTTCCATATCATGCACACATAGCAGTGGACCCGCTGAAAGAAATGATTACATCACAAAGCAGAATTAATAGTTATCGTAAAACTACAAAGCTCATAGAAATCTCTTTTACCTTTATAACAATTGTCGAATTGAGAATGTTGTTAGAGAGATGGGCCCAGGAAAGACTAAGCTAGGACATGGGAAAAATTAAGGTGCTAAGTTAGTGAAAATAATTGCCAAAAGACTTAGGAATATACCTCGCAGGGCGTATGAAAACTTAGGAAAATAAAGACCGCTAGGGAATAAAATTTTACGCACATGCCTTTATAAAATTTTAAGTGGCCTGAAAAGTAACATGAAATTAGAATGGGACCAAGGGTAATTAGGGTTCATGAACACAATGGCTAGATTTTGAATTTCAAACAAGGGTTTTAGCTAGAAAATAGGGAAAAACAAGCTACAGAGATCAGAAGAAAAATGGGAGGGCCATGAAAATTTTTAGGCACCAATAGTGGCTCTATCTAAGAATTTTGAAATGAAAGTTTTAACAAGAACCACAGGACTCTGGGGCACAAACCAAAAACTGTGAACCGAAGACATGGAAAGAAACACACAACCTAAAAGGAAACCAACTTGTAAAAAAATTTACAATGTATTTACACATGCATGATAATCAAAAAATTAACTGAAGAAGGGCTTCAAGAATTTCCCATGCACTGGCAACTCAAAGACTTCACCATCCATATTTTTTAGCAAGTAGGAATCCTTCCCAAAACTATCATGAATCACAAAAGGACCAAGCCATAGTTATTCAAATTTCTTATGCTTCCCTTTATCTTCTGCCCTCACATTCCATTGAAGCACCAAATCATCAACCTTGAATTTTATGGTACTTGTTCTTTTGTCAAATAAGTACTTCACCTTCTATTGCAACTTGATATTATTCTTTTGACTCTCTTTTCTTTGTTCATCTAACTCAGTCAGCTGCATAATTCTATTCTGTATTGGCTCTATGACATCCAAATCCTCATCCTGAATAAACTGATAAACTGGAATTATATTATTTATAGGTAGCCTTGATTGCAAACCATACACAAGCTTAAAGGGAGACTTCCTAGTGGCTCTTTTCATTGTAATCCTATTTGCCCATAAAGCCAATCTGAACTTGGAGTGCCAGGCTCTCTTATTCTTTTCAAGTGTCTTCTTTAAGATTGTCAGGATACTTTTATTGCCAGACTCAGCCTATCCATTTGCTTGAGGATGATAAGGAGATGAATAGGAAGTCATGATTCCATTATCATTGCAAAACTCCTTAAACTCATCTATTCTAAAACACATTGCATTATCTATAATCAACTTCATAGGGACACCAAATCTGGTCAAAATGTTCTCAAGCAAGAAATCAATCACCACTTTACTTGTTTCTCTCTTTGTAGGAATAGCCTCTATCCACTTTGTGAAATAGTCAATTGCAACAAGTATATAACTATGTCCTCCACTAGATTTATCAGCAAACTCACCTATGAAATTCAAGCCCCACATGGCAAACGGTCCTTCAGAAACTATTGGGTTTAATGACAATGCTCGTGACTACTTTAATTTTGAAGCAAACCTCTAACAAGCTTCACATTTCCTGACATACTGAAATGAATCTTTAAACAATGTAGGCCAAAAATAAATTTCCCTCAAAATCTTGTGAGCAGTAGTCCTTGCTAAAAAAATGACCTCCACAAACACCAGCATGCATTTCATTTAAAACCTTCTGCCTGATATCTATCAAGACAAAACAACAAGACTCCATCTCTATTTTTCCAATACAAGTCTCCTTGTAGCAATGTATACTTTTGAGCTTGCAATTTCAAGGACCTCTTTTGATTATCTATCATATATTCTGGTTGCAATTCAATACTAGTGATTGTCATATCTGGAGTTCCTTCATTATTTACTTGGACTAAGTCCATATTTTCTTTAGTCATCAATTTTTCTAGACCTTGTCCTCTTACCAACCTAGTGATATGGATCTCTAAATTAAATTCTTGGATTCTAGTAATCCACTTGCATCTGTTACTAGTAACTTTAGATTGAGTAAGAACATCCTTTACTGCTAAATGTGGGACATATGCAACAACCTTTGCACACACCAGATAAGGCCTAAAAGATTTGACTACTTTTACTAATGCATATTCTTTCTTCTCCATCATCTCATAATTCAACTCATCAGCTTGGAAGGATTTGCTAAAAAATGCAATTGGATGCTCAAAACCTTCATTGTCTATTTGCAATAGGACAATAACAATGGTGTGAAATGATGCAAAAGAGAACAATGAGAAAGGCTTGGTATAGTCAGGAGATCTAAACATAGGTGCCTGTTGGACCACATCTTTAATTTTCTCAAATGCAGCCTGAGCCTCTACAATCCATTAAAACTTCACATCCTTTTTTAACAACTTTACTATAGGCTTGACAATTTCAGCAAAATTTGCAATGAATCTCCTAATAAAATTGATCTACCCCCTTGAGATTTTTTGGTGCAGACACCTTCCTAATTTCTTCAACTCTCTCTAGATCAATCCTTATTCCATCTTTTGATACAATTTGTCCTAGAAGCTTTCCCTCTTTGACTGTAAAATTACATTTTTTAGGATTCAAGGACACACCATACTCCAGAGCTTTGACAAAAATCTTCTCTAGGTGTGAACAATGATCATGAGCCTTCTCAGAATAAGTAGTTAGGTCATCCTGATACACAACCATAAACAAGTCTATGTACTCTTTGAAAGCAACATCCATGGCCCTTTGGAAAGTTGCTCCAGCATTTCTGAGACCAAATGGCATTCTGACATAAACATAGGTTCCCCAAGGTGTGGTGAATGTAGTTTTGAATTGTTTAGATTCTTTCACCAACACCTGGTTATATCCAGAGAAGCCATCCATCATAGACAATAACCCATAACCAGTGACTTTGTGCAACATTGCCTCCATATTAGGAAGTGAATAATTATCTTTTAATGATGCAACATTCAAATTCCTGAAGTCTACACACAACCTAATGTCACCATTCTTCTTTCTAACTGGGACTTAATTAGACACCCAAGTTGAATGCCTTATAGGTTGAATTATTCCTGCATCACTCAACTTGACTAGCTCCTGCTACATCTTAGGAGCCAGCTATGGGTTAATGGGCCTTTGCTTTTGTCTGAATGGTTTGACATCTTTCTTTAATGGGATTTCATGTTGGAAAAGGTCCTCTTTATAGGCTTTTAGGTCATCATAAGACCATGCAAACACATGCTTGTACCTTCTTAATAATTTTATCAAATTATCTTTTAATTGAGGGGTTAATCCTTTTCCAATATAGACCATTTACGGAGCACTATGTGATCCCAAATTCACTTCCTCTAGATCTTCTACATTAGCATTACATATTTTTGACATATGATCATTTTGGCTACTATACAATGCTTTTAACTCAGTTAATCCTTTAGGAATACTATTTGAATTCAACTGAATCACCTCATTTCCCATGACAATGTCCTTGCCTTCAATTTCCTCAACCAAAGTGTTGCAGTCTATAGGTTGATCCTCATATATGTCAAGACATTGAATAAATCTCATGATGTCATGATCATCCTCAAAGACCTGCCAATTGTAAATATTGTCTGCAACAACTGGTCTACTTTTTACTTCAAGAATTGACACTCCAAACAAAGTTGAATCATCCCTTTTTAGAGTGATATTGGCCAAAAAATCAGCCATTGTGTTATTTGATCTTTCTACCCAACATATATTGAAAGCATCAAACATTTCAATCTGATCCCATACCACATGTTTATACAATTTCAATCTATCATTCTTAACAACATATTTGGATCGAACTTGTGCTACCACAAGCTCAGAGTCACCAAAACCTTTAAACATTTTATCCCATGTTTGATAGCAATATTCAATCCCAAAGACAATGCTTCATATTCAGTAGTATTGTTTGTGCATTGAAAAGTCAATGAGAATGAATACTTAAAAGCAGTACCTGATGGAGATATGAATAAGACCCCAGCTCCTGAGCCTTCTTTTGAACATGCTCCATAAAAATACATCTACAATAGTCCATCTTGTTTTTTATTTAATTCCACAACTAGTGGATCTACCCCTTCCACTGGTGGGACAATCTCTTCTAACTTTAAATTCTCCATGTCAACATCCACACAATTTAAATGATCATCATTTATTTCAATCATATGTGGAGTTCTACCTTCTCTAGATACTTTCACATTGTCACCATCAATATTGAAAGTTGCAAAGGATAGATCACATTGGATACTACCTCCCATCTGAGCACTCCACTTCCTTGACAACAAAATCCCATAATGAGGGGGAATATCTACCACTAGAACTCTCATTGTTAGCAACTTGTTAGGGAAAGTTGTCAACCTATAAGGAAGTGCTTTTATAGTACCAATAATAGGGACTTCTCTTGAATCCATAGCCTGACATCTACCATGAGGTGTATCTACTTTCAAACCCAAGGATCTCATTATTTCTATAGGCATAACAGTATTAGAAGCTCCTGAATCAATCATACAATTTGTTAACAACTTTCCATTCACTATTAAGGACAAAAAGAAAGGATCAATTGTTCCTAACACAACATTTATAGCATTACCATCCAAATAAATTTGAGGGATCTCAGAGATGATCTCCCCACATTAGTTCTCAATTGAATCACTTGCTGTAGTAGCCATTCCATCAACCTTGGTGGAACTTTGGGTATCAAAAGAAATGCTCCTTTTACCCAACTCAAAGCCTTGACTTTATGCTCCTCTATCCTCATCATTTCTAATAAGGGGACCTTGACAGTGATTTGTGACAACAATTTTCTCATGTCAATGGGAACATACTTGGGGTCAACTACATCCTGCCCAATGGCAATGACCTCTTTATCTTCTTCATGTATAACCACATTGGGACTATCTTTGCTCTGACCCTTTTCTTTCTCTTGTAAAGGAGAAATAGTACCCATAAGAGGTTTAGCTTTTATCTTGTAAGCCACAATTGGCTTTGTGAAGTTGACATTTTTCTTCAACTTGGTTTTGTCAACAATCTCAGTAACCTTTTACTTATTTTGGGTTTACTTTTCATCCCTTTCTATTTTCTTGATGAAAATTCTAGTAGGCCTACCACTTGGACAACCTACCACCCTATTTCTCAAATTATAGTTGCTTTTAACTTGAGACACCATGTTTGTTGTAATTTGTGCAATCTCTTCATCAGAAGGTCTTCTCAACATAACTAACCCATCACTTCTCAAAGTATTGCATTAAACTACATCATATATGTATCAATACATACAAGTAAACTCTTTACTCAAAATCATAGGATCAACAACCTTCTCTACAAAGTTTGTATTATTAGCATTCAACCATCAAGAATATGGAGCCAGAGAATAGAATCCTTTGGATTGCCAAAAATTGGAACCAGGAACCAAAAAGATTGGAAAACCAGAAAGCTAGGAGACTGAAAAAGTTTCAGAACCATTACAAAATCAGGGCTTTTACTACTTATACCACTAGCTATCTTGGAATCCCAAACATGTTAGGATGCAACAAGCTTCAGATAGCTAGGGTTAGGGTTTCACCCACTCAATCAACTAGAAACGGTCACAAATTTATTACAGGGGAAGAAACCCAGGCAACTAGGGGAAAAAAGATCCCAAAGAGATTCTTAATCATGATAATCTCACTAAAAAGGTACTGAGAACCACAAAAACATCCAAAATGTCAACCCTTTCGGCCACCTGCAACATGCCTCGAGCACAAAAAACATGGTAAAAACCCCTACAAATGATCATGGCACACCCTGGACCACACTATGATGGCAAACAAATCATGTCTTACCAGTTCTAGTTGCTTCTGCATTCAATTTCAGTCCTTTTGGTCATAGGAAACCCCCAGAAACTTTGAATTTAAAAATAAATGGCTACTTTATGACACTTGCTGTGAATCGACGATCGATATTCAAACCTAAGTTAACTTAATATCATGACCGTTAGATCTTTCTTTTTCATGGGCTTTATGTTTTTAACTCAACTAGATACCCTGGGTTACCCCTAGCCACCATGCAACAAGGCTTTTTCCTATTCACGAGATGAAAACTTAACTCACCATTTAACTCTGTGACCTAGCAAACAAAGGGAAACATTTAACCTTGGTTTCTTATTTGGCGAACTAGTGACAAAAGGAACCCTTTGCCAGAACTTTGAGAGCAGCGCTAGAAAATTTAGTGATTCCACAAACATTGTTTGCCAAATCATCGAGTCTTTAGATATTTCGCTAAAATATCACGTGAACCAGCGAACAGAGCATACCTTTATCGGAACCACCAAAAAGACTGACAAGCCTACCGGGCCCGCATCAAGAAGATCAACGACTGTCTGAAGATCACAAAGGCATTCAAGATTACATCAGATTACATGCTCACCATTAGATCAAGAATCTTATCCTAGCCTGACAACTCTCTGATAGGAAATGAAATTAGTGACCGACACATAATCTCAAGCCTCTGACAAAACCTATCAGAACTTACATCATTCATCGATTCTTTTTCAGATGTCAGGGCCCACTGACATGCCAAAAACTAGGTCCCACTGACAACCATATCTAGTCATTCACCTATGGACCAATCATAGCTTTCCATATCACGCACACATAGCAGTGGACCCACCGAAAGAAACAATTACGTCATGAAGCAAAATCAACGGTTATCGTAAAACTGCAAAGCTCTGACAAATCTCTTGCTCATTTATGACAACCGTCAGATTGAGAATGTTGTTAGAGAGATGAGCCCAGGAAAGACTAAGCCTAGACATAGGAAAAATTAAGGTGCTAACTTAGGGAAAATTAATGCCAAAAGACTTAGGAATATACCTCGTAGGGTGCATGAAAACTTAGGAAAATAAAGGCCGCTAGGGAATAAAATTTTATGCACATGCCTTTATAAAATTTTAAGTGGCACGAAAAGTAACATGAAATTAGAATGGGACCAAGGGTAATTAGGGTTCATGAACATAATGGATAGAGTTTGAATTTCAAACAAGGGTTTCAGCCAGAAAATAGGGAAAAACAAGCTACAGAGACTGGAAGAAAAATGGAAGGGCCATGAAAATTTGCAGGCACCAACACTCTCCACCATGACCTACAACTGATTCTCCAAACTGATACACATTCTATAGTCATTTCCAAACTAATCTGATTCTAATTCTTATCCTCGTAATTTGAACCCAAACTACTCTCATCCACTCCACTAGAACTGAAAATAATCATTTCTATTAGATTCCTCATTCCTCGTCGTTTCTGAAAACATATAACACTTGTATATTTTGGTAAAAATTGAATTCCCATGACATTTTTCTATGAACAGTCTTGACCATTTAAATTTTTGAATATTTTCATATAGTTTGAAGTATTATATCATTTTGAAATCCATTTTCTGCACTTTTAAATTTATCATTTTACATTATTCTACAATTTGCCATAGGAAGCACCAGAGAACGGCAAGTGTCACCACCTCATTGGTTGCTCAGATTTGACCTCAGGTTGACCATCCCATTTGGAGATTGGGCAATTGCATGTATTCTCCAAGTCTCTGAATCAACCCACTAGCTCTAGTTAAACTTGGTGATCTGGCAAATGCTCCATTCTCCAATTCTCAGAATCCTATCCTGACCATGGTTAACATTTGGAGAATGGGCGACTGAGCCCATTCTCCAATTCTCTAAATGCATTTGCCTTAACTGCCAAGACTTGGAGAACTTGTGAACAAGGTAATATCATGATCTCAGAATGCTACCTCTCTAACTATTAGCACTGAGTGACCTCATGACTGGCTTATCTTTGAATCTTTGAATGGTTAGGGCTTAACCGCTAGCATTAGGCAAACTAGCGACTGGTGGTGTTCTCCAAGTTTCCCAATCTTCCTCTAACTACCATCTTTCTCACGCAACCATGTGACCTCATGAAATGTGTCCACCTAGATCATCATCAGTTCTTTGCAAAATTTCTTTTCCTTGGGCCTGCCAGCATGGAAATCGAGGCACACCATGTGGTCATGTGGGCATAGCCTCCATATCTTCATCTATTTTATTTTGTGTGTGGAGTTGCATTTATTTACCTGAAGGACCCATTTTGGCGTGCATTTAGGATAATTGTTTTTTTAGTTTTAAAACCTCCTTCATTTCTTGTGCCAAAATTAGGGGGTCCCACCACGCATAGAGACCACCAGCCAAGAGGGCCCGCCAATAGAATCTTGGCTCTTTACTTACCATACAAAGTGAGTTCTGGGATATCTAAATAGCATAAAATCTTGTTCCCTCTTGCATGTGGGATATATCAATTAGAGAGAAAACCATTGAAATCATCCACTAAAAACTATGAATCCCCTTTTCATTTTATGCTGGGCTGATGCTGCAAGCCTTGTGCATATTTGATGCGTAAGCCTCTTTCTTCATTGCACTTCCCAAGTTGTGTGATGGTTATCTTTGTGTCTTGTGTGACCTTCCCAACCCTACATTGTGCATTGGCCTTATTTAAACTACGTGGGGCTCCACATATACTTATGAAGTGCTCATAATGCGTGAGCAGCCCCTCATTTGTAAACAATGGTGCGCTTCATGTTTTAACATTGGCCACTTCCCTTAGATGCCAGTTGCTCCAGAATGTGCCTACCTCTACCATGCACAAAGCACCTCTATTAAATATGTGAGGCCTTCTATTGTTTGCCGGTAGTATTCTCCGATAAGAGTTTCAAAACCAAAGGGAAACCACTACACAATCTAACCAACTCATCCACCAATTAACTATGTGAGTTCCATAAGACTGGCTTCCCTTTTTCTTGGGATTGATATCTTCTATACTCATTAATGCATGAGTATTCTTTACTCATGCTAGCAGTCCCCCCAATGTCTTGCATGAATTCCATTCACTAGCATAAACATCTACTTACTGTGCATGAGGCATCCTTACCACTCATGTTGTCAGGCACTCCTCCAACACATTGTGTGAGTTTCCAATTGTGGAAGCCTCCCAAATCTTCTTTCACATGAGCACCAAGACAAAATTCGTGCATAGGATTTTTGATTTGTAGTGTGTTGGTGCCTTTATTCATTATGCAGGCCACCTCTTTGCTTCGTCTAAGCTCCTTATTTAGCAACCCCCTTTCATGTCATTAGCTAGTTGTTCCATCTCGTAGGCTCTTTCCCCATGTCCTACGCAGGTCTCTCCAATTTGAAAGGCCCCATGAATTAATGCGTGGATCCCTGCCTTGTATTGTGTGGACAATCTCCAGTTTGCATTTCACAGAGTACTTGTAATTTGTGGGGCATGCTTCCCTCACAAACTGCCAGCCTCCAATTCACTTTAATGTGTGGGCTTCCAAAGTCTTTTGCACAATACAATTATTGGTGTTTGCAGTCTCCCATTATATTTTTTAAGAGGCATCATATGTGTATGTTGATTCCAACTCACCATTACACTGGCTGCTCACACTCTTAACATTGCATGAGCCCTCTTTTTATGTTATTGGCCACATCTTCTCATTCACGTGCACACAAAAACATGCTTCAACTTGATTTTTGCAAGCAAGCAGCATGTTTAGTGGTCTAAATCCCCTTTGCACAAACTTCTCTAAATTTGTGTAAGTCACCCCATGTAACATATTTTCACATGTCACCAATTTATTGACTAGAATCCACTTCAAAGCATGAGTCCCTTTAACATTTGTGCATTAGCTACAACAGTTAATCGAGCTGGCACCATCAACATTTCAAGTTTGCTTCCATTCTCAACAGCGGTTTTCAATGTATCTTCATCTTTGGAAAATGTAAATCTCACCATGTTTTCTCCATCATTTGGGTCTATATAGAAAACACTGGTCAGATTGGAAACAACCCCAACCTTTTCAATTAGATACTTGCAAACATCAATCTCCATGCATAGAGAAGCTATGATTTCAAACTCCCTTCTAGAAAACATTTTTCAAGCATAGTTGTGTGGAGTGTTAAGGAGAATGGCTCAAGTATTTTTGGAGAAGGCCTCATGAAGCTCCTTTTCCGGCACTCCAAAATTAGGTGGTCACAAAGTGACAATCTAGTTTTAGCTATTGACATTGACAATGTTGCCTCGTAGGAAATATAAAAGGGGGCAAAAGGGATGAGCTCATCTCCTAGGTTGACAAACCCGACATCCTTTTCATTTATCTTTCAAACACTTCATGCTTGATTGGAAATCTTCAAAACACAGTGCACCGATGCAAAGCCTACACCCCTTTGAAATCACATCTAGTATATATGTGCATTCAGTTGGCCTATATTTGACATGGTGTGCGTACATCACTTGATCAACATATGGCATAAAAATAAGCCACCACATTTAGGAACTGCACAACTAACGATACTTTTAAAATTGTTAGAATACAACAAACTTTGCACATAAAATAGAAGAGTGCGCACTCGGACACCTGATGAGAACATTAACTTGGATAGACCTTTGAGAAGACAAGAAACTTTAAGAAACTCACATTCACCTTTGATAATCCAAAATGCAACCCCATGATAAGAACAAACCTCATTGCATCGTAAAATTTGACCATACCTTCATTCTTTACACCTTTATAAATATGTCAAATAGAACTAACTGGCTCTTGAAAGCGGCCTAACAAGAACACACCATCCGGAGCTCTCATTCACTTTAAGCATGTTATTACAATTGCCAAAGGAAATCTCCTAGAAAAATTTGAGCCAAAAGATATTAATAACCAAACACGGCCACTTAAAAATGTTCTCTCTGCACTGCCAGAATCACTAAAGTTGCCTTTGGAACTGGCTTTGAAAACTGACCCATTGAAACTTTTAGGAATAGGAATCAAGGGCATTTATTCTTTATCATAGAGAGAGTATAATTCCACAATTAGGTCTCATGATGAAAAATAGGGTGCATTTGGCAATCAGGCAAAGATAGGCTCCAATAATTGCAAATTGGGAAACATAGTAAAATAGTGATTTGTGCATACAGAATGACAATGGGAAAGTATGCTAATAGATTCATCAAGACTTATAACTTGGCATACTTGTAGTACTTTCAGAGTAGAAAATAGTGGTATAACCTATTTAGGATCATCAATCATGGACCAAAATTTATAACATCACAAACAGGAGTACAGATCAATTTGTACATGTCACAACTTGTAAAACAATAGTAGTTGTATTTGGAATCGCATTTGCAAACTGAGAAAATGGATTCATCATGACCTCAAAATTGAAACATAGGATGTATTTGACCCCTAGAATATGATGCAAAAGGAATTCTCTCAATAGGGTCAACTGGGTCAAAGATATGACTGGTCAAATAGGCCCTTCCAAAATTCTGAACAATTACACAAGTGCATGACAACAACAAACTACAAACTTTGAGGGCTTTGAAACCTAATCAAATGGATTTGAAATGACTTAAAAATTGGAACATGGGTTCTTTGATATGCATAATAAACATCCTCAAAGTGAGGGTTCATGAAACATGTTGGAATTAGGAGAGATAGGTACTAAGAGGGGAGGGGTGAATCAATGCCTTCAAAATTTTACTTGTAAAACCTTTTAGATCTATAACTGTATACTATGATAAATGATCAAAATAACTTGAATCTAATTGAATAAATCAATCATATAGTTAACTTGAGAAAGTAAACAACATGAAATCAATATGACAATCACATGACACAAGTATTTTGGTAACGAAGAAACCCTTGTAAGAAGGTAAAAAGTGTGGTGGGGATGACACCCACAAATTCTTCACTATTGCAGATAGAAAAGGTTTGCCTATTAAGCCTACAATTTTTTACCACTTCTGGTGATCTTACCTTGTTAGGAGTAACATATTAGATCAGCTAGATCTACCTAGTTATAGGATTTTGACAACAGTAATGAAGTGTGCACTCGGTTAAGAGATTTACATAAGACTGTCAAGTCTACTCTGTAAAGAGATTTTTCCAAAAACTCTATTACAATTGTCAGAAAATAATAGGCAATTATCTTCTAGTTGACAAATCAATTATATGAAATAGATCAATAAGTTCTTATCAAAATATCACATTATCTGTGATGATTCTCTGCTCTATTCTGCTTGGTAACCTTCTCTGATTCTGCTCAATCTGATATCCTCTGTACTTTGTTCTGCTCGGCAAACTGATTGACTTGAAGTTAGGCAATGGCTTCAAGTGCTCTGTGATTCATATATATTAGTTCACCAACCACACAAAATGATGCAAACATACAAAATATATAGTGTTCTATTTTTGCCGCTTTAGCAAAAATTAGGTTACAAAAATAATCATAACCCTAAGATCTACGGTGCAAAATTAACCTAGATCAACTATTACAATAAGATAAACATTACATTTAGTGATTATCTTTTAGAATAAATGCTTCTCAATCTTGGTAAACCATTTTATGATCTATTGTAATCATTTTCATAGAAGAATGTGCCATTTCAAATTACTATGCCATTTTCTATGATCATCGATAAACACTGTATAAACTGCTCGGTGTATACTATGATGTTCGGTGTTTACTATCCATTGGTGTCAGTGTTAGTGTCGTTGGTGCTTAGTAAACTATGTGATGCTCTATGTAAAGGATTTACCGACTACTTTGTCTTACTTCTGGTTATTGACCAACTCTATATAAGTGACCGACCGACCTGTTTAATATCCTTTGATACTAGTGACAACCGTAAATGCTCAATAGAGATTAACAATCTCCCCCTTTGGCATTAGTATCAAAACTTCAAAAGTATATAGACAAAATGTTTCTATATATTCTTTCTCTCTCCACCATATACATATCCACAACAAAAAATTTCTAAGTACAAAGTACTATTATTTCAAGTTGGTAAGAGCAATATGCTCAAGACCAACTTGTGCATGCATGTCAATGATATTATCTAACACCAAAATCTCTGGTGTTGCTACAAGTTGTTCAGCTTTGACAATATGAGTTTCAAAAATTTTCAGGTAAGGAGTGAGTTCTATTTGTAACTCTGTGACCTGATCAATGATTTTCTCTTCTTGTTTTCTTAAATCTTCTATTAACCACCAGAGTTCTTGAACTCAGTGAATATTCTTTAAGAAAGAATTCAACTCGGTTATAGCTGCTTGTGTACTCAACTTTATTTCTACTTCTAAACCTTTTATCTTTTCCCTGACTTCTACAGTGAAGGTGTCTGAAGTACAAAGCTTGATCAAAAGTTGATAGATTATCTAGGTGATAGATTTTACCTCGGTAATGACCTCAAATGATTTTACCTTTTTAAGTTCCACTTCTGTGCTAATCCTTTCTGCTAATTTATCATGAATATTTGATTCAACCCTTTCTTCTATTCTTTTGTCTGCATCTATATTAGGGGCATTGATTTTGTTGGCAAGTGTAGCAAGTTGATCTATGATGGGAGTATTCTCATCAATATTTGTCTCTGGTACTATCTATTGTAGAATATCCCTCACATCATGTAACACTTATTTTCATTTGTGTTCTTGCCTTAACTTTTCTTGTGCCATCTTTCTTGAACATAGCTCCCCATATCTACTTATTTCCTCGGGGCTTAGGGTTCTCAGGTCACATTCTAGTATAATTATGTCTTCATCAATGGTGACTAACCCCTTTTCTTTCTTCTTCTTCTTCTTTTGTGCAAGAGGTGACTTCTCACTAATAACAATAGCTTTTTCTCCACTCTTTAGAGTATCTTTCCCAATTGACACCATATCTTCCTTCTTATGCTCCTTGGTAGATGCTATGGGAGTCTCGGTTGTAGTGTCAGGTGGGTTCACCTTGATTGACTTTGTTTCTTTTGGTTCCTTTGTTTCTGTAGACTGTGCCTCTATTTTGTAAGGCTCATTTTTATATGTAGGTTTCTCAGGTGGTTGTATCCTAGTTGTATCTTTATTTTTCTCAGGATGAGAAGCATCAGGTTGTACTTGTGAACGTATTTCAATTGCCTCTGTAAGTACAAGAAGTTCACCTAGTAGAGATGTGAACACACTATTAGTGTCTAATGCTTCATCTTTTTTTGGTGCAATACTCACATCTTCATCATCCTTATCATCAGGATCACCATTTATGATGTCCTCAATGAGTACATTGTCATCAGTTTTCTTCTTCAATTGAATCTCTACACGATCTGGTGCATTGTGTGAAATTATTATTTCTTCCTTTTGTTCGATGATATCAATTACCTTGGTAACTAATATGCCAGTGTCCTTTAATTTCTTTCCCTTGTCATCATCAATGTATATACCTTTACCTTTTGAACTGTGTCTCTTCTTAGATAGTTTCAGGAATGCTTCTTGTTCAGCTTTCTCTTCTACTTTCAAAATTGATGTCCATAGAGAATCACATGTGACATCCATATCAACCACATTCTCATCCATTATCTGCATAGCTCTATTTTTTACTAGAAATCTTGCTTGGTATTTTTTCAAGTATTCAGTTACAACATCATAGCTGAAGTGTGAGGTTGCACAAACTAATGATCATTCTCTTTTCCTTTTCTCATTATCTAGTGCAATAGCCCATTTCTCATTTATTTTTTCATCTAGTTCCTTTAGTAATTGACATGTGAATTACATTGGTACTCTCTTGAATTTAATCATCATCTAGATGATAGCATGTTCTAGCTTTGTCTTCTAGCTTTGTCTTGTCCTCAATTGGCATTTTGTCAAATTTGCCTATGCCTGGATTTGCAAGATTTCCATTTTCAATTATTTCTTCTATTGTACTTTCCCTGTTATGACCTAACTTGAATTGATTAGGATCATTTTCAGTGTCAGTCTCCTCTATATCTTCTTTACTTCTTATGTATTTCCTCTTTTTCTTTGGTGTCTCAGCTACTTTCTTTTTCTTTCTCTTTATTTATTTCTTTGTCAGTGTAGCTACTCTTCTTTTTGCTACTTTTACTGCTTCTTCTTTCTCGGTAGGTTGTGTTGTAGTTGACGAACATGTCTTCACTCCTTCAGGTTCTAGTAACTGCATTTCTTGTTCAACATTGGTGGGAGGAACTAGTGTGGGATATTTTTCTTTGTCTGACTCAGTCTCCTCACTATCATAGAGCTTGTCAGCCAACTATAACTGACCTTCAGTTGCTCCTTTAACTAGTGACTCCTTAGATGAGGCCGATGCATTTCCATATCTTACTGAGAGATCTTTTCTCATTTTCTTCGCCCTTCTAGACATTTTTTTGATCTCTATGTCTGTAGTGATTTGTGACATAGCTTCCTCATATGTGCCAAACCTAGTGGTAGTGATGTCTATTGGTAATGTCAGCAATGCATTAATAGATTTGAAAGAAAAATCATAGTTCATTTCATATCCCATCGGTGCCAGCCATTTTGTTCTCGGTTCTACTGCCTTTATCATAGAGTGGTCTATCCTGACTACAAAACATATGTCATCTTCAAATTTAATCACTAATTCCCTTGGAATTCTCCTCCTTTCATGCATTTTTGTCTAAAATTATTTGAAATATGCATCAAGTTCCTTATTCAGATTATCTCCTAGACTTTTCATCATTTCACCAATTTGTGCAGTTATCGGTTTATCAGATTGCCAGTTTACTTTACCAATACCAAGTACATATTTTTGTAGATAGAAAAATGTACAGACAATTAGTGATTCATACTTGCATGTGTTGGACTTCTTTGATCTTATTATCTTCATATTCTCTTGTAGTTGGTGTAGTAGCAATTCAGCAAGATCTACCTAGTGATCTTTCTTCACAATTTTATATGCCATGTCCACGACATTGCAGGGTACAGTGTTTAGTCTGCTAGATTGAAATATCTTGTACCCAATAACATGTGCTATGAATTTTACCACTGGGTCTTTGATGGTTGAGATTTTCAATGCCGTATTGTCCCATTGAGCTCCAGTGTTCTTTTCCACATCAGGATGAGATGAAATTCAAAAGGTTTTTTCTTTGTCGGTTGTAGGGTACCCAGTAACCCTACTAATAATATTCTTTATGACCTCAATAGGTTTATCTAAGCAAAATTTTCCATCATCAAATATTCTTACCATGATTCTTATCCAATCAGTGTTGAATGTTTGTGGGAAGTATGTAAAATATGATAACCTTGGCTCCTCAATCTTCTTATAATCAGATTTTAACTTCCCATCTGGTCCACAAACTTGTTGATAAGTAGAAATGGTCTCAAAATCACCTACTTCTCTGATTTTGCAATGAATATAGGCCCTAATGTCTTCTATTAACAAAACCCTATTTGGAATACTTGAAAATGCACCTATATCATCTGTTTGTGCTACAACCTTGAGATGTGGTTTGAATTTGGCCTCGACAAAACTAGCCCTAACAATTAATTCTACTTCCTCCTTAATGTTTTGCAATTTTCTTGCAGTCAATGTTGATGCCATAAATTTTTTTTTAGGGTTTTGACAAGCAATAGATAACTAGTGTTTGGTAGGCAAATGAACTTACTCGATATCGTCAAAGAATTGTTGTCAGTTTGATCTACAGTGACTTTGAATCTTTTCTAGAAAAATCTTTAGCTTGAAATCTTCTCTATAAAATCTCTATTCTTCAAAATCACAATGTAACAATGAACTCTATTTCCGTGTATTTATAGACTTTTTGATATTCTCACTCAAACTTTGGTGCATTAAATGTGTGACCTAACTTTTGGTATGAAACAACTATTAGCTTGGTAATGTCTACAATTTCCTTTTCTTGGTTAACATAGAATTTCTTCATCGTTTTGTACAATTGTCGGTTAACCTTGTATAGTGATTATCGATGAGTAATCAACTCTCGTTTCTTCTTTTACTGAATATGTGACATTTGTAAACTTATAACACATAAACCATAGTGCATCTTTATTCATGTAGATTTGGTATTTGTACATCATATATAAGGAACTATATGTAAAATGTGATCATTTAGAAATGTCAATTCCATACATACCTTTGTCATATTAAGTGGAGGTACCAATGTCATCCAATCTAATGGACGAGGTTTCACCGACACTGTTACTTGCCTAAGCATTCTCATTAGATGCCTTCTTCCACATTGTGTTCCTTAAATTCATGATTTTTGCAATGTCATATCCACTCTCAAATATATGGTTTTCATCTAGTGCTCGATCTTTGTAGTTCTTTCTTAAATGACCAACCTTGTGACAGTGCATACATGCCATTCCTACATTTTTCTAGTTTCTTGTTTGTCCAATCTGACTCTTTCTGTAATAGTTTGCTACAATATGTCCTGTAATACCCCAAAAATGGGCTATAAGTTCATTAATCTCCTACATCTTCAATTCGAATGAAATTGACATCAAAGTCCTAACCTAAGGCACATCTAAACATCATCGAATCATAATTGATTATCTTAAATTTTGCATCGGGGAATATTCCTAGTAATATTCCTAATTATCTTAATTATCTTTAATTTAATGATTATTTGGCGATAAATCACATTTATCCTAAAAATTTAATTAATTGAATATTTTCATATTTAATTAATTAGATTTAATATTTGCCACTTAATTGTGTAATTAAATTTAATTATATCTATTATTAATTGTATTATTTAATTTTGACAATAAATCTAATATCATGTGAATAATTGATTAAATTCTTATTTAATTAATTAAAGCAAGTTGTCATTATTTAATAATATAGTTTTTAATAAAATTTTGATTAAATAATTGATTAACCCATAAATCAATTGTTTTATTTTTAAAAAAGCAGTTAAGTTGGAAATAAATCACTTTATTATTAAATTAATTCATAAATAAAACATGCACAATCATAAAAGCAGACAACTATCAATTATCAATTAAAGCTAAACTCTATTTTGAGTTAAAACTTAGCTTTTGCATGTTTTTGTGAGTTAATTATCTTTTATTTAAAAATAACTTAAAAATCAAGTTGAGTTATTTGAGTGATTTATGGCTTTTTCCCATGCACCTCCAAAGCCCCGGATTTCTATAAATTAAGGCTTTAGCTCTTCACAAATCATCTCATATTTTGCACAATCACGCTGGAGAATTGGAATTGAAGAATCAAAGCTCTTGCGAATCGACATCTTTGTGAGATCAATCTTATTTTTGCATTCATATTTCATATCATTGTTAGATTCATAGCATATCAATTTTCAATAGCATTCATAGCATATCAGTTTTCAATAGCATTCATATCATATCAGTTTTTATCATTCTTATTGCATAGAAAATATCAAAAATATAGATTAATTGCATTTATTCCATATCTAGAATTGCATTCAAATCCTTCATTTAGGTGTCGTCTAGGTCACTGATCTTGATTACAATCTGAGAACATTAATCTCGCACCTATTAGAAGGCAGTAAATCGCTTGGTTAGATAGCTTTCAATTTTGCACGATTTTGATTATAGCTAACCTCTAATGTTTTACTGAGTGTTGTGTTTACAGATCAGGTATAATTTTCACACACACCAGAGAGGCCAATTTTTCATTCTAGTTTCTTGTTTGTCAATAACACACATATAACTCATTAACTGTGAGAAAAGTTTTGCAATAACACACATATACCTGAGAATGAAAAATTGGCCTCTCTAGGGTTTTTAGAAATGTGTGTGTGAAAATTGTACCTGATCTGTAAACACAACACTCAGTAAAACATTAGAGGTTAGCAAAAATCAAAATCATGCAAAATTGAAAGCTATCTAACCAAGTGATTTACTGCCTTCTAATAGGTGCGAGATTAATGTTCTCAGATTATTATCGAGATCAGTGACCTAGACGACACCTAAATGAAGGATTTGAATGCAAAAGATGGATATGAAATAAATGCAATTAAGCTATTTTTTTGAATTTTTCTATGCAATAATAATTGTAAAAACTGATATGAAATCTATACTAAATAAAATTGATATGCTATGAATGCTATTGAAAATTGATATGCTATGAATCTAACAATGATATGTAATATGAATGCAAAAAAAAAAAGATTGATCTCACAAAGCTTTGAATTCGCAAGTTGATTCCTCAGTCTCCAATTCTCCAGCGTGATTGTGTAAAATATGAGATGATTTGTGAAGAGCTAAAGCCTTAATTTATAGAAATCCAGGGCTTTGGAGGTGCATGAAAAAAAGCCATAAATCACTCAAATAACTCAACTTGATTTTTGAGTTATTTTTAAATAAAAGATAATTAACTCACAAAAACATGCAAAAGCTAAGTTTTAACTCAAAATAGAGTTTAGCTTTAATTGATAATTGATAGTTGTTTGCTTTTATGATTGTGCATGTTTTATTTATGAATTAATTTAATAATAAAGTGATTTATTTCCAACTTAACTGCTTTTTTAAAAATAAAACAATTGATTTATGGGTTAATCAATTATTTAATCAAACTTTTATTAAAAATTATATTATTAAATAATGACAAATTGCTTTAATTAATTAAATAAGAATTTAATCAATTATTCATATGATATTAGATTTATTGTCAAAATTAAATAATACAATTAATAATAGATATAATTAAATTTAATTACACAATTAAGTGGCAAATATTAAATCTAATTAATTAAATATGAAAATATTCAATTAATCAAATTTTTAGGATAAATGTGATTTATCACCAAATAATTATAAAATTAAAGATAATTAAGATAATTAGGAATATTACTAGGAATATTCCCCGATGCAAAATTTAAGATAATCAATTATGATTCGATGATGTTTAGATGTGCCTTAGGTTAGGACTTCGATGTCGATTTCATATGATTTGATGATATAGGAGGTTAATGAACTTATAGCCCATTTTTGGGGTATTACATTTTGCCCCTCTTTGAATTACTGTGCGAAGCGCAGTGGTTCAAAGATAGTCTGTGTTTGATAGAGATATGAAATTGATGTTTGAGATTGATAATTGATATGAGATAGAAGCTGATTGATATTGAATTGATATGGAGATAATAGGTCTTGAATGACCAAAGATAATGTTCACTGTAGAAGCAAATGAACCTATTATTGCGAAAAAGTGTCAAAATGCCTGATTCTGAACCTTAGGATTGATAAGAAGTGAGTGACCCGTTCTAGACTCGATTGTCTTAGCAGAACTAGCAAGTATCACATCCAAACCCTTCAGTTGTCGAAGAACCAAGGAAAGAACACTATGATCTGATGGTTGCAAAAATTGATACAGTTTACAAGATTAGGAGAATACCAGATTGATATGGATCGATGAATCTGATATGCCCCAAGTGATGATAGATTTGCCCCGAGCGATGAGGACTTTTGATGAATCAGTGACTAGACGTGATTGTTGTCTTGATCACTGATGAAAGATATTGATAGACTTGATCGATAGAATTTTGATTTACAGACTTTGAATTGATGTGCAATACCATGCCCCCTTCGGGATTAAAATTGAAATCTGACAAGAAAAGTCAGCGTTGATAGTTTAGAAGCATGTTAATTGATCTGAGAAGTGGTTATTTACATCCAAGAACGCATTCTGCATCGTTGGAAGGTCCCAAAAGACCAAGTTTGACTAGGTTTGACCATGAGTTGACCATGGTTGACCAAGTTGAAATTTCGATAGTTTGATGTAAGATAATCAGTTAAGTTGAATACTAGATTTCTGTGATGATTGAAGGTCGAATATGCAAGTAGTTAATAATATGAATGATCTCAGATTTGAATTTTGATCCCGAAAAAGGATTCTACTTGCTATTTCATTGGAGGAACCTTCGTGTGAGATTTAGCTCTTGTTAGATTTGAAGATGCGATTTGAAGAATCATCTAAGCATTGAAGTTCATTTAATCATTGTGAGATCATGCAAACATGAAAAATGCAAAGAAGCATGCAATATGAAATGCAACCTAAGACCTAGGACCTAGTCACTGATCATATGTCGATTTGTTATCATCATTGAACTTTTAGGTAACCGGATAAATCAATACAATGCCCACTAGCCATGAAACCATAGACATATGAATATCGATTTGTATGCGCAAGAATCAATACAACACCCACTGGTCAACAACCATGGATATATGAATATTGATTTTGTTTTTGAAATGTCGGATTAGATATAAGCACCAAGGCACAAGCACCAGGATGACCTGAATATCATGTCCATTTTGATATAGCAATTTGCGTTTAACATACACATCAAACAGTCAAGAGATCATTCTAAATCCAATGTGAATTACCCGTAGTGACCCTTTATCGTTCACATCCTTAGGCAAGATTGCGTTCACAGTAGGAGAAAGAACTTACTCAAAAAGACAATAGTGAGATCAAACTTCCTTGAATTGTCTGGGTATCAATGGTCGAGGTACGCATGGCCATCCAATTTGAGATAGAGGCTCTTACAGTCGGACACCATTTCAATCCAGAAGTTCCAAAGCTGTTAGATTTTCACATACAAGCAGAAGACAAAGAAAAGATTATGCCCCCAGTCATCACTCTCTAAATCTTATAAAGGACATCATCGAAGAGCTCGAAGGGACACAATATGCAAAAATCTCAATGCGAATCAGTAAGCATACAAGGAGATAAAAGCATGAAAAGCACATATTGTTTTCAGTTTGAGTTTGATGTTTGATTGTTGTTGATGCAAAATCCTTTCTGGAGACGAGACAGACTGACTAACTCACATGAAGCTTCAAAGGACTCTGAGTGGATATGACATGTCTAAGATACATTGGAGACTATAAGATATGACATTGATTGCCCCCAAGTTTGAACATTGATAGGATACAGACGCTTGAGCTGATTGGTGTACGGGCCGACTTATTGAAAACTGGAAATGCAGGAACAAATCGGGAGATATGTACAAACTAAAGCAAGACTGAAAGCTGGGAAAGACCAAGATTGTGCTGATAGATGGAGCATTTGGAACAAGTGGCGCCTGTTTGCCGAGTTTTCACCATCTTGGTAGAGATTCTATTTTTTCTACCGAGGTGCCTGTTTCCAGGTTTTCACCAAGGCACTTTTTTTTTTCTTTTTTCATTTTTTTGTACTTTTGATATTTTTTGATTTTTTTGTACTTTTGATTTTTTTTGATTTTTTTGTGAATCATCAAGGCGCCTATTGCTAGGTTTTCACCAAGATGTTCATTTTTTCAGGACTTTTTCTGATTTTTAAGATTTTTTTTCAGGACATTTTACCAAGCACTGAATGCCTTAGGCATAGAATTTCTTTAGATGGAGAACGTTGATTGGTTCTCGGAGCTGTTTTCCTTCAGTTGTTGAGAGTTGATAGGCACCAGAGCCAAAAGTAGCAGTGATTACAAAGGGACCCAGCCAGTTGGGTTCGAACTTCCCCTTGCGTTCTCGATGTGATTAATTTTTCGGATTTTCTCTCAACACTAGATCGCCAACCTGAAATTCTCTGTGTCTGACTTTCTTGTTGTAGCCTCTAGACATTCTTTTCTGATACACTTTGAGATGATCATACGCTGCTTGCCTGCGTTCATCTAGTAATTCCAGTTCTTGTAACCTAGACACTCTGTAGTCTTCATCAGTGACAAGTCCATGCATTTTGATTCTAAGTGATGGGATTTCAACCTCAATAGGCAGTACCGCTTCAGACCCATAAACTAAAGCGAAAGGTGTAGCCCCAATAGGTGTTCTGATACTTGTTTTGTAGGCCGATTCTGATACTTGTTCTGATACTGATTCTGATACTGATACTTGTTCTGATACTGATTCTGATACTGATTCTGATACTGATTTTGATACTGATTCTGATAATTGTTCTGATACTGGTTCTGATGCTTGTTTTGATACGAGTTTTGATACTTGTTCTGATAATTGGTATACCTGATAGCATATTTTTCCATTTTCAAACTCCCAAGCAAGATCATATCGTGTAGTCCCAATGTCTAGCAAGGTGGAGAACAAGAGGGATTAGCAAGCTGGTGGAAGAGATGGAAGATAAGAGAATGAAGGAGAATGAAGGAAAGAAATCCTCAAGGGAAAACTCCTCAAGAATACTCAAGCTAGAGAAAAATTGTCATGTAAAGCGCATTTGGACAAGCAATGAAAGGCCATCATAGGATAAGCACAAAATCATAATGCAAGAGCAGGAAAGGATGCAATCCAAAGGAGTAGACATGTCAAGAGGCTTCATAGCACTGTGTTTTACTCTTTCTTTCTTTTTTTATTAGATCAAGACCAAAGGGGAAAAGGATAGCGATAGGCGAAAATGAATGGAGGAAGATGGATATGAAGGCTAAACATGGAAGCAATGAAAACAAGGTCATCGTAAGATAGCTCACAAAATAACCAAATATTCGTGTATAGATCAACCTTGTCAAGATCAAAGAAAGAAGGTGGGATGGATGAAATATGTAGAAGAACTACGCATGATGCCTGATTGCCAGGTTTTCATCATGGTACTTATCCAAGGTGCCACAAGGAAGTGGATTTCACCTTAGGATGAAAAATTTTCTCTTTACTTTTGCTACCAAGGAGCCTGTTTCCAGGTTTTCACCAAGGCACATTTTCAATTTTTTCAATTTTTTTTTTTTTTGGAAGAAGGCAAGCTTTTTAGATAATGCTCCTTGAAAGGATAAACCATGATATGCCAAGGATTCAAAATGATATGCTCAAAGATGTTGATAGGGAAAGGGAGATGGAAGAGGAAAATGAAGGATAAAGTTTTATGTAAAGCGAGTGAGGTTGGAAGATAGGAGGAATAGGCAAATGAGGAAAAAGGATAGAAGGTAGAAGGATAATGAATGGAAGGATTGTGAAAGGGTAGGTGGAAAGGAAGGCAAGATCAACGTAAACACACACCTTGAAGGGTGGCGAGAGGGTTGAGGAAATGTGAATGAAGGAATACGTGAAGGAATATGGTGAATGGATAGCAGAGGTTGAGGTTTGGGCGCATGAAATGGAAGAATAATTTTGGAAGGAGATGTAGTGGAAGCTTTTGGAAGCTTGAATGTCAATTTCACTTTTTGTTCAACACCAGACTCTTTCAAGAGAGACTTGGGAATCCATATAGCCTTAGGATTTTTATTTCCTTTTGATGATCTAGAGAGAATATCTTGAATGATGGATTTTGGAACCCATACTTGTCTTGTAGTTTTTTTCTTAGATATCTCTTTGGACTTTATGCTTCCATGTCTATTAGAGGAGACATGGTGATCTTTTTTTTTTTATGGATTCTTGTATTGCTTCTTTTTCTTGTATTGAACATTCAAGTTACTTTTGAAAGACTTGGGACTTGTGGAAGAAGGAGGATATGACTGGTTTAGATGGGTGGGTGGATGAAAAGGATTCAAGGGTATGCATCTATGTTGATCTTGAGGAAAGATGGGAGATGGAGGGATGTAAGGACCCAAGATGGATGGTGAATTAGGAGAGTTAGGAGGGGAAAGTGAAGGGACATAAGGACCCAAGATGGAAGGAAGACATGAAGCCTTTAGTAGTGGTGGAAGAGGTCCAAGGATGGAAGTGAAAGATGCAAAAGGATAATCAATAAGTTCATCAGCATCTATATGACAACCAAGGATATCAGCATCTTTAGAGTGAGCCTTAGGATATTCAATAGAATCATGGACATCTTGAATATGAGCACCTTCTTTGATAGGATTCTTCAAAGCTTGCAAAGACTTAGGAAGAGTAGAAAGTGAAAGTGAACATGGAGTGGTAGAACAAGAAGATGGAAGACTTTGATCTTGACAAGGATCTTTGGATAGCATAAGCTCATAATTTGTCTCTTGATTTTCAATAGGCTTAACATTGGAAGTAACAACACCATTTTGACCAACCTTAATGGAAGTATCATCTTTGGAAAGTGCAAGCGTAGTAAGGTTATTTTGATTGTCAAAAAGCTCAACAGTGTAAGTAGTAGCTTGATCTTGCTTAGGAGAAGACTTAAGACACGGTGGAATGCATGAAAAAGGGGGTACAGGATCAAAAGAACCATGAAGCAGATAAGAGACATTGGGAAAAGGAGTGGATGACATGGAGGGTTCTTGATCTTGATCTTTCTTTATGTTCTTTTCTTCCTCATTTTTAGAGTCCTCTTGACATGGAGCCACTTCTAAGGACAAGGGAGCATGTTGGGATTGTATGGATGACTTTGGAAGAGATGGTGGAGGACTAGCTGAAGTAGGCATTATAGCATATGAAGGCTTAGGCTCTTTAGGTTTATCATTATTGAAAGTATTTGCAGCCAAGTGAAGGTTAGCTTGAGTTTCTTTAAGAGGTAGCCTTGGAGGATAACTATAGGGAACCACATGAAAAGTATCAGAGCTTGTGTCAGATGAAAGTTCTGTGAAAGATTTGAAAGACTCAGAAGCTTTAGGAAATGTATGGGTATTGGAGGAAGTAGGGGATGGAAGGGAACCATCACAAGACAAAGGTCCAACATTAACATGATCTTGCTTGAGAGTGTAATCTTTATTTTCAGCCTGAGAGTTCTTAGAGGAGAGATCCTTATAGTATGCATGTTTATAATCAGCGTGGTAAACTTTCTCTTCCTCAAGTGAAATAGATGGATCATCTAGGTATTGTGCATAAAAATCATCAAAGTCTCTTTCATAATCAGAATCATATGGATCACCCTCACGATCTATCCAATGTGACGGCCCATTTGTAGTAAGCAAGAATGGACGATGAGGAGGACTCTTAGGAACAGAGGTGTCATAGGTATCATTACATTGTCTGTTGTCATAGTCATCATAGTCTTCAAAGCTAGATGTGTCACTCTCCGTGGAAGAGGTATCATATTGCTTAATTTTTTTCCGGGGGCATGGTGACATGTACAAGTCTTTATCAAATGGAAAAGAGTATAGAGGTTCCTTTTCTTTCTCAAGTTTGTCAAGCTGGACCTGCATAACATGTATCTGTTTCATTATAGCGGCGATCAGAGCTTCTTCCTCTTGTTTACTGATTCTTTGAGACATGTGTACGGATTCTCAATAGCTACTGATTTGTTCTTGACACAATGATATTTTTGACAGATTCTGGAACTAGGCTGGAAACATTGGATATCTTGCAATTTGACAATTTCTAACAACTCTCTCAAATTTTTCCAAACGACACTCTGTAGACTCATACGACACTGGGTAGTCTATGAAATGATAGTTGCTAAACTCATACGACAGTTGGGTAATACTGAAATGACACTTGACAAAACTCGTACGACTTTTGACTTCCTGAAATGACTTTTGACTCCAGAAAGAACTTTACGTCAATTTTTGCAAAATTTAAGGTTTTTAGTTTTGGATTGTTTGGAAATTGTATTGTCTAGATTTTGAAGGTTATACCATATTTGATCATTTTTAATAGCCAAGTAGATAAATAAGCATGCAAAACAGCAAGCAAGTGATTCCAAGCACGTCTGAAAATAATGAACAAGGGCAAAAGCAACCTTCCGCATGAACAATCAAGTGACCAAATTGTGCTAATACCTGAGAGTACTAATTGTGTATGTTCTGAAAAGTTTTTCAATAACACACATATACCTGAGAATGAAAAATTGGCCTCTCTAGGGTTTTTAGTAATGGTTTGACTCTGCAACTTTTTCTAGTTTCTTGTTTGTCCAATCTGACTCTTTCTGTAATAGTTTGCTACAATATGTCCATACCGACCACATACAACACAATTAGTCCATGTATTATAATCCCAAATATATGAGTTACCTTGTCTCTTCGGTTGATATGGCTTTTGTTGTAGTTTCTCTTTAGGTGTCTAGATTTGTTTTATTTTTTCCTTGCAGTCCCTTGCACTGTACCCATGCTTATTATAGGTATAGCATATTTTCTCCTCAATAGTATTATTAGCAATGTCATTCTTCTTAGCTCTGCATTCATAAGCTGGATGTCCAAACTTACCATAGTAATAACAATATCCATTGAATTTAGGAATGACAGGAGGTTTACCTTGTGCTTTGCTTCTGCACACATTAGATGTATGTCCTAGTTTTCCACATTGATAACATGTCAACACTTTAGGTTTCTGACTTTGATTGTTGTTGACTTTTTTATCTTATTGTGATGATTCTCCTTCACCGGTGTAGCCTATACCGGCTTTGCTTCCGAACCTTCTCTAATTACTCAGGAAATCATCAATCTTTTTAGAACTATCCTCGACTATCTTCATCATTTCATTATGTTGCTTTTGTATCTTTAATTCATTTCTTAGTTTTTCATTATGTTCTCTGAGTATTGCAACATCTTCAAGTCTTCTTGATAATTCTCCATTTACTTAGTTCATTTCTTGATTAACTATCATCATCTAATTTGATACTTGGAAGTGACGATCAATGAGTCTCTTTATTTCACTTTCTTTTGCTTGGAGTTGTTTAGTCATCAGTCTTCGGTCTTTAATGGCCAAATTCTGATCTTGTTCAACTTGTCTAGCATTTTTCATGATTTCCACCATTCTCACCATCTGAGATTCATGACTGATTTGAAGTGATTTCACTTGCTCAGATAGATGCTGATTCTTTTCAGATAAATAAGAGATTATGCTTTTAGATCCGTCAGAGATGCTTCCAGAGCTTGATCCAATATGATCAAATATTTCATCAATATGTTCTCCATGATAACTGATTTCATTCTACAAAATTGCAAGATTCTTCCTTTCAACCATTAATTTCTTTAGTTCTTCCTTGGCTTCTTTATACTATTCCACAAACATCTGTATTTGTATCTTATGATTCTCAATAGTCTTGGCAAGTTTATATCTCTCCATGACTTAGATCTTTACCCTTCAGTGGTTAGATTGTTCAAAAAGAGAACTAAGCTCTGATACCAATTGTTGGAATTAGGAGAGATAGGTACTAAGAGGGGAGGGGTGAGTTAGTGCCTTCAAAATTTTACTTGTAAAACCTTTCAGATCAATAACTGTATACTATGATAACCGATCAAAATAACTTGAATCTAATTGCATAAATAAATCATCTAGTTAACTTGAGAAAGTAAACAACATGAAATTAATATGATAGTCACATGACACAAGTATTTTGGTAATGCAGAAACCCTTGTAAGAAGGTAAAAACTGCAGTGGGGATGACACCCACAAATTCTTCACTACTACAGATAGAAAAGGTTTGCCTGTTAAGGCTACAAGTTTTGATCACTTCTGGTGATCTTACCCTATTAGGAGTAACATATTAGATCAGCTAGATCTATCTAGTTATAGGATTTTGACAACACTAATGAAGTGTGCACTCGGTTAAGAGATTTACATAAGACTGTTAAGTCTACTTTGTAAAGAGTTTTTTTCAAAAACTCTATTACAATTGTCA
Organism: Chamaecyparis obtusa; assembly: GCA_027943335.1. NCBI lineage: Eukaryota > Viridiplantae > Streptophyta > Pinopsida > Cupressales > Cupressaceae > Chamaecyparis > Chamaecyparis obtusa. The sequence goes on along the minus strand of BSBK01001047.1, from coordinate 782,524 downwards.
GAAAGTAATAGGCAATTAGCTACTAGTTGACAACTCAATTGTGTGAAATAGATCAATAAGTGCTTATCAAAATATCACCTTATCTATGATGATTCTCTGCTTTGTTCTTCTCGGTAGCCTTCTCTGATTCTACTCAATCTGATATCCTCTATACTCTGTTCTGCTCAGTAAACTAATTGACTTGAAGTTTGACAATGGATTCAACTACTTCTTGATTCATATATATTAGTTCACCAACCACACAAAATGATGCGAACATACAAAATATATAGTTTTCTATTTTTGCCACTTTAGCAAAAATTAGGTTACAAAAATAATCATAACCCTAAGATCTACAGTGCAAAATTAACCTAGCTCAACTATTACAATAAGATAAACATTACATTTAATGAGTATCTTTTACAATAAATGCTCCTTGATCTTGGTAAACTATTTTACGATCTGTTGTAATCATTTGCATAGAAGAATGTTCCATTTCGGATTACTATGCCATTTTTTGTGATCATTGGTAAACATTGTATAAACTACTCGATGTATACTGCAATGCTTGATGTTTCCTATCCATTAGTGTCAGTGTCACTGGTGCTCAGTAAACTATGTGATGCTTGGTGTAAAGGCTTTACCGACTGCTCTGTCTTACTTCTGGTTACTGACCAAATCAATATAAGTGACTGACCGACCTGTTTAATATCCTTTGATACTAATGAAAACCTTAAATGCTCAATAGAGATTAACAAAACATTTATGAATGCAAGATATTCAGAGGCAAATTGGGCTACTGTATTATGTTTGACACTTAGGCAGAATTGTGCAATTTGACACTTGCTTAAAATGGGACTTCACTGAATGATTCGGAATGATAAAATAACACCATATAATGCATGCATATACCAAATGGAGCATGTTAAACACCTGGAACACCTCATAGGCTTCAAAATGATAGCCAGGTACATATGCATGAAAAGCATTTAAAGGGCTTCAAACTGTGAAACTTTAACATGGTACTCAAAACCCATGTTGCATTTTTTAGTCCCAACAAACCTCTTGTAATGCTCTATATCATTTTTACTAATCTTTTCATACTTCTTCTCTTCTTCTATCTATAGCTCATCCCATAAATAAATACAAAGGCCCATGTCTTATTTATAGGCGCAAACAAAACTACTCACTAAGTTGGGCTATACCCTATTACATACAATGCTTCCAAATGACTTGGCTCAAGCATGTTTATATAAATTTCTATTAACATGTTTACAACATTAATAAAATAGGTGCATATCCTTTACAAAATAAAATAATGATTGCTAATCAAAATCTTTCCTGTCAACTACATGCTCTGTTCTGCTCTGCCACTTACTGACTGTGCCACTTTAACTCCCTATATCTTCTTCATACTAACTCATTTGACCATGCATTCTTAACCATAGCTTACTAACATACTCAAAATATTATCTTTAAGGGTGCATACAAAAACTCACTCATACACGTGTGTTGATGTTTTGTTCATGAGGTGTTTTACTCACTGCTTTGTTCTCCATACTTAGCTGATTTCTTATCTTCTAAGTTATTACGCTTACTCCAAAACTTCATATGACTTTGTTACCATAATGAAAACACTAAATATTAGTCATATACACTAGTATAGTCAAATTTCCAACAATATAGGCCTTTGTCATTAATGGAAACAAAGGAATATGACAGAATTACTAAACTATATCTTACACAAAAACTTTCTAACACATAATTTATCTTTTTCTATACATCATATACTATATCTTATATCTCCCTTATATTAATCTATCCTTCTATTAATCCATATTACTCTACTCCCCCTTTCACATTAATAACAAAGGTGCTAAAAAATGAAACTTCAAGTACTTACACAGTGAGTACATCCAGGTATACAATCTTGAGGTTTTGGATCTCTTGTTGCCAAAATGCCTTGAGTGCATCTACTGTTTGGAGATGGGTCCATAATGTATAAGTTAATTTATCCATCTTTTCTACATCTATGCTAGGACCTTGATCGTATGTCATAATAGTAGCGTCTATCTCCTTGATATTCTGATTTAACACATCTAGGGAGGGTACAAGTACATTCCTTAGTTGAGTTTTCCTAGCCCTTATCTTACCCATTTCTTTTTCTTCCTTCTCAATTTTGTCTAATTGTCCTTGATAGACATTATTACACATGTTTACATCTTGTGAGGGATCTAGTGTAATACCCCAAAAATGGGCTATAGGTTCATTAACCTCCTACATCTTCAATTCGAACTAAATCAACATCAAAGTCCTAATCTAAGGCACATTTGCACATTATCGAAATCCTAATTGATTTTATCATAAATTCTGCATCTGAGAATATTCCTAGCAATATTCCTATTTATTCTAATTATCTTTAATTTAATTATTATTTGGCGATGAATCCTATTTAACCTAAAGTTTGATTAATTGAATATTTTGAATATTTAATTAATTAGATTAATATTGCCACTTAATTATTTAATTAGATTTAATTCTATTTATTCCTAATTATATTATTTAGTTTTGACAATAAATCAAATCTCTTACGAATAATTGATTAAATCCAAGTTGTCAATATTTAATAATATAGTTTTGAATAAAAGTTTGATTAAAATAATTGATTAACCCACAAATCAGTTATTTTTAAATTTAAAATCAGTTAAGTTGAAGATAAATCACTTTATTTATTTAATTAATTCATGATTATTTGTGCACATTCAAAAAGCAGTTAAACTTTAAATCAGAAAATCAATTCAAGTCGTTATCTTTTCTAAACTCAACATCTATTTTGAGTTCAAAGTTGATCTAAATGTCGGATTTGAGTTAAAAAGTTGTTCTTAAATGATTTTGCATGATTTTATGAGTTATATATTTCTAATTTCTTGTTAACTCAAAAATCAACCTAAGTTCATCAAGAGTGATTTATGACTTTTTCCATGCACCCTCAAGCCCTAGATTTATATAAAATCAAGGCTCAACTCTTTACAAATCATCCACAGAATTTGCATACTTACTCTAGCAAATTGACATCAGAGGAATCATCAAGCTTCTTGTGAATCGGCATTTTGTGAGATCAATCTTGTTTTCAATTAATTCTAGTTTCATATTTCATATCATTGTTAGCTTAATTTGCATATCATTTTAATCCATTTAGCTTAATTTATTATCAGTTTTTCTCATTCTTATTGCATAGAAAATACAAAAATATAGATTAATTTGCATTCATATTTTATTGTTTTCATCATTTAAATCATTTGTTTAGTTGTTGCATTGTCACTGATCTCAGTCTAATATGAGAATACCATACTTGCACCTACTAGAAGGCAGTAAATCACCTGGTTAGCTATATTGTTCTTATTTGCATATTTTGATTGTTGCTAACCTCTAATGTTTTACTAAAGTGTTGTGTCTATAGCTAGGTACAAAATTCACACACACATTTCTGGCACCCACCGTGGGGCAACCCACCTTTACATGCTGGTTTTAAAAAAAAAATTTGGAGCTAAAACCCTAAAGTTTCAAAGATTTAATTTTATCTCTCTAATGGCTTTGATTTTTGGTTTGAATTTTTTTTTGTAGGTTTGAGACATATTAGGGAAGTTTCAGTAAAAAATTCAAATTTTTTTGAGATGTTTTTGTTTTTTTTAATAATTATTTCTTGATTTTCCTGAAAAAATTAATTTCTGACGCAAATTGGAATAAATTTTGGAAATTTTTGCATTTTCAGAAATCTCTTTAAATTATATAGGGGGTTCGTTCTTTGTGTTTTAAATTTGGATGCAATATAATAGCTCAAATAGTCAATTTACAAAAACTGGTCTATTTTGGTAAAATGGGTCTCTAGGGTACAAATGAAGAGATTTTTCTAAAAATTTTACATTTTTGGAAATTTCTTTATTTTTTAGTAGGGGTCTCTATTTTGGATTTCTATTTTTGTGGCTGAAATCATATCAAAAAAATCAGATCTTGTTGACTAGGTCAAATGCAAGAAAAAATAAAATTTTGTGATGGGTATGCACTTATTTTTCACATGGTTCAATGAATTATATGATTTGTCATTTGGATTAGTTGCTGGTTATTATTTCTCCTAATAATTTATTTTTAGATCTAACCCTAGGGTTTCCATAAGTTGAATAAACGTTGCATATCTTGTTTGCTTGTTTTCTTGTCGGAGAGTTTGTGGCTTGCTTGCGCGGGATTGCTTAGCAAAGCTAGAAATCAGGTAAAATGTACTAAGCACGTTGTGAAGGAATTTAGGTATTCTACAACATCTAAATTTTTTTTTAATTTGGACATAAAATGAATATCTCATGTGTCTAGCTTGAGTGCCTTTCCTGCTTTCATAAATCAGACTTCAATTTTTGGGCTATAAAATGAACATAGATTTGCTTTTTACATATCTATTACACATAGTAAATAGGCCCTATGAGCACTATTTGTGGATGATCTTGAGAGATTGAGCTTCTTTCTCTTGTTTATTCATGTGAAGCTCTTCTTGACGAAGGAGCCCCTTGTAGGTAAGGAAGGTACTGAGAAAGTCTCACGTTCTACTAGATTTGTGTGTCTTCAACTTTTAATTGATACATTCTCTCTTCGGAGAGGTTGATAGATCATAAGCGGTTGACATCATAGATCTTTGTGAGATAATCTTGGTCTTAGTGTGTCAGATTAATTTGTCTGCTTTGTCTTGGTGAAGTGAAGAGATTAGGGGATTATGCTCTACTTCATTTTTGGATAGTACCAAAAACCCAGATCCTTGAATCTGATCTAGTCCCCCTGTGGTATCTTTTGTGAGTCACCTTTAGAGAGGGTTAACCGTAGTGGACATTCCCTTAATTGGTTCAACCACGTGGATGAAACCTCAAGTGGTAATAGCCATTTTCACTGTGGTACCAGCAGCCGCTATATAAATGTTTGTGGAGGAAATCTTCACAGGTGTGGTCTCTTGTTGGCCTGTCAGATCTCCCTAGCAGCTCCTAATTGATTAATTTCTTGGACTATGTCAAAACCCTGGTGCACCTGGATTGGAGTTCACCCTCTTGAGATCACAAAAGTTGCAGAGTCAGACCATTACTACAAACCCTAGTGAGGCCAAATTTTTTTTATTTTTCTAGGAATATGTGTGTTATTGAAAAACATTTTGGAACATACACAATTAACACTTCTAAGGATTAGCACAATAAGTCACTATTTCTTGTTCATGCGCACGATTGCTTTTTCCCTTGTTCATTGTTTTCAGATGATTCATTGCTTCCCTTGCTTGCTATTGTGTGTGCTTGATAACTTCTTGGTTACTTGAGACAAACTTTTACAAAGATCTTCAAAAACTGGACAGAAAAATTTGCAAACAAACTAGTACTGAAAATTGAAAAATTGTAAATTTGAAGCAAAAATCATTTCTGGTGTCAAAAGTCATCCTAAAATTTCAAAACTCATATCAAAGCCAAAGTCAAAGTTGTCAGAGATTGGTCAAATTTTTTAGAAATCCAATTTTACAACCTATTTCCAGAATCTGTCAAACAAATCATTTTGTCAGGAATAGAGAAGAACCTATAATGAATACATTCATTTTCCTAAAGTGGTCACTTGAGTCTGATTTAGCCTCCTGATTTATCAATTTGAGTCTGTTTCATCTTGTGTCAAAACCTTGTCAAGATTATCTTCAAAATTCAATATTTTAACTAAGTGGCTAAGTGTTGTGAGCTCGTGCCCGCCATCTATTGGGTGTCTAACTATATCCTTCATTTACATCTGATCTATTCTTTAATCACTTCAATCTTGACAAGGTTGCATCATTTGATCTTCTGGAATCAATTCATTCTTTAGTTGTCTTCATCTTACTCTTTGGCTTCACCCAAGGTTAATGCTGGAAACTAGAGCTTCGTCACACAAGAAATCTGGAGAGGTATCCCATACAATACCTCTCAATACTCTCCAGGCCCCAACTCTTGAACAACTCTATAATTTTGGTCTTTGCAAAGAGGATGGTCTTGGAAATTTTTTATTGAAAACTGGTTGCGTACCCCCTCCATCAACTCACGGTGGTAATCAACAAACCCCACCTCAATCTAATCCAAGGAGCCCTAAAACTCCTAACATGTCTCATGGAGGGACACATCACGGGTCTCAAGGACACCAATCTCAACACAGTATGGATCAAGAATCTACATCTTCTGAAATTGTTCAATATCAAAACATGATGATGACTTCAAAATAATGATGAAACATTTCTTGAAGGAAGATATAGAAGCATATTTTCTAGAGTTAGCTCATCAAGGAGCTAAACTTCCTCCAAACTTTAATGTGGAATATATCATTACACATGAGGAAGAAACTCCTATCATGACTATGATGAAACAAATGCATGCCATGCAAGTCAAACTTAACAAACTTGAGAAAGAAAAGGAACCTAAAGAGTTCTCCATGGAGACTCTATGTCCTTTTCCATTAGATAAAGACTTGTACATGCCACCATTCCCTAAAATAGTGGAGATGCCTAAATATGATAAGTATGATAGAAATTATGACCCTAAGGATCATGTCAGAGAATTTTGTACTCAATCTATGGAGTTTATGCATGAACCAACCTACTTAATGCATCTTTTCCCTCAATCTCTGGGAGGAGCAGCCATTCATTGGTTCTCTAGAATGCCCCCTACTATCAAAACTTTTGAGGAGTTAATCAAACTGTTCTATCAAAAATACTCATACAATATTCAACATCCAGTCACCATGATCGACATCTGCAATTTGAAATAATATCTAGGAGAACCATTCCTGACATTTCTCAAGAGGTGGAGGAAGAAATTTTCTCTATATGCTAGACCTATTCTAGAAACTGAGAAGTTGTAAATCTTCATTAACATTCTTATTCTAGAAATCAACTACTCTTTACAAATGCAAAATCATACATCTTTTGACAAGATGGTAGATAATGTGATCAAAATTAAGAAAGTACTTGTGCAAAAAGGAGACATATCACTTCAAAAAGACAAGTATGAATCTGGATCTAGTTCTAAGGAAAAGAACAAAAATTGGAACTAGAATAAAGGCATTGTCACAGATGGCATTGTTGATAATATTTTTGCCCCATCTAAGGCACCTGCTTTCAATCTTACTATTGGTACCCAAGCCATCAAAGCTTCTGAAGCCAAAGCCATAGAGTCCAACAAAAAGTCATATGATTACAAACCTTGGTGTCATGCCCCTGATAGTTCCAAGCTTTACTTTTCTATGTTATGTTATGTTATGTTAGATTTCTTTGAGTTTGAACTCTGACTGCATTCTTTTGAACTTTGTTTTTTGTATTAAATATGTTATCTCTGTAATTCTGCCAGACACTCAGGGAATTATGTCCATTTCTGTCGCTTTATGAGTCCTATTCTGATGACAGAATTGGCTTAGACTGAATTTTGAACATTGGTTTGATTATGAAATAAGGACAAACTATACGGTTAGTCAATTGTCTGATTATTGATTCATTGTTTTGGAATCCTTAATAATATGTTAGACATAATTAGAAATGGTTATGTTATTATGGTTAATTGTATCTTATGATTATAGACAGTATATAGAGAATTATTGTTATTTAATGTTAATCTAATTCTGAATTCAAAGTAAATGAATTTGAATATATGTATTTTTATACATAATATGATGAGTGAATATCTTAGTAAGTATGTGGTATTTCATTTACTAAATTTATATGAATTATCTAAGTTAGTATATCCTATGTTGTTTGTTAGTAGGAGGTTAGTGTGATGAAGTGTTAGTTATTTGACATTGGAATGCGCTACTATCTTAGATGGTTAAGTTAGTAAAATGACTAATGTTATTAGTATAGATATGTATTAACCTATCCCTAAGTCTACATATTATTAACTGGCTCGAAGACATGACTTATGGCAGGGTTTTAATGCACTTACATTGCTTTGAGGTGTTAGTGGGGTTTAAGCTATTTTTCGGGTTGTGGAATTGTACTATGTTGGACATTTGGTAGGAAGTGGGTTGTGTTCACTGCAAGGGATAAGTTTGCATTGAATGAACTTATCGATGGAAATTCATTATTGTGTTTGAAGTCCACCATTTTCTCTGGTTAAGGAGTTGCAGTTTGTATATGACTCCATTTTTTTTTACCATGTTATGCTGTGGCATTTTGGGTAAATAGTTGGTTATGGACCCATGTTACTGTTGTATCCTTCATGATAAGTGGCTTGGAATGAAAGGGGTTTTCATGGCAAAGATAAACCCTTCTATTCATGGTCATTTAGGAAGTTGGGAGTTTCATACTGTTATCTCTGCATTTTGGGCTCTCTTGCACAGCATTTTGGTAATCTGTGATAAGGGATCTTCATGGTTGAGTTTGGGATTCATTTGTGAAGGTCACCAGGTAGGGGCTAGCTCTAGCATTCCGGTTCTGGATATCTTCTCCATACGAATACCAGGCAGGGGCATCTCTTACCTTATCCTCTATTTCCATTTAATGATTCTACAAATGTATTAAGGGAATGTTGATTACCACTAGTTACTAGTTGATGTATGTGAGGTTTTGTGTTTGAATACTTTGTAAGTTTGGTCATGAATCAGTATTTTATTTCTTGGATAGATTAGAAAGTTATCTAGTTACTAAATTTTGTGTTTAGTGGGGAAATTTGGAAACAAACGACTATTTAGTAAGTGTTTTATTTTTAGTGTGGTATTTAATACATGTCTTTAATATGTTGTTTTCGAGCATAATGTATTAAGGGGTTTTCTCTATTTTGAGTTTGGTTTTGGTAATGTTTTAGTTAAGTCTGTGCCGATCTATGGAATATAGATATGGAGATGTTATATGGTTATTTCTTTTTGTGTTTTAGTGTCGATGTTTACTTGCTTTGGACAGTGTTAAGGGAGTTAGTCAGGTTTGATAATCAACATATCAATACAGTATGGAACCAGCATGAGTTTTTGTGTTAAAAACTTCTATAATGGTCTTCTCGCACTGTTCCTATTGTTAGGAACTCTGTAGCAACCTAATGTATTCAATGTGAAAAGTCTGGGTTATAAGATGATATCAGATTTCTCTGTCATTGTTATAAACCGAAGTTGATATCGATGTTTTCTTTGAGCTATAATGTGGAAATTGGGATTAGTGGTATTCATAATGTTATCTGTTACCTGTCATATTTTGTATTTACATTTGCACATAGGTGTGGAATTGAAGTATTTTTCTGGGTGTATTTCTCTAGTTTTTTGGTGTCGATGTTTGGTTCAAAGGATGTTTGTCACTGTATGTATCAGTCAATAGAGGAATGTGGATGTCTTGGTTATGTCAAACTTGATTGCGAGCCTTATGATCTTCAGTAAATAACACCAGTGTGTATTACAGTTGTTATGACATTAGGAAAATGTTAAGGGATTTATAGGAAAGTCAATTACTATCTTGTTCAGACAGTAAGGAAAAGAAAAGAAACACTTTGGTAATTTGTTTAAGAGGTAGAAGTCAGTTATTATTCTGTCATTATTTTATGTATTCGGCATATTAGTAGTTTAATAAGGAAGTTGTTTTCTGTGACAGAACTGTGAAGATTAGTATGGTTTTTCTATTGGATATTCATGGACTTAAACTATTAATTACAAGTTTATGCAATTAGATATATAAATATATATACCTACTGGGACATGTATATGTATACACAAGCCGTGGTGTATACATGTACATACACCAACATGTATATAATAGATGATATGATTGTCATTCTGAACTATTAATTACAAGCTTATATAATTATATAAACATATATATATATATATATATATATATATATATATATATATATATATATATATATATATATATATATATATATATATATATATATATATATATATATATATATATATATATATATATATATATATATATATATATATATATATATATATATATATATATATATATATGTATATGTATACCTACTGGGATATGTATATGTATACACAAGCCATGGTGTATACATGTACATACGCCAACATGTATATAAATGGTATAAACTTGTAATTAATAGAGCAGGGTGTATGGCCAATTAGTTTAATAATTCAGTCATGGCAAACTAGTATGTTTGTTAAAATTAATGGGTGTTGAGTTGATTCAGTTGATGTATGATTATGTTAGTTCTTTTCTATTCATTGGGAAACATGAATTTGATATGGACATTTTAATGTACGGTTTCAGATTTAATGTTAAGTTAATGTGAAGATTATTTTGATTGGATTTGTGATGGAGAAAGAGTTGTGATCTTTTCATCTTTGGAGAAACATCATGTTTATGAATGTATGTTAAGAAATATGGTAATATGGTTTTATAATGGATTTCTATTTGCTATTTCAATTTTTTAAATTGATGCATTAGAAACGGAATGTTAGTGAAATTGTGTAATTTAGTTCATTTCACTGCTTTCATTGATTGCTAGATCAAGTGTTTTTAAGATAATGCATGTATGATCCTTAGATTGGGGGCTAACACTAGTCTAGTACCTTGTGATGATAGAATTTCTGTCAATTGTGACTGACACTAGTCTATATCCTTATGGGAAAGAATTTCTGTTAGTTGTTTAATTAAGTGATAATTATAAAATTCAAGGGTCATGGGTTTCAATTAACAAAGATAAAACATTATGGTTTCATCAGACATAATGGATTTCTACGAGGTTCCTTACGGATACATAGTGTAGGTCCTTATGTGGACACCCATGAACTATTGGATCATTACTTTGTCATTTTCTTTGCGAGTTTATTTCTGTTAGAAAGAAATTTAGTGCATGATGATTTTGGTGTAAAAAAAAAATTATGTTATTTAGTTTTCAATTACATCTATATTTATATCTGCATAATTGTTATATTATACTGACTTTTATGATTGCAGATATTTGGAGATGATTCATTTTCTTTATCATTGTGACTGAGCCCTGTTTGCTCTTTGCATTTGTGTTCATTTTGATTTTCAGGTTTTAGATGGATAAATCAATGAATATGGGACACTGGATAGAAGTTGTTAAGTTTTATGGGAAACAAATCATTTCATGGTTATTAGTTATCAGATCTATTCGTAGAATGTAATGGATTTGGAAAGAAGGAAATTTTGTTTGAGACTTAATCTTTGAATAAAGAGTATTATTATTACTCTAATGTAAATTGATTGTAAACTATAAAGCTCTTAGAAATAGTTACTATGATTATCTATAACAGTTTGTAATTTTAAGAAAAAAAAAAATTATTACTATGGTTTTATGTGATTTTATTTATGGTTGTTTCTTCTTTAGTATCATCTTTTATCTTTAAGTATAGATAGGGGTGTTACACTTGGGCTACAGATCCTAATTGCAAATTCACTCTTCTCGGAGAATTCTTGGAATCTACCATGAAAACTCTATTGGCAAACAAAATCATCTACTTGCTTGAGATGAAAGTCTTTGATCCAAAACCTAAACCGAAATGGTGGAGAGAGAATGATTTCTATGAATTCCATCGCAATAAAGGTCATAAGATTAATAACTGTATTCACTTGAAGCACATTATACAAGACAAAATTGATAATGGTGACATCATGATTGAAAATCATAAGAGCAATAATGATCATACAACATTCACAAAACCATTTCCTAAACATGGTAAAGAAGATTCTTCTTCTCAACCTAATATGGGTGCCAAAGTCAATTATGCCTACTTAGGAAACAATGTTGTTATCAATATGGTTGAACCATGCCTATTTGAGCATTGCAATGTCATCACAATTGTAAGAAGAGATAGAGATAATCAATCAGCTAATGTAGTTACTTGATCACAAACTCAGGCACACCTACAAGGACAAATACTAGATTCATCAAATGTCCCTAAGGTGCCTTTTAATCTTTTATCTGCTTCTAAACAAAAGGTTACATCTAAATCTTCAAATCATAAAGACACAAGGCCTATTTCATACAGTATTGTCCAACAACTCCAGCACACAAATGCTAAAATATCCATGTTTGAGTTGCTTTGGATATCTCCAGCTCATAGAGCCATTCTAGACAAATCTCTGCTTGAATCCAATGTTCCCGATGACCTTGATTTAGATAGATTCTAGACTATGGTTGGTCATCTTACATCTCCACAATACATTTCCTTTTCAGAGGAAGATGATAACTCTTTGAGTCATCCACATAACCAGCCTTTGCATATTGAAGTCTTGATCCAAAACCATCGTGTCAAACATGTGTTGATAGATGGAGGCACTAGCCTAAAAATTTGTTCTTTCAGCTTGATTACACAATTGGGATTTTTAGAAATGGCCATTGATCCCAGGAAGAAGATAACTATCAAAGCATATGATGAGCAAGAAAGATCTTCTAAGGGAACTATTGTCCTACCTATCAGAGTAGGTCCTGTCATCAGAGATACTATATGTCAAGTTCTTGATCTACCTTTGGCTTACAATATCCTCCTAGGAAGACCTTGGATACATGACATGAAAGCCATTCCCTCTACATTCCATCAGTGTTTGAAATTTCCTTATGAAGGAGTTGAGGTGACGATTCCATTTGATCTGTATATAACTTGCAATACCTCTAAAGATAGTGTAGATAAACTTGTTCCAAATAATAGAGAATCTTCCACTAAGAAGCTAGATGTTGCTTCAACCTCCAAGATGGAAGACATTGCTAAAGAGGTTAAAATCAAAGAAAATGGTATGGGAGAATATACTATAGAGCCAGTCTTATCTTTGACATCTCTCCCTATCTCTCCTAAGTCTTATGGACAAACTCTAAAACAGTCCAAGCTTGAATTTAAAGAACCTCTTGAAGCATATAAAGGAAATTTTGTTGCAGAACAAGTATCTAAATAGGAGTTTGAAGAGGATGAAGCCATGCTTGCATGGCTATACAAAGATGAACCTAAATCTCAAGTTGTCTAAAAATGTGATTCTAAAATACTGAATATCCCATCTAAGTCATATGGCCTAGGGGATAAATTGATTACAAAGATGGGATATAAAGGAAAAGGACCTCTAGGACTATAGGGTAAAGGTCTTCTATCACCTCTTAATCATCATGGCCAAGAAAACAAGAATAAAACAGGTCTAGGATACACAAATAAGCCTTTCTGTGTTAGCAAGAACTCCCCGCATGTTCTAGAACAAATTGAGTCTTCTGTAGCAAATCAACTAAAGGGGGAAATAACTGAATAATCGGATAGTGATGATTCAGACACCACTGACAAGATCATTCCTTATGAGCATTTTCTTAAAGAAATAAAAGACCTCCTTGAAGTTGAAGATGATCCAATAAAAATAATTAATGTAGTAGAAACATAAGAACCTACTATAGAGAAAGAGATAGTTGCAACACAAGAACTAGCTAATCTCAAAGGCAATCAAAAAGAGGAAGGTGGTAGTTATTATGAGATAGATTCCTATGAGTATGGATTCAAATTATAATCTAAGGGTAACCCTTTTTGGGGTATTCATCCTAACTTTACTCATGTTCTTAGATTTACTAGAGGTCTAGATGAAGAAACAAAAGATGAATCAAATGACTATGAATGGCGAGTCATTCTAGAATGAGATGAACTTGTTATAGAAAATCATGTTGATGTTATTCACCAATATGCACCTCAACCTAATGTAAGTCTAGAGAAAAATGATGAACTTATCGAGTTTGATCCACTGATGGCTGAAGTGGACTTTCACAATGACATTCAGCCTATTCATGAATTGAATGTCTTAAGTTGTAATATCACCTTTGAACTCTAGCATCGGGTTAGGACCAATGATGATAGATCCATATCTGTAAACACTCTTTTCCAATCTTTCACCACTTTGACTATCCAACGCCCTAACCTTCTTGACATAACATCCACCAACTTGAACCAAGGTATTTATACCTTTCCCAATTACTATGCCCTTGCTTGCTACCTAAATGCAATTGAGCCTATGAGGACTTCCATTAGTGAACCAAGTGTTAGCATGAAGGAGTTGGACATCAAGTATCTTAGTCAGAAAAATAAGAATAAGAATAAAAAGAAAAGGAGTTCTGAGGGTGAAAACCACTTTGTGGTAGTCTCAAAACCTACAAAAGTAAAAATAAAAGATGTATCTAAAGGTGAAAACCTCTTTGAGGTGCCTAAGAATGAGATATTTGATGACCTTCTGAGTCATTTATAGGATAGATCTCTAGTTCTAATTGAGCCCACTCAATCTATCAATTTGGGAACAACAAAAGAACCACAGTTGATCCATGTAGCACAATATTTATCAGAGGAAGGAAAGCCAAAATTTACAACATTCCTAATAGAGATGAAGATCAACTTTGCATGGAAATATTTAGATATGCCAAGGTTGGATCCTGATCTTATAATGCACCATTTATCTATAGCTCCAAATGTTAAACTTGTTAACCAAAAATTGAGAAAGATGCATCCACATGTTGCACTCTTGGTAAAAGCTAAATTAGAAAAGCTCCTAAAAGCCAGATTTATCTGAGTTATTGATTATGTAGAATGGATCTCTAATATTGTACCTATTTCTAAATTAGACAAATCAATAAGAGTATGCACAAATTTTAGAGATGTAAACAAAGCATGCCCTTGTTAGAAGAACTGAGAGGGGGGGAATTAGTTATCCAATGTCCCAAAACAAAATGTATAATTCAAAACTATTTCTTCAATTTCTGCTTGTCGGTAAACAATAACAACTTTCACTGTCTATGCTTTTACCAATTACTAGTCTAATACTATAATAGTTACCGATCAAATCTAACATGTAACATGTAAAGAATGATAACAAACAAATATCACAATCAACACATAACACAAGAGATTTAATGTGGAAACCCTGTAAAGGGAAAAACCACCTGGGACTGAAAACCCAAAATTTGTTCACTCTTCTAAAGTGAGGTCGGTTAAGACCCAACCATGTTAAAGGTTTACAAACACACTGTCAAGTGTGATGTTGTTAGAGTATTTTAGACTACAAGTTATCATCCAACCAGCATTCACTATGGGGTTGACAGGATAACAATGTTCATTCTATGAATGATACATCATAAGACTTTCAGAGTCCACTCGATTAAGATATTTTGACTATATACAATGGTTAAATATGTAACAGTAAATGATCTCCCTTAATACAACTTCAATTGTAGATTACAGATCAATATTCAGCCCATACAAATCCTTCTAACCAATATTTCACTTTAGATTCAATACTGTATCAACTTACTATCCATCGGTAATTGCTCTCTGTAGCTCGGTAATTTTTCTACAGCTCGGTTCTTACTAACCAGTATGATTAGAATGCATGAAAACCTTGTTCACACAATATTCCTACAGCTTCTACTTCTTCTGACATTCTCCTGTAAAGAAATTATGTTCTCTCATATAGACATGTAAACCGTTTTCTTCTCCACCATCAGATTTTGCCCTTCAACCACATTCATAGATTTTGCCACTTCAAACTTTCTCGACACTTGTGTCAATAACACATTGATTCTCATCCTTTAGATCTTTCTAAATTTCGTCAACCGTCAATCTGTGTAACAAACATTATTTGTTACCTTGATGTTATTCTCTTGCTAGCTCATCAATCTTATTGGCTTAAACTAATCATTTAGTTCATTCTATTTTTCTCGGTTTAACAAAGAAATGCATCGGTGAACACTACTCAGTTAATACTATGATCGGTATACACTACACTTCATCGGTGTATACTAGACATGCTTCATTTACCGACAACACTGCTTTGTGTTTTTCAGCTCTATACTTCATCATAGATGAATGCAACATAATAAAGTCAATATCATCAAGTCATAGACTCATCAACAAGTTACTCAATGTGTTCCTTATCCTCATCTATCATGTACATCTTTCTCATGTAGATTTTTCTATTCTTCATCTCTTTCACCTTTCTTCAGATGTCTCGGTATAGTAACTTACAAGATAATTGTTGTCAAACTAGTTGACATCAATGACAACATAATACTAATTTAATCATATTACATATCTAATCAGCAACTCCTTAGTGATCTTGTAATCATAGATTCTTCAATCAAATTCCAAATCAATTGTAGTTCAACAATCTCTCCCTTTGGCATTGATGGCAACTCAAGTAATATGAAATGTACCATACACATACCAAACATATATTCTACAAATTTGTGAGAAAAATGTTGTAAGTCAAATAGAATTAATATGTTTAATCACTACGTTACTAAATAAAATTAGATAATACAACTTTACCATTTTGTAGTTGTGTTCCTTTTAGTTCTCCTGTTCCTGCTTCTATTCTCTATAACTAATCTTCAATAGTCTGTCTCATTCAGATTGTCTCTCCCTTAGATAATTCTTGTTAGTGCTTGTTCCTTTTCATATTATTTATCTCTCCCTTTGATAGCAATGCCAAAGAAAAAAATAAGCAAACAATTCTATCATCCTCTATATCTCTAAATACTGATAGCCCAATCGGTTCAAGTTCTTTAAACTTAATCACAACCTTGAACATGATTCAAAGTGTGAACTATGTTGCATCAACATGAATAATCTTCTGATAAAAATAGGCTGATGCAACATCCAGATCACCTTAGTGACTGATAGATAGGGGACGGACCCCAAGTCTAGTCCTCAAGTATTCAAATGTGTCCTTCGATAGAGGTTTTGTAAAAATATCTACAAGTTGTTCTTTAGATGTGACAAATTCTAACTTCACTTGCTTCTCTTGCACTTTTTCTCTTACGTAATGATACTTAATAGATATATGCTTTGTCTTAGAGTGCATCACAAGATTTTTTGAAATATTAATAGCACTAGTGTTGTCAAAATATATAATCACTGGGTCAGTGATTACCTCATTCATTCCTTCAAAAACTTGCTTGATATATGAAATGTTTGAACAGTTAGTAGTGTGTGCAATAAATGTGTCACACTTCTATGGATCATTACATGCAAGGGAACTCAAGAATGAGGCCTCACAAATCGATCCATAGCTCCCTAGGCATGGAGTGCAAGGGTTTTAAGAATGCTCTCAGCTAGAGCTATTTAGCCAATAACCTTGCTAGTAAACCATGCAATGGGAGATTCAATGAAGACAAGGGCAAGAATGCCAATATCCTCAAGAATCAAGAATGAAAATGAAATGCAATGCTATGCTAGAATGGAAATGCAAGCTAAACTATGGAAATGAAAGATGCAAGTATTACAAAGCCTCCTAGTTAAACTAGATGAATTAATCTAAAGCATAAAGGAAATCTAAGCTAAGAATGCCATGAAAATGAAGCTACTATGCAAGAAATGAAATCTAACTATGAAGCAAGAAAGCCATGATGATGCAAGAATGAAGACAAGAAGATAGAGTGTTGATGAAGATCCAAGATGAATGCCAACAATGCTCCAAATCTTCAAACCCTAGATGCAAGAATGTCTCCAAAAGCTCCAAGATGACCTAGAAAACCTGTAGCATAACAATAGCATAAAAAGTTGTGTATGCAAATGAGGAAGAGAGCTCTCATTTTATAGGAAATGAGGAGAAATAGACCATGGAGATTAAGAGGCAAAAGATTTAATCAACGGTGGAGCTTAAAAGAGGAGCAATCCATGTGCACAAGTATCCTCCAATGAGAAAATAGGAGTTGACTTTTGTGTCCATATGAGACAAAAAGTGCTTTTTCCCTTTTTATAAAATAAGAATAATGCTTTATTTGTGCAACTTAGGATAAGAGGAAAAGTGGGCTTTTTATTTATTAAAAGGGGAGGAAATATTCCTTTTAAATAAATAAAAACTTAGGATAAGATGGTTAGCCCATAGAAAATAATCGAATAAATGATAAAGCTAGGATTTGAGCAATTTATGATTTAGCAAAAGGGGCTAATAGTCTAGATGACCATTTTTAGGTGTATACATTTGCCCCTCTTTGACTAATGTGTGATCGATCTGGGAACACATGTAGTCAAAGAATAGATCAGCCAAGAAGGCAAGCAGACAACCAAGAAAGCAAGCAATAGCGATTTTGACAGATGTGAGATCGATTTGGGATCACATGCAGTCAAAGAATAAAATAGCCAAGAAGGCAAGCAAGTAGCCAAGAAGGCAAGAAGATAGTGATCTGACTCCAAAGAATGAAGTACAGAGAGATAGCAAATCCTGCATGATCAGCCTGGTAGCGACAGTACTGAACACTTAGGAAAGAGATAACCAATAAGATATGATGTGTCTGCCCCCTCGGGATCGAAAACGAAATCTAGGTAGAGGGAAGGTAGAAGCAAGAGCAGCATGATCAAATCACTAGAAATCATAATTGAAGAGAGAGAATAGAATAACCATCAAGCAGTGAAGATATGCCCCACACATGGGCCACGGGGCACGAACCAAGTGGTCCCTCAACCCGAAAACACCATGGAGAGGGGGAAGAATTTAAACTTGAGATTGAAAGTGAATGAAAGACTAGAAGTTTGAAAGAGATGGAGATGAGGAGGTGAAGAATGCCCCAGCGAAGATTGAAGGATTAGGCCTCAAAAGGTCAGCCAACTGCGTGAAAGAGGGGGAAAAGGTGATTTGGATGATCGAGGTGAACTCAGATTTCGGTTTTGATCCCGAAATGAAAGGAAAATGATGTGATATGAAAGACAAGAAGCGAAAGACATGATCAGGAAGAAGCAAAAGGTGAGCGCAGTTGATTAACAAGTCCATGTAAGATGAAAAGGAGAGCTCTCTCCATATGCAAGATGCAAAACTAAACTAACATGAACCTAAGAAATGCAAGCTACATGAAAAGTGGTTTACTTGCAAGGTTACAAAGCCAATAGACATCTAATATTCATCATTGAGAATTATTGGTAGCGTCGCAAGATCATACAATACACACTAGCATAACTATGTGAATATGAATATGATCTTTATCAGATAGGAATGTGGAAATCTCACCTAGGCATCAAAGACATGGAGGTCAAGATGACTAGCACAGTGAGATTACCTAAGTTTAATATAGCAAGATTATACTCGCATCGAGACACAAGGAAAGTCAAGATGGCTACAAGTATGCACTTGCACAAAAATAGTAAAGGATAATACCCTGTCAATCCATAGTGTCAAGTAAGACCAGCATAAATGCTCATGACAGTGAGGACCAACAAGATATACCCACAAGCAGAAAAAGAAATAAAACATGTTCTCATACCCTCAGTCTTCTAGCTATGCATCATCGAAAACTTCTCAGGGAGAGACCACTCAGCAAAGAAATCATCATAGACAGCATGCAAAGAAATAAATTCAAACAAATCTCAGCAAGTCAAGTGCGTGTGTGTAGGTCATAGAGTCAAACTTTGAGTATTGCATCTGCAAATGAGAAATATCGCATCATACTAGACTGCAGGTAGGACATCTGATAAGTGTTAAGAAACACTTGACGCAAGGGTAGTGTTTGAAAAACACAGTTGAGGTGGTGTTGAAAAACACCATTGGAACCAAGTTGCCCAAGAAACCCAGACGCACAAAGAGACCCAAGATAAGCTTAAAGCAACATATGCCCCCTAGACTAAGACAAGAGTCAATTCCAGGCTAGGAGAGGCAAAGCGAGAAGTGGAGCGAATGAGTGCCACGCAAGACTGATATACATAGGTGCAGAGGGTCTCAAGCAGCGCCTGTTTCCAGGTTTTCACCACTTGATAGATTTTTTCAGGACTGTTTTATAATTTTTTTTTTGTATTTTTGCTACCAAGGCGCCTGTTTCCAGGTTTTCACCAAGGCACTTTTTCTTTTTTTTTTTTTGAATTTTTTGATTTTTTTGGTGAGACATCAAAGTGCCTATTGCTAGGTTTTCACTAGGATGCTCATTTTTTCAGTACTTTATATGCTTTTTAGGTTTTTTTCAGCATCATATATGAATTTTATTTTATTTTTTTGTAATTTTTTCAAGATCGTAAAGTATGTACAAAGAATGCCCTAGATAGAAATGGGCATCAAACTCATGAGCAAGATCACATCGTGTAGTCCCAAAGTCTAGCAAGGTGGAGGACAAGAGGGAGGGAAAGCTCATGAATGAGATGGAGGAAAGGAGAATGAAGGTGAATAAATCCTCAAGGTCAAACTCCTCAAGAGTACCCAAGCTAGGGAAAAATTATCATGTAAAGCGCATTGAACAAGCAATGAAAGGCCAGCATAGGATAAGTCATGAAAGCGCACTGCAAAAGAAGAAAAGGATGCATTCCAAAGGAGTAGACATGTCAAGAGGCTTCATAGCATCATTTTTTTACTCTTTTTTATTAGATCAAGACCAAAGGGGAAAAGGATAAAGAAAGGCTAGAATGAATGGAGGAAAATGAAGGAATGAATATGAATGGAATGAAAGCAAGATCATCGTAAGATAGCTCACAAGATAGCCAAATATTCATGTATAGCTGAACATTTCCAAGATCAACGAGAGAAGATGGAATGGATGAAACATGTAGAAGAACTACGCATGATGCCTGATTGCCAAGTTTTCATCATGGTACTTATCCAAGGTGCCACAAGGGAGTGGTTGTCACCATAGGATGAATTTATTTCTCTTTACTTTTGCTACCAAGGCGCCTATTTCTAGGTTTTCACCATGGCACATTTTCAATTTTTTCATTCTTTTTTTTTTTTTCTTTTTTCTATTTTTGGAAGAAGGCAAGCTTTTTAGATAGTACTCCTTGAAAGGATAAACCCTGACATGCCAAGGATTCAAAATGATATGCTCAAAGATGCTGATAGGGAAAGGAAGATGGAAGAGAAAAATGGAGGATAAGGCTTTATGTAAAGCGAGTGAGGTTGGAAGATATGAGAAATAGACAAATGAGGAAAAAGGATAGAAGGTAGAAGGATAATGAATGGAAAGATTGTGAAAGGGTAGATGGGAAGGAAGGCAAGATCAACATCGACACACACCTTGAAGGGTGGCGAGAGGATGGAGGAAATATGAATAAAGGAATACATGAAGGAATATGATGAATGTTTAGCAGAGGTTGCGGTTCAGGCACATGGAATGAAAGATCTTTTTTGGAAGAAGATGAAGTGGAAGCCTTTGGAAGCTTGAATGTCAACTTCACTTTTTGTTCAACATAAGACTCTTTCAAGAGAGGTTTTGGAATCCATATAGCCTTAGGCTTTTTATTTATTTTTGATGATTTAGAGAGAATATCTGTAATGATGGATTTTGGAACCCATACTTGTCTTGTAGTTTTCTTCTTAGATATCTCTTTTGACTTTATGTGCCCATGTCGATTAGAGGAGACATGGTGATCTTTTTTTGATGGATTCTTGTATTGCTTCTTTTTATGGTATTGAACATTCAAGTTACTTCCAAAAGACTTGGGACTTGTGGAAGAAGGAGGAAGATATGACTGGTTTAGATGGGTGAGTGGATGAAAAGGATTCAAGGGTATGCATCTATGTTGATCTTGAGGAAAGATAGGAGATGGAGGGATGTAAGGACCCAAAATGGATGATGAATTAGGAGAGTTAGGAGGGGAAAGTGAAGGGACATAAGGACCCAAGATGGAAGGAAGGCGTGAAGCCTTTAGCAGTGGAAGAGGTCCAAGGATGGAAGTGGAAGATGCAAAAGGATAATCAATAATTTCATCAGCATCTATATGACAACCAAGGACATCAGCATCTTTAGAGTGAGCATTAGGATTTGCAATAGGATCATGAACATCTTTAATAGGAGCAAATTCATTGATAGAATCGTTCAAAGCTTGCAAAGACTTAGGAAGAGTAGAAAATGGAAGCGAACATGGAGTGGTAGAACAAGAAGATGGAAGACTTTGATCTTGACAAGGATCTTTGGATAGCATAAGCGTAGAATTTTTCTCTTGATTTTCAATAAGCTTAACATTAGAAGTAGCGGCACCATTTTTAATAACCTTAATGGAAGTATCATCTTTGGAAAGTGCAAGCGTAGTAAGGTTATTTTGATTATCAACAAGCTCAATAGTGCAAGTGGTAGCTTGATCTTGCTTAGGAGAAGACTTAAGACATGGTGGAATGAATGTAGAAGAGCATAGAGGATCAAAAGAACCATGAAATGGATCAGAGACATCATGAAAATAATTGGATGACATGGATGGTTCTTGATCTTGATCTTTCTTTATATTCTTTTCTGTATCATTTTTAGAGTCCTCTTGACATGAAGCCACTTCTAAGGACAAGGAAGCTTTTTGAAATTGTATGGAAGACTTTGGAATAGATAGTGAAGGACTAGCTGAAGTAGGCATTGTAGTGCATAAAGGCTTAGGCTCTTTAGGTTTAGCATTATTGAAATTATTTTCAGCCAAGTGAAGGTTAGCTTGAGTTTCTTGAAGAGGTAGCTCTTGAGGATAACTATAGGGAACTGCATGAAAAGCATTAGGATCTTTGTTGGGTGAAGGATTTGTGAAAGATTTGGAAGACTCAGAAGCTTTAGGAGATGTATGAGTATTGGAGGAAGTAGGGGATGGAAGGGGACCATCACAAGACAAAGGTTCAACATTAATATGATCTTGCTCAAAAGTACAATTTTGATTTTTAGCAGTGGAATTCTTAGAGAAGAAATGCTCATAGTAGTAACGTTTATAATCAGCGCGTTGTATTTTATAGTCCTCAGCAGTAGTAGATGGATTATCATCAAGGTATTGTCTACAAACATCACTAAACTCTCTTTCAAAATCAGAATCATATGGATCACCATCACAATCTATCCAATAGGATGACCCATTTTCAGTAAGCATGAGTCTGCGAGGACTCTGAGGAGTAGAGGTGTCATAAGTATCACTACATTGTCCATCATCATAGTCATCAAAGGTATTACAAGGATTGTCATGTTGCTCATTATGGTATGGCTCATGAAGAAAAGCAAGACTCTTGGGGGAAGTTAAAGAAGGAGAAAATGAAGACATAGTGGAAGAAGAAAACTTAGCTAAGGAAGAATTTGAATGATGTTGAGAAGAGTCATGGTAAGATGAAGAAGGATAATGATGTTTGGAAAATGCATGGTAGGATGTGGAAGATGAAGAATGATGAGAAGACCTAGAAGAAAAAGAGTGTTTGGAAGAAGGAGATTGTGAGAGAATCATGTCTATAATCCTAGCAAAGGCGTCAGACTCAAACATCTTTTTGTTTACTCTTGTCTTAAGTTGATGACTTGCGGGATGCTTGGAAAAATAATACTGTTCGAATTGAGCAATGAGTTCGAGATCATCCCTTCTCAAGAGAGGTTCTATAGCAAGATAGTTGAAATTCATGATTCTAGAAGAGGAGGAATCAAGCATGAAAGAAATGAATAGAAGAGATGAAATAGAAGAAGGCAGACTAGATAATAAGAGGAAAAGGATCAAGAAGACATGAAGAGGTTAGGAAGAAGAGAAAGAAGCATGAAGGAAGAAGAGAAATGGAAGACTAGGAAGATATGGGAGATGTGGAAAAAAGAAGACCAAGAGTCATTTTGTGCAAATTGATACCATTGAAGTCCATTTGAATATTGAGAAACATGTAATAACCTCTAAGATCTGACTTGGACTGACCAAGGATGACTGGAAGTGACACAAATCAACTTCAGATTGCAAGCAGTAGTGAGATAGCAAAATAACTTTGTGTGATAGTTCCCAGGCAAACAGTGTGACTCTTGACCAATGAACATAAAAATCTCAGTTTTGAAGTGTTTTGATCAAGTTCAAAGATTGGATAGTGCAATTTTTCAGTTTGACAAGCAGTAACAGCAGATAAAAGATAAGTTTGCAAACAGTAGGTGATCAAACATGTCATAGAACACTTGAAACAAGGGCAAAAGCAACCTTGCCAAGACAAGCACTTGTGATATCAAAATAGAGAACCTTATGAATGCTACCGTTTGTTTGAATGTTGAGAACGTTTACACGGGCATAGCACAATCGAAGACAATTCAAGCAATTACTACCTAGAAGGACAAGGCTCATTACTTAGCAACATGGCCCACAACTTGATGCTCCCTTGCCTCACACCAAGTGGTTGCCCACAAGAGATATTGGCGTTGTCATGGAAGTGTCAAAAACACAACCAAAGGAACACATATGGTGAGTGTCTTGGGGTGATCCGGGTAAGTCCACTTGGATCAATCCTTGCACCAAGAAGCTAAGCGGCTAAAATAGGGTGGCCTCTATCTAATGGTTCATAGTAAGGATTTCCGTTCATAACACCCCTCTTGCTCCTCATAAAGGACTAGGACCTCGCGGCCTCAAGAGTACCTTAAGCATTCTTGCTCAATGCTTTCCCCATGGTCGCAATCCCATGAGCTACTAACATCAAGCGAAGACAAGTGTTATGTCTACCAAGGTTTTGTGTCCTCGATAGCCTTGAGATTATAGTGAGTTGGAATCAATCGCCACCAAGGAAAATGATGACAAGGTTGTCCCCACTTGGGTCGTTCCTCTTGATTTCTCAAGAGCAGGCCCACTAAAGGATCCTAAGCTAAACAAAGAATGGATGATTTTTGAGGTTCAAGGTTTTTGATTCACCACAAGGGTGAAGAGCATACTCCCCTATCTCAAAAACTTCTCCCAAACACACCAAGCAAGATCCAATTACCCCTTTGCTTCCAAAACCTCAAGATGGGTCAAGATTTTCTGATTCACCTAAAGGTGAAGAGCATACTTCTCCTACCACCCCAAGATTCCTTTCTCAAAGTATTAAGTGCCTATGAAATGAAACAACTAGTATATGCCGCACTTAATAAAAAAAAGCAATTAAACAAGCACTTGATTTAGTTTTTATGCTTAGGGAAGCCCCACAAAAACCATTAGTAGCCCTCTTTGACATGCATTCTTTTGGCAAAATATCTCAAGCAAGTGCACCTACAACCACAACTTGTTAGACCCACAATGGTTAGCACATGAAAAATCTGATAATCTGCAAAAATACTTGATCAAATGATAAAATCTGAAAATGAAACCATCATGGTTGGATTGGGCTCGGAAAGACCTTTCCAACGATATATCACACTTAAACTTTTGATAGCTAAGAACCTGAAACTTGCAAGATAGATAAAATAGCTTAAAAATAGCTCACTGCCAGGTTCAGACACAGTATCGCACGATACTTCGCCCGACACCAGGCGATACTTTTCAGTCCGTGCGATATTTCGCCCAACACCAGGCGATACTTCGCCCGAGACCAAGCGATATTACCTACTATAGGCGAGCGATACTTCTGACGGGTGAAGTATTGCGCGCACATACAAAGGTATATCGCGTGATACTTCTGGAAAGTATCGCACAATAGTTTGAGACAAAAATCAGAGACTAAAAATTAAGCCGAAAACTTGCCAAAAAATTGACAGAAATTGACGAAAATGCAGAATTTAAAGGACAAAGTCTATCTACTCTGCCCCACGGTGGGCGCCAAAAAATGTGTGCAATAAATGTGTCACACTTCTATGGATCATTACATGCAAGGGAACTCAAGAATGAGGCCTCACAAATCGATCCATAGCTCCCTAGGCATGGAGTGCAAGGGTTTTAAGAATGCTCTCAGCTAGAGCTATTTAGCCAATAACCTTGCTAGTAAACCATGCAATGGGAGATTCAATGAAGACAAGGGCAAGAATGCCAATATCCTCAAGAATCAAGAATGAAAATGCAATGCAATGCTATGCTAGAATGGAAATGCAAGCTAAACTATGGAAATGAAAGATGCAAGTATTACAAAGCCTCCTAGTTAAACTAGATGAATTAATCTAAAGCATAAAGGAAATCTAAGCTAAGAATGCCATGAAAATGAAGCTACTATGCAAGAAATGAAATCTAACTATGAAGCAAGAAAGCCATGATGATGCAAGAATGAAGACAAGAAGATAGAGTGTTGATGAAGATCCAAGATGAATGCCAACAATGCTCCAAATCTTCAAACCCTAGATGCAAGAATGTCTCCAAAAGCTCCAAGATGACCTAGAAAACCTGTAGCATATCAATAGCATAAAAAGTTGTGTATGCAAATGAGGAAGAGAGCTCTCATTTTATAGGAAATGAGGAGAAATGGACCATGGAGATTAAGAGGCAAAAGATTTAATCAACGGTGGAGCTTAAAAGATGAGCAATCCATGTGCACAAGTATCCTCCAATGAGAAAATAGGAGTTGACTTTTGTGTCCATATGAGACAAAAAGTGCTTTTTCCCTTTTTATAAAATAAGAATAATGCTTTATTTGTGCAACTTAGGATAAGAGGAAAAGTGGGCTTTTTATTTATTAAAAGGGGAGGAAATATTCCTTTTAAATAAATAAAAACTTAGGATAAGATGGTTAGCCCATAGAAAATAATCGAATAAATGATAAAGCTAGGATTTGAGCAATTTATGATTTAGCAAAAGGGGCTAATAGTCTAGATGACCATTTTTAGGTGTATACAAGTACCAGCAGCAACATACTCTACTTTAGCTACAGACTGAGAAATACAAGCCTACTTTTTACTTGTCTAGGTTACAAGTCTTTCACCAAAGAAAAATGCTCCTCCAGTGGTGCTTTTTCTATCATCCACATTTCTAGCCCAATCAGCATCGGTGTAAACTTTTAGTTTGAACTTCCCTTCCTTAGGATACCATAATCCATAGTTCTCTATTTTCTTCAGGTATCTTAAAATCCTTTTTGTAGCTATCAAGTGTGATTCTCTAAGATTAACAGAAAATCTTGCAACAATATCCATAGCATGTGCTATATCTGGTCTAGTGTGAACTACATACATTAATTTACCAATCGATTGGTAAAGTGTCTAGTTTACCTCTGTAGTTTCATCCTCCTTTGTCAATTTGCATCTAGTAGCCATCGATGTTCCCATAGGTTTAGCATCTTCCATGCCAAATGTCTTCAATACTTCCTTTATGTATTTAGATTGTGTGATGAATATCCCATCACTCTACGGAATCACTTGTAGTCCAAGAAAGAACTTAATCTCTCCAAACATAGAAATTTCAAATTCCTTTTGCATCTCATCAGCAAATGTTTTGCATACAAGATCTAAGCCTCCAAAAATAATGTCATCAACAAATATTTTAGCAATGATAATAGCATCATCACTATCACCTTTCATATACAGATTGTTGTTTTCACTTGTTCTTACAAATCCAATACTTAACAAGTAAGTATGTAGTCTTTCATACCTTGCTCTAGGTGCTTGCTTCATTCCATATAAAGCTTTGTGTAATCTATATACCATGTCTTTATTGTCAGGATCAACAAATCCTTTAGGTTGTTTGATGTAGACCTCTTCTTCAAGTATACCATTTAAAAATGCTGACTTCACATCCATTTGATAGACTTTGAATTTCTTGTGTGCAGCATATGCAAGTAGCATTCTAACTCCTTCCAATTTACCAACAAGTGTAAATGTTTCACCATAGTCAATGCCTTCTTCTTGTGTATATCCCTTGCATACCAATCTAGCTTTATTTCTTGTGACTTCACCATTTTCATTCAATTTATTCCTATATATCCACTTAGGACCGATAACATTCTTATCTTTTGGTCAGGGTACTAAGGACTAGGTTTTGTTCTTCTTTATTTTCTCCATTTCCTCCTTCATTGCATTAACCCATTCTTCATTCCTTTAATCCAACTTTCATAGTTTTAGGTTCAAATTTAAACATTAGACATGTACCTTGTCTTGCTTTGCTTCTAGTCTGCATTCCAGCATGTCTGTCTCCAATTATTTGTGTTTCAGGATGATGTCTTTTGACAAAACTAGCCAGAAATTAGTTTCTCCTTTCTTGCTCATCCTGTTCAGAGTCATTTCCTTGCTTGGTAGCTCCATCTTGTTCCTCAATTTGTGTTGCCTATTGTCCTGCATTGTTTTCCTACTGACTAATTGTTACAGCTTGCCGCATCGGTAGATACTCTGGATGTTCAATGTAAGTGAATCTACCATAGTCTTTCAGTTCCTTTGTAGTTTCCTCTATGTTTTTATCAACAAACTCATCAAAATGAACATTAGTACTTTCAACTATCTTATTTGTAACCTTATTCAAACATTTGTATGCTTTACTTGTAGAGGAATATCCCAGAAATATCCCTTCATCTCCTTTAGGATCAAATTTTCCATTTCTCTCATCTTTCAAAATAAAGCATTTACTGCCAAAAATTTTGAAATAACTTACAGTTAGTTTGTGTCCAAACCATAGCTCATAGGGTGTTCAGTTGGAGTCCTTCTTTAGTTGTACTTAGTTAAGAACATACATAGTTGCACTGACAGCTTCCCTCCAATATGTCTGAGCAACATTCTTCTGTATCATCAATGTTCTAGCATAGTCAATTATAGACCTGTTCCTCCTTTCAGCAATACCATTTTGCTAAGGTGTCCTCAGTGCTGAGACCTGTCTTTTGATTCCATGCTCATTACAAAAATTAGTAAATTTATCAGAGATAAATTCACCTCCTTTATCAGATCTTAAGCATTTTATTTCCTTTCCAGTTTCTTTCTCTACCTTAGCTTTATACCACTCAAACATTTTAAAAGCTTCAGATTTCTCTTTCAGAAACATAATAGTCATCAGTGTAGTATAGTCATCAACAAAAAGAATAAAATATCTATCACTAGAGCAGCTCTGAGTTCTCATAGGACCACATAGATCGGTATGAACCAACTCAAGTATCTTCTTTGTTGAATAGTCTTTACTTTTAAAACTAGACTTAGTCATCCTACCTTTTTGACATTCATGGCACATGGAATGATCAAGTTTTGTTAAGTTAGGCAATCCTCTAACTCTTTTCTTTCTACTAATCTTGATCATGTTGTCAAAGTTCACATGGCATAACCTTTTATGCCATAACCAAGCATCTTCATCCTTTATTAACAAACAAGAAGACTGATCCATATCAAGATAGAATAGATTACCTCTGGATTGTGTACCAGTTCTGACAAGTCTTCCTTCATCATCTTATATCTTCACCTTTTTGCTCTCAAAATCTTGTCAGTGGCTAGAATTGTTCAGCTAAGCCACACTTAATAGATTATAGTTCAGTCCATCTACCCAGTATGCATTTTCACATTGTATTCTATCATTGATCATCGGTGAGCCTTTACCTCTTATCATACAAGGTGCATCATTTCCCTTTCTCACAAATCCTCCATTATATTCAACAAGATG
Organism: Chamaecyparis obtusa; assembly: GCA_027943335.1. NCBI lineage: Eukaryota > Viridiplantae > Streptophyta > Pinopsida > Cupressales > Cupressaceae > Chamaecyparis > Chamaecyparis obtusa. The sequence continues at coordinate 753,391 of BSBK01001047.1, read as the reverse complement.
ATCAAACTTGTCTATATCACCAGTGATATGATGTGTACAACCACTATCTATGATCCATGTATCATTTTTGCTGATAATAGAGATTAGTGCTATCTCTTCATGTTTCTCTTCTTCCTCTGAGTCATATTTCATAGAAACAAATATAACTTGTATATCATCATCAGAATCAGATTCAGTTTCAATATCTTCAGCTATGTAACATACCTTTTTTCTTTTTTCATCTCGGTTGTCTTTGTTTTTGTGTCAGTAGCCTTTGTTGACTCTTCTCCCATAGCTTCCTTCAAATCAGTCTTTGGTTCTATCATTATCTTTCTTCTGAGGACATCTAGCAGTGATGTGACCAGCTTCTTTACAATTAAAGCATGCCAAAGGTAGCTTACCTCTATACCTTCCTTTTCCTTTGGGAAATCTTCTGGCCATAAGAGCTTCAAGCTCATCAAATTCATCATTGGTATTGTCATCACTATCACAATTGTTACTATTCCTGCTAGACTTTCCAATCTTCAAAGAAGACATGAAATCAAATTCAATAGAAGGAACAACACTGTTATCAAAGTTTTTTAATTCAAAAGTTTTAAGTTTACCAATCAGAGTGTCAAGAGTAAGGTTGGATGTAGCTCTTGTTTCATGAATTGTAGAAATCCTGATTGCATAAACTAGTAGCAAAGTTCTGAGAATCTTTCTTATCATTTTTTCATCATCAATTAATCCATCAGATGCTCTAATAGCATGTACCACCTCTTTGAGTCTATTTGAATATTGGACAATGTTCTCACCTTCTTTCATTCTCATATCATCAAATCTACCTCTCAAACTTTCAGCTCAGGCTCTTTTAACATTTAGATCTCCACTGTATATTAGTGTTAACTTATCCCACATTGCTTTGGTAGTTGTGCATGTCTTAATATCTTCAAATTTAGCATCAGTATAGGCAGTAACAAGTTCCATCATTGTAACATTATGTTCATGCTTGTCCTTCGGTTGATCAAGAGTTAAGGGACCAGTGGGCGGTTGTATGTAGCCATTCTCCATCAAATCTAGTGCAAAATTCCCAATTCCAGATATGTGTAGCTTCTTCCGGCTTTGCCATACTATGAAGTTCTCTTTGTTTAGTTTTGGCACTTCCCTCTTATACATCTTGAGACCTTTATGCTTAAGTACTTAAAACTTCATTCTAAACAACCACTTCTCTGATACCAATTGTTAGAATAACTGAGAGGGTGGGATTCAGTTATCCAGTGTCCTAAAACAAAATGTATAATTCAAAACTATTTCTTCAATTTCTACTCATCGGTAAACAATAACAACTTTCACTATTTGTTCTTTTGTTGATTACCAGTCTAATACTATAATAGTTACTGATCAAATCTAACATATAACATGTAAAGAATGATAACAAACAAATATCATAATAAACACATAACACAAGAGATTTAACGTGGAAACCCTGTAAAGGGAAAAACCACTTGGGACCGGCAACCTAGAATTTGGTCACTCTTCTAAAGTGTGGTCAGTTAAGACCCAACCCTATTAAAGGTTTACAAACACACTATCAGGTGTGACCTTGTTAGGGGATTTTAGACTAAGAGTTATCATCCAACCAGCATTCACTATGGGGTTGACAGGATAACAATGTTTATTCTATGAATGATACATCATAAGACTTTCAGAGTCCACTTAGTTAAGATATTTTGACTATATACAATGGTTAAATATGTAACAGTAAATGATCTGCCTTAATACAACTTCAATTGTAGATTACAAATCAATATTCAATCCATAGAAATCCTTCTAAGCAATATTTCACTTCAGATTCAATACTATATCAACTTACTGTCCGTTGGTAATTGCTCTCTGTAGCTTGGTAACTATTTTGCAGCTTGGTTCTTACTAACCAGTATGATCAGAATTTATGAAAACCTTATTCATACGATATTCCTATAGCTTCTACTTCTTCTGGCATTCTCCTATAAAGAAATTATGTTCTCTTATATAGACATGTAAACCATTTTCTTCTCCATCGTCAGATTTGGACGTTTAACCACATTCATAGATTTTGTCACTTCAAACTTTCTCAGCACTTGTGTCAATAACACGTTTGATTCTCATCCTTTAGATCTTTCTAAATTTCTTCAGTCGTCGATCTGTGTAACAAACATGATCCATTACCTCGTTGTTATACTCTTGCCAGCTCATCAATCTTATCGGCTTAAACTAATCATTTAGTTCATTCTATTTTTCTCAGTTTAACAAAGAAATTGATGTAGGAGCATCCTGGGTGTAAGAGCAATCTTGCATCACCCAAAAATATTTCTATTTTTGTTTTCAATAAGGGCAATTTTGTGCAGAGCTGCTATTTATGGAAAGTTACTATTTTTAGTAATTTTTGTATGTGCTCAGAATGATCTGATTTCTTTCTTGGAGGTTCATTTTGGTCATATAAGTCTGCCAGTAAAGTTTCATTACCAGATCAAGTGTATATTGGAAGATATTGAAGATTTTCGGTATTGGCAGCAGGGTACAGAAACTTTGAACTCAGTTTTGAAGGCTTTAGAGGCCCTGGATGAGGTCAAAAATTTGGGTGATGAACACTTGCACCAGTCAAGCCTGTAGAGCGCTTCGTGGCATTTCTGAAATGGGGTTATAATAGCCGATCGGGTCAACTGGTGATGACTTATGGTCTTCAGAAGTTGGACCACCTGAAATGGCAGAAAATAATTTTCTTCAAAATTTCTGTTCGGGTTTCAAAGGTTATCTTGAGCCGACTATGATGTAATAAAATGTAAAATAAAATAATGCTAAGTTGGTCGGCCTTATTGGCTAAAATTCTGGAACCTTCCCAGGTGGTGGAAAATTGCCTATATAAGGAAGGCTGTATTATTGTCTTAGGTAGTTCAGAATAGTTCTGGGTAGTAGATCTGGGTATTGATTCGAGGCTTTGTCCTAAAGAATATTGTAAGGGAATGCCCATGTGGATTTGCATATTGTAATTCTGAAAGTTTGTAATTCCACATTTGTGGAGATAATAAGAAGCCAATTTTCTGTTCTTGCATATTATTGTTGTTGTTTCTCTATTTCTGTTATGTGTTTGTGGTATTAAGGGGAGCACCCTTCATTAGGTGGTATCAGAGCAGGAGTTCTTAAGTGTGTAAACAGAGCACCGACTGTGAGGTAGTTTGCACCAGGACTGTGGCTAGGGTTTCAGCGCGCATCGCGAAAATGCCTCCACGAAGGGAACGTGGTGGAAGAGCTGGTGTTGTAACACCTGAGGTTAGAGAGCTGTAGAGACAAGTGCGAGCATTACAAGAAGAGATTCGTAGAGGAATGAATCTTAATGTCAGAGATGAAAGAGAGGATGAAGCCGAAGAAGAATCTCAAGAAGGAGAAGCTGAAATTGTGAACCAGGAGGAAGAAAGACTTTTTCGGACGATTTCCAAGATTGGGAAAAGACCTAAGATTGAGGTTCCTACATTTTTTGGAAATCTTAACCCAGAGGAATTGATCGATTGGATCAATGAATGTGAGGAATATTTTGAGTATGAAGATGTTGAGGATCCTGATAGGGTCAAATTTGCGAAGGCCAGACTGAAAGGTCATGCGAAGATCTGGTGGCAAGAAATTCAATTGGAGCGAAATAGAAGAGGGAAAGATAAAATCACAAGATGGGATCGGATGGTGGATAAATTGAAGCGACAGTTCATTCCTGTTGATTATGAGCTTGATCTACTAAAGAAAATGCAAAGTTTGAAGCAAGCAGGAAGATCTGTTCAGGAGTATACAGAGGAGTTCTATCGACTCCTCATCAGAACAGGCCATGCAGAAGCTGATAAGGAGAAAGTTGCGCGATACCTTAATGGGTTAAGGCCAAGCATTCAGGAGGAGTTGAATCTGGTTCGAATGAGCAGTATTGAGGAGGCATACCAATTTTCCCTAAAAGTAGAGGAAAAGCTGAACAAGAAGTTTGAGAGCAGACAAAACGGAAGAGGTCGCGGTGGACGATCTAGTGGACGGTCATATGGTGGCTGAAATGAAGATCTAAAAAAGAAGGATGAGGCCAATAACAGTTAGAATCAGCGTGGAAATAATTCCAATCACTTCCAGGATCAGAATAATAGAGATTAGAGAGGAAGAGGAAGAGGACAAGGATCTGGAAGAGGAGGCTTTCATGGAACATGTTTTCACTGTGGAGAAGAAGGTCATAGGGCATTTGAATGTCCTTAGCGACAAGGCAGAACAGACAGGAGAAATGAAGGCCAGGCTAGAGTTGCACATGTAGATGAAGATGCTAGATCATCAAATTCTGAAGATGCTGAAAGAGGAGAAACATTGATTAACAGAAGAGTCCTATTGAGTGGTGTGAATGAACCTGAGCAAAGGAGGAGCCTGTTTCGCACCAGGTGCAAGTGTGAAGGTAAATGTTGTGATGTGATCATTGATAGTGGAAGCACTGACAATTTGGTGTCAGAAGAGATGGTGACAAAGTTGAAGCTCAAGAGATAGAAACACCCACATCCATATCCGATTGCCTGGGTACAGGATGACCACAAGGTCATGGTCAATGAACAAAGCCTGGTGAAGTTCAAGATTGGTGGATACCAAGATGAGGTATTGTGTGATATCATATCTATGGATGCATGTCATATGTTGTTGGGTAGACCATGGCAGTTTTACAGATGTGCTGTACATGATGGCCGTGCGAATACCTATTCCCTGACAAAGGATGGAGTGCGGCATAAGCTAAAGCCATTGAAGGAGACCGAAGAAAAGGTATGTGGTAATGCAAGAATAACATTTTTTGATGGAAGGAAATTCCTAGATAGTATGAGGCATGAGCATGTATGTTTTGCTTTAATTCCAAAAGTTGGTAAAGAGGAAGTAGAAGATGTTCCTGTAGAGGTTGCAGATTTGTTGAATAAGTTTCAGGATATTGTATCTGATAACATGCCTGATGGATTACCACCAGTCAGGAAGGTCAGTCATCAGATGGACTTGATCCCAGGAGTGAGTTTGCCGAATAAGGCAGCACACAGAATGACACCTACAGAAAGTGAGGAGTTGAACAGACAAGTACATGAACTATTACAGAAAGGTTTGATTCGTGAGAGTTTGAGTCCCTGTGCTGTACCAGTGGTATTAGCACCAAAGAAGAATGGAGAATGGAGGATGTGTACAGATTCTAGGGCAATAAATAAGATCACAATCAAGTACAGGTTTCCATTGCCACGAATGGATGATATTATGGACTGTTTGAGTGGAGCTGTGTATTTCTCAAAGATAGATCTAAAGAGTGGATATCATCAGATTCAGATCAGAGAAGGGGATGAATGGAAGGCTACCTTCAAAACAAAGGAAGGACTATATGAGTGGTTAGTCATGCCTTTTGGGCTAACCAATGCACCGAGCACTTTCATGCGGCTCATGAACGAGGTTCTGAAAGAATTTCTGGGTAAGTTTGTTATTGTTTACCTAGATGATATTTTGATCTTTAGTAAGACATTGGATGAGCATATGATGCATATTCGTATGGTATTTGAGAAGTTGAGAGAAGAGAAATTGCTGATTAAGCTGAAGAAGTGCAGTTTTGTGAAGAAAGAGTTGGTGTATTTGGGGTTTGTAGTTTCAGGAGAAGGTCTAAAAATGGACCCAAAGAAGGTACAGGCTATCCTTGAATGGCCTACTCCAAGGAGTGCTACTGAGGTAAGATCTTTTCATGGTCTAGCTAGTTTTTACAGAAATTTTATCAAAAATTTTAGCAGTATTTGTGGACCCTTGACTGAAACAATGAGAGGGGATAGAAAAGAGTTTAAGTGGACTAATGGGGTAGAAAAGAGTTTTCAATTGTTGAAAAAAAAAGTTACAGAACAACCTGTTTTAGCACTTCCAGATATTAATAAGGTGTTTCAACTAGATTGTGATGCTAGTGGTACTGCAATAGGAGCTATTATGAGCCAAGAAGGTAAACCTATTGCTTATTTCAGTGAGAAGTTAAATGATGCCAAGAGGAAATATTTTGTTTATGATCAGGAATTTTATGCTATAGTTTAGGCATTAAAGAAGTAGAGACATTATCTACTTCCTAAGGAGTTTGTTTTGTATACTGATCATCAAGCTTTGAAATATTTGAATAGTCAAGGAAAGTTGAATCAGAGGCATTTGAAATGGGTTGAGTTTTTGTAGAGTTATACATTTGTTTTGAAACACAGGAGTGGAAAGTCTAATAGGGTTGCAGATGCTGTAACGCCCCACCAGGCAACCCAAGAGGACAAGACATAAAACCTCTATAAAATTGCAAGTAGTAAATTTTTTTAATTTTTAATTTTTTTTATTTTATTTTAACTAGAATAATATTCATCATTACACTTCATATTTCTAAAAGAAGAAATAATTTTCTACTACTTGAATGTAAGATTTATACCACTTAAGTCCTCCCGGGTTCCCTAACGTTGCTACTAAAGCAACATCATATAAACCATTTACATGCATAAGATATTCACAGAATCATGAGCTTAAAAGATCTACATTCATTTTAATGCACCAAGTTAAATGTCCCTAACTTATTTCTTATATTAAACATAGGTTAATCATCCAACATCATTATTCCTTTTATCAACTCATTCCATAAATTCATATTGATTTCATCTACATCTACTATCCTTTATATCACTTTTCTCTAATAATTTAGGTAAGAGATTAATATTCATTAAGGTAGGCATTATCCTAGGTATTTCATTAACATGAACCAAGTATTAACATTATAATCAAGTTACTATTTTATTGCATTGTTTCATAACCATTCATTGTTAATAATTCCAATCACTAACCTATCATTTCTCAATAATTTCCTTGGATCTTTTCATCAAGAGAGAATACATTATTTTTGTGATACATCATTATATATAACTATATTTAAGATTATTTCCTTTACATATGGACAACATAAGAGGATAGGAGAAATAACATAAACACTTTCTTTTAATGCTAGTAACATGTCCAATATTCCACATTCTTTTCCCTTTCTTTTACCTAGAACTACCCATTCCCTTAGCATTGCCTTGAATTGAGATTACATCAATACTACAAGACTCCTTTTAGGAGATTAAAATTACATGAATATAGATACATAAGTACATCTCAACATATTAAAATATCCAATAAGAAATCTTCAACTGTAGATTTGGAAAGGAATATGTGCTAGGATCATCCAAAGAATCACGATCAATACCTCGATATAAATATTAACCACCCAACCATGTGGAACCAATAGGCCCACTCCCCCAAGTTAGGAGATAGAACCAAAGGCCCGTACAAGAGGTAACAACTGGGAAATTCCTAAAGTGGTGATAAAATTTACCCAAAGTCACAACACAAAAGAAAAGACAAGACCACAAGGACTACCAGAGGCATGATCAAATTTGGTAGAGACTCTAAGCTACAAGCTAGGTGAGTGTCATCGCATAGCCCTCACCCCTTGGGTTGTCCTGGTACTAGCCACTCTTGGCTCCGGCCCCCAAGTAGGCACATGCGGAACCGAATGCCTCTCGTACAGACAAGGTCATCCAGTCGTACCTACGCATAGGTACCTTCTCCCACTCTCATCCTTAGTCTTTATTAGCACTAAAGGCATGGGTGAGGTACAATTAATCTTGATTAGTGTGTAATTTCCCATTCCAATAATCTCCCATTCCCAATTCATTTATTTAGGTTATCACTTGATTAAATAACTCATAGTAGGTTATCCTGGTACTAGCCACTTAGGGCCCCGGCCCCTCACTATGAGCCACTCACCTAGTGTACTTAGGTTCCCTAACATACATATAAAAAATCATAAGAACATAATAAATTCATCATCAAGAATTCATATCAATTCCATAACAACATTTGATTGAGTTTAGGAAAACATATGTTGTCCCTAGTCCACTTGACAACCCTAAACCCAATATGACATTCAGAATGTTCCAAACATATAAGAAGACATCCAAGTGATATTATAAAAATATTCAGAGTATAAATAGATCCTATTAACCAAAAACAAATTTTAATAGCCTCTGGTAACCCTACGACACTTTAAAACTTAATTATGTTCTTAAACTGAATTATTTCAAGCAAGGATTAAATGCAAAGAATAGTCATCATAGAACAGTCATACATATCTTCCACAAAACAAATAATAAAAGAAATCACTTTAGTGGAGATTTACATAAAATAATTATGGACTCTCAATTTGATTTTTAGGAAGATCCAATGGTGGGAAAGAAATTTATGACTTCTGGTTTAAAATAAAAAATTCTGGTTAGGGTTCAGACCTGCCTTCACTAAAACGGTTGTAATTTTCACAAAACATAATTAAAATTGACCAAACCAATTGGAAATTAAATATAAGACTTAGGAGAATCTCTTATATCAAATTTAGACTTTTATATGATCATATCAGCCTGTAGCATATGAATACATTTGATAGAAAATTCAGAATCAAGAATGGACAGGCATAGTTTGCCAAAATGTCAAAAATAAATCATTAATTCGACCCTAAAAATAAAATCAGAGAGATACCCATTTGAGATTTGTGAATTTGACTTCTAGAAAATCAATTTAGTAAAACCCTAGATTCAATTTAAATTATTATAATAATAGATCTCCAAAAATGGGTTGCTAAAAACCCTAGAAAAGCACATGTCAATTCTTACAAATAAAAACTCAAAACTTTAAAATAACCACAAAAATGAAAATTATAGATATAATAAATAATGATAATATATAAATAGATTTATAATCTATCAGACACATAAAGTAACTAAAATATTCAATCCATACCTCATGTCCTACGAAGGTTGAATCGAAGAAGGAAGGAAACAAAAGAGAAGACAATTCCAAACTTGAGATGCATCCTTCAAACCCTATCCACTTTCAGAAATCTCCATGAAAGAAAGAAATAATTCCATAGCAAAGAATCCCTCTCTCAACTACTGAAATTCTCACAAAAATGTCTCTCTCCCAAAAGCAAAGATAACCAAAAATTCTTAAAGACATATGCTTACAAACTCTCCCTCACATCTCCAAGTTTTCTCTCCAAAATCTCCATTAAAAGTAAGGCCATCCTCTCCTCAATGCTTCAGCCCCAAAATCCCCTCCCTTCAAATGAAAAAGTAGTGCATATAAATATATTTCCAAAGGTTGAGAGGAAAAGTAACCAACTCCCAACTAACTCTTAACTAAAGGGTATTATAAAATAACTCAATATCATACAACTATATTACTCAAATATACAATAAAAGATTATTTGTATTCATTCATACACATATGTAATATTATCCTAACATATATGCATATGCCATCATTAATTACATCAATATCTATATATATAACCTATCCACATTATTAATAATTAACAATTGAGAATAATATACCTCGCATTATTTAATATTTAATTATTAATAATATTATACTTTACATTAATCCCAAAATATACACCATCAACAATATCTACAATAATTAACATATAATCACATATAAATTATATATATATAAATACATATATGTGTGCACCCATATATATATTTCTATATATATATATATTTATATTTATATAGATACATGCCAAATACCAAACACTATAATCTATAAGATTATGAAGTAATAGATCACAATATTATTACCTATTTATAATTACTATAGGATATAACACTGAGGTAGAATAAAATCACATGCCTCAAAATAAATCTAATCATCCAAAGAGGCCATACAAATCATATATGAAATATATCGAGAAAACCATAAGATCAAACAAGGTCAACCAAAGTCAACAAGGAAAGTCAAGCCAAACTCTTGAAACACAACATAGAAAGATTAACTAAGAATCATACCAAGAAGGAGAAATAAATAAAATGAGTAAAAAAATCATACAACCAAATGAATTCAAGAGGCCACAAGGTACTAACTACAACCATGCCCAACCGGGTGCGTTGGATCTAGGTTTTTGACCCAAAGGTTGACTGACAAAGAAGGAACCCTAATATTCCCAAATTGGAATAATGACAAAGGAAGACTCATGTAGGGGCCTTAGTACTATCTCCATAACAACAACCATCAAGGATTTGAGGCCATTCTCAGACCTGTGAAGCCAGGTGAAGTCGATGCCCGGTACCTGCAAGCTTGCATCACAAAGAAGAAATACATATGCACGGATATACATATAAAATAAAACATTGCAGATAGATGAACAAGATCGATATATTGTGTGGACCTCAACTATGTGAGTAACTACGACTTCATCCTAAATCATGAAAACACATCATGTATATATATACACTCAAAGCATGTAGCATCATCATAATGAAGGTTAGAATCTCAAGCATTGTGTTAGTCTCTTATCAATACTAATAATAAATCAACATAATCAAATCATCAAGTGAGATACAAGATTCATCCAAGGTAACCTTAATAGAAGAAAATATAAATAACCACTTATATATATCTATCAAGTACATATCATATAACATCTGAACTATGTTCATAAAGGTCTTGTAGGTACTCAATACATACATGGAGATAAATACATACAAAAATGATACCTTTAGATAGTATGTCTGATATTAGAATCATTGAGTACAAGCTTATGAAATTATTATAAACAACTATAGGAATAGATCAAACAAGTATCATGTACAACTTAAGCTGTAAGAAAACATCGAAGGATCTTAATTCTTTCAAAAACACAAAACTTATATTAGGGTTAGAGGGGTATTACAAATGCTCTTAGCAGAAGGCAACTATTGTTGACAGAAATGCAGATTGAAGTGGTTGGGTTCAAGGAACTCAAAAATTTGTATCCAGAGGATCCTGATTTTGGTGAAGCTTGGAAAGCTTGTACAGAACCTGTTACTCTAGATAGGATGAAATGGTTGGATTTCATCATCTAGGATGATATGCTATTCAGAGGGAGTTAGTTGTGCATTCCATGAAGTTCTATGAGGGAGAATCTCATCAAGGAGAAGCATAGCGGAGGATTGGATGGACATTTTGGTCGTGACAAAACCCTTTCTCTGGTTAGTGAAAATTATTATTGGCCACAATTGCAGCAAGATGTGAAGAATTTTGTACAGAGTTGTAGAGTATGTCAGATGGCGAAAGGAGTGAAGCAGAATACAGGGTTGTATCAGCCATTACCTGTACCAAAGAAGCCTTGGGAGGATATCAGCATGGACTTTGTTCTTGGTTTACCGAGGACTCAGCGGGGACATGATTCAATTTTTGTGGTGGTTGACAGATTTTTGAAGATGGCACATTTCATTCCCTGCAAGAAGACTAATGATGCTATTCATGTAGCAGAATTATTTTTCAGAGAAGTAGTGAGACTTCATGGTTTGTCAAAGAGCATAGTTTCAAATTGGGACACTAAGTTTGTTGGATATTTCTAGCGTACATTGTGGAAGAAGTTGAAGATAGATTTGAAGTTCAGTTCATCACATCATCCATAGACTAATGGACAGACAGAGGTGGTGAATAGGAGTTTGGGAAATTTGCTGAGATGTTTGGTTGGAGATAAGCCAATAGGATGGGATTTGATTTTACCATAGGCAGAATTTGCATACAATAATTCTATCAACAGGAGCACTGGTAAATCACCATTCCAGATTGTATATGGAAGTAGTCCAAGAAATGCATCTAAATTGAGGAAGATAGATAAAGGAGAAATAAGTAGTGGTAAAGCTGAGGATTTTGCAGAACACTTGAAGAACATCCATGAGGAGGTGGGGAAGCATATTACCAAGATGAACGCACAGTATAAGGCTAAGGCAGATGAGAAAAGGAGGCATAAGGAATTTTAGGTTGAAGATGAAGTCATGGTTCATTTGTGGAAGAAGCAGTTTCTGGTTGGTACATATAACAAGTTGAAAATGAAGAAGTTTGGACCATGTAAGATACTGAAGAAGCATGATTCAGGAAATGCATATGAGGTAGAATTGCCTACTGGGCTGAATATTTCACCAGTGTTTAACATTTTAGATTTGACAGAGTATCATGAAGGAGGTGTTGAAGATGAGGTTGCAGCAGCATAGTGGAATATTCCAGCAACCAGTTCAGATATCAAAGAGATTGAAGACATACTAGACAGTTGTGTTGGCAGAAGCACAAGGAATAGGAAATATGAAGAATATTTGGTCAAATGGAAAGGATGACCTGTTGAAGATTCATCATGGCTAACAAAGGAGGAGGTTAACCATCTTTGTTTTCCTCTGCACGCCTGAGTCGTGACAGGGTCACTTCTCAAATTACCGTGGGTGTCTGATGCAGGAGCATCTTGGGTGTAAGAGCAATCTTGCATCACCCAAAAATATTTATGTTTTTTATATTCAATAAGGGCTATTTTATGCAGAGCTGCTATTTATGGAAAGTTACTATTTTTGGTAATTTTCGTATGTGCTCAAAATGATCTGATTTCTTTCTTGGAGGTTCATTTTGGTCATATAAGTCTGCCAGCAAAGTTTTATGGCTAGATCAGGTGTAGTTTTGAAGATATTGAAGATTTTCGGTATTGGCAACAGGGTACAGAAACTTCAAACTCAATTTTGAAGGCTTTAGAGGCCCGGATGAGGTCAAAAATTTGGGTGACGGGCACTTGCGCGGGTCAAGCCTGTAGAGCACTTCGTGGCATTTCCAAAATGGGGTTATAATAGTCAATCGGGTCAACTGGTGATGACTTATGATCTCCGAAAGTCGGGTCACCTGAAATGGTAGAAAATAATTTTCCTTCAAAATTTCTGTTCGGGTTTCAAAAGTTATTTTGAGCTGACTTTGATGTAATAAATTGAAAAATAAAATAATTCTAAGTTTGGTCGGCCCTTAGGGCTAAATTTCTGGAACCTTCTCGGGTGGTGGAAATTGCCTATATAAGGAAGGCTGTATTATTGTCTTAGGCAGTTCAGAATAGTTCTGGGTGATAGTTCAAGGCTTTGTCCTATAGAATATTGTAAGGGAATGCCCATGTGGCTTTGCATATTGTAATTCTGAAAGTTTGTAATTCCACATTTGTGGAGATAATAAGAAGCCAATTTTTCTGTTCTTGCATATTATTGTTGTTGTTTCTCTTTTTCTGTTATGTTTTTGTGGTATTAAGGGGAGCACCCTTCATCAAAACACTTGTAGTTTTGTGATGTTCCACTAGATAGATTTTTTGAGCCCTGAGATGAGTGCCTCATACTTTTTAATGTTGTTGGTGCAAGGGAATCACAATTTGAATGATTTGGGTATTTAGTCACCTTGAGGAGTGACAAATAGGATCCCTACCCCTGATCCATGCAATGTGTAGGGGCCATCAAAATATAGTTTCCATATTGGTTGTTGTTCAACCATACATAGGTGTTTGTTGAGAAATTCTATGATTAGTGGATATGCATCTACTAGAGGTGCCTCTACTAGCTGATCAGAAATTACTTACCCTTTGATTTCTTTTATGTCTATGTACTAGATATTGAACTTGCTTAGCAGCATGACCCACTTCTCCATGTGGCATGTTAGTGTTTTCCTTGATAGAAGATATTTAAATGGGTCAACCTTTGAGATGAGCTTGATGGTTTGGCTAAGAATTCCACTACAAGGCATACTTTCTCCATTGGTGAGTAGATTATCTCATAGCCAACAAGAGTTCTACTGATATAGTAGATGGCTCTTTCTTTGTTGTTATCATCAAGCTATGCTAATAGTGCCCCCAGTGTTGTAGTAGTTGCTGAGATGTATAGGATCAGAGGGTGTCCTGAGACTAGTGGTACAAGAATGGGAGAGTTGGCTAGATATTATTTTAGCTTCTAAAAGCTTCTTTGGTAGATAGGATCCCATTTGAAGCTTGTATCCTTGCAGAGCAAATGCATGAAAGGTTGGAACTTTTTTGCCAGTTGTGATATGAAATGATGCACTAATTGTAGTTTTTATTGTAACCTTCTGAGATGCTTGAGTTTTCTAGGAGGAGGCATTTCTATTATGGTTTTGACCTTTTTAGGGTCAATCTAAATGCCACATCATGATATAATGAATCCTAGAATCTTGCCAGATGTTATGTTATAGACACACTTTTTGGATTCAACTTTAGGCCATAATGATGTAGTCCATCCAACACGCTTTCAAGGATATCAAGGTGTTCACATAGTATCTTGGATTTTTCAGGGATATCATCTACATAATCTTTAAGGATCTTATGTATCATATTGTGGAAGATTGCTATCATTTCTCATTGATAGGTGGCTCCTAAATTCTTTAGCCCAAATGACATCATATTGTAGTAGAAGGTACCCCATGGTGTAGTGATTTATATTTTGTGTTGATCTTCCTTTTCTATTCTAATCTGATTGTACCCTGAGAAGCCATCCATGAGTGACAACATCTCATGGCCTACTATGAGATCCACTATCATGTCTATGTTTGGTAAGGGAAATTCATCTTTCAGACATTCTTTGTTCAATTCTTTGAAGTCGATGCAGATTCTAATCTCTTGTGAAGGCTTAGTGATAGGCACCATATTGGAGATCCACTCTGAATAGTCTATAGCTCTGATGATTTTTGCTTGTAGGAGATTTTCTAGTTTTGTCTTTACAAGGGGGGCTACCTTAAGATGTATCTTTTGAATATTTTGCTTTATTGGTTTTTCATTAGGATCCAATGCAAGATTGTGAAAAACTATATTTGGATCAAGTCTTGGCATGTGTGAATATGACCATGAAAAATTGATAGTGGCTTCTTGGAGTAGCATTGTGAAATCAATTTCTTTTTCTTCATTCAAAGATGTTGTCATGTAAGTGATAATTCGGTATTCTTATGTTCCCAAGTTGATTGGATTTGTTTCCTCAATGATGATGGATGATTGTTTCGGTCTATAATCCTAGATGGGGGCAAGAGGCAAGTCCTCATCTTCTAGCACCTTAGAGAGGTTTTCACCTAAAGATAAGCCCTTTATTTTTACCTTTTTAGAATCTAAATGTGCCCTAGATGGGTTTTCACATAAGGACTTGTTCTTTTCTTTTTATTTTTCAATTTTGTAGCTAAAGACTTCCTCTTCCCTAAAGTATCCATTAGGGTCAAGTTTGAAGACATGAGGTGATTCTTGTTATTGATTTGATTGCTGGCTTGATGCTCCCATAAATCTTAGGAGTACTTTTGTGCTTTGGAGCTCATCGATATGTGTGATGCTTGGTTAATCCTAGTCTATGAGTTTTGGATGGATGAGGGGAAGTTTAATGAAGTTAATGCAAAGTGGATGGAGGACATAATTGCCTAGGAGGGTATCATCATTGAAGATGTCATAATAGGATTTCTTTTCTTTATCTTCAAGGATGTCTTTGATTCCTCAAATGTCATCTTAGATATTCAAGAGAGTGGCGTTGGGTAGATTAGTGTCCCTAGTTGTGGTATTGGGTTCTTGTATGTGCATGTGAGAGGTATTAAAGCCAAGACCTTGATGTTTAGGATTTTGCAAGGCTTCAATGAGATTTTTTCTTCCACTTTCTTCTACTCCTATACCACCACCTTGATAATTCCATTGATCTATAGAATATTTGTGTGATAAAGGATATTTATATTTGAAGTAACTAAGGAACTTAGTGTTAGGAGGTGGGGGATCTTTGTATAGCCTCTTATTGATGTCAAGGTCTATCTCTAGACTATTTATGATTCCATGGGAGACAAAAGTTAATGGCCCCAACTGATTGATTTTATGATCAGTTGGATTAGGCTTGCTTTGGTGGCTTGGGTGCCAATATATATGTGGATCAAGAGGTAAGGCCCCTACTAAAAATGCATCATTTAGACTATACTCACCACAATCCTAGTTTTTGATCTTCATAGAAGAGAGGGTGGAGGCTAGGATGGTATTTGGATCACTATGGGATCGGGATGAGCTAGCAATAGAAGTGCCAATTTCTATTCCATGACAATAAGTGTAATGGGGGAATGATAGTTCCAATGCATGACAATATGAGAAGGGTTGGAGATCTGCATGGATGGTGATATTAGTTCCTTGATGTGGAAATTTGAGGCACTGGTGATAAGTAGAAGGTACAAATTTGATGGAATGGATCCATGGTCAATCGAGGAGGATGTTATATGGTAGGTCTAGATCAATAAGATGGTAGATGGTGTCTTGAATTGTAGGGCCCATCTTGATGGGAAAAATAATGGTACCTTTAGAGGTATACTACAAGTTATCATGTGCCTTGATGGTGATAACATTGTGTGATATGTTGGCCTCTGTGAATCCCACTTTTTGGATGAATTTTAAAGTACACAAGTTTAGGATTGAGTCATTATCTATCATGACCCTTTTGATGGAAAATTCTCTGACCATGATGGCAATATGGAGAGGGTGATTGTGGTTAGGCTTGAGAGATGGTATGTCAGATGGTTTGAAGGAAAGTGCACATGATGCTAATAGATGTCCCACAAGGTTCTCAAATTGGATGGTGTTAATGTTTGAGGGGACATGTCCTTCTTAGAGGGCTTGGTTGAGGATCTCTTGATGGATGGGTGAAGTGCAGAGAAGGTCAAGGATGGAGATTTGGGCAAGTGTTGATGCAGGAGCATCTCGGATCCTTGGTAATCCTCTGTCACCAAAAAAAAGTTTGAGTGTTCATGTATTGCTCAGTTCCTGCTTTGACCGAGTTGGCTCGGTAGTTTCTTGATTCCTTCATTAACTGAGCTAGTCGGTTAATTCCATAGTGGTCAGTTATCTTTTCCCAGTGCTTGGTTATCCTTGCTTACCAGGTCAATTGTTTTAGTTTTCTATTGAGGCTAACTTATGCAATTAATTATGGTCATAGATTTAATGTTGATATCTATCATTAGGAAGTGTTTGGACCTAGATCTGGTTGTTCCTTCCATTAATGTAGGATCTGAAGGCCAACTTGTTCAATAGCCTCTTATATATATTTTAATCTTTGGTTGTAGTTTTAGGACATCACCTTAGAGGTAGAAGATAAATGGTATCATATTAGGATTGAAGATTGTTTATGATCGTCGCATGTTGGAGGACTATTGTACTCGAACTATAATATCTGGCCCTAACTGGGAAGGCCTTATAGCCCAGCATGTATGAATCTATTTGATGAAATATAAAGGATCTGATCTACATTCTCTCTCTCATTTTATGTGTTGTTTCTTCCATGTGTGATCTCTGTAGGGTGGATCTTGTTTAGGGTGTGCCTTTGGACCCTATCCTCCTCTACCCTACACCAGGTGGTATCAGAGTGAAGGTGAGATCTAGATATAGATTTTCAAATCTAAGTTTGAGGGTTCCTTCTTGTCAAACCCTAGTTGATTTTTTGTGGGGTGATAGATTGTGATCTAGCCTATAATTGTAGAGGGTTTCAAGATGGTGCATGGGAAGTGAGATGTAGATTTAGGACTAGAAGACATGTTGAGACAACTTGCTACTAGATTAGAAGCTATTGAGATAGCCCATTGTAGAGGAATACATCTTGAAGATGTTAGTGATGATGAAAATGAGGAAGAACAAGGTGATGTAGGACCTGCATTGGTGATGGGTCAAGGTGAGGAAAGATTATTGAAGGCTTTGACAAATCTAAAATCTACACCACATTTCAATCCTCTTGAGTATAGTAGAAATTTGTATTCAGATGAATTGGTAGACTGGATCACCGAGATGGAAAAGTGCTTTGAATATGAAAATGTCCTTGAGGAAAAGAAGGAGAAAATTACAAGCACAAAGTTGAAGAGTCATGCATCTTTGTGGTGGGAACATCTTCAATTGGATAGAAAAGGGAAAGGAAAAGACAAAATTAAGGTATGGAATAAGATGGTGAATAAGTTGAAAGGAAATTTTTTACCTTGTGATTATCAGATTAACCTAGTGAGGCGAATGCAAAGTTTGAGGTAGAAATATAGCTCAGTAAAAGATTATACTAAGGAATTCTATAGATTAGATATCAGATGTGGACATGATGAAGATGAAGTGGAAAGAATTTCTAGGTAACTAAATGCATTAAGAGTTTCCATCCAAGAAGAAATCAGTTTGGTCAAGATGGAAAATATTGAAGAAGCTTATTAGTTTGCCTTGAAAGATTAGGAGAAATTGAACAAAATACATGAGCAAAGACAAAGAGGTAGAGGTTGTTGGCAATTTGGCTAATGTGGATGCATAGATGTTGTCATTATGGAAACATATGATCTCTATTAAGAGCGTAGAATCTAGAATGCAAGTATGGAAAGTTGAAGGAAGAAATTGTCTAAGTATAGATATAGTGATCCTGACAGAGCACCCGATGAAGATTTAGTTGGCGACATCCACTAGAGAAATATTTTTGTTTTCACAATTAACTAAAGTTTCTACAGAGTATGAGGATACCCCATCTTAGTGTGCATAAAGTTTGGAGTAGTATAGACGAAGCTATTCAAAGTTTACCAAAGATAGTTTTTGCGGATAGAATAGTTTTGGAGACAGTATTAGCGAAAGAGTTAAGGGATTATTTTTGCTTGTCAAAATAATGACTTAACATTATGAAGGGATGACATCCTAGATTTTTACTCTTGGATAAAGATTTTGGAAGCTAACCATATAAAGTTATTAGCTCTAATAACTCATATATTAGGCATACTTGAAATGTAATGAAAAAGTGTGTGATGTGTAAAAAGAAAGAAAAGGATAACTTGCGATAGTTGTATATTGTGATAGCAGCAAAGGCTATTGATGTGAAGTTGTAAGCAGTACCATACTATAGTTAGAAACATTTTGTATTACCTATTTGGGTAGTGAGCTCAGCTGGTGATCAGGTTTTGTAATCTAACTCCTAACAGGGTTAAGGCTTCTAACAAGGCCTAAAGTCCTTTAACCAAGATAGATCTACTATATATTATAAATTGACTCTTAACAAGGTCCAATATCCCTAACAGGATACTTTTGATTAGTGATCTTTATGGGTACCATCCCCACTAGGGTTTTCCCTTGGCCAGGGTTTCCTCAAGAAAACATCATGTGTTATGAGTTCTTTCTATTTACTACGATGTTTGTTAATCAGCTTGATAATATTTGTATGCACTAAAGTAATCTGTTATATCCATAAGTGGGCAAAAGAAAAAGTTTGTGAAATCTTATTCAACCCCCCCTCTTAGTATTTCCTATTTCTAATAGAGATGGTAGATTTTCTAGAGGAAGAGGTATATATTATGTAAAAATAATAGATCTGAACTAGAAAAGGAAAATTTGAATAAAGGGAAGATCGAGTGGAAAGGTGAAAGTTCGTCTAGAGGAAGTGTCAATAACTACCAAGGTGGTTATAATAGAGGTGGTTTCTAAGGAACTTGTTACAAATGTGGAGAAGAAGGGAATAGATCATTTGAATTTACACATGCAAGTTAGAAGGTCGATAGTAGTAAAAATACTATGGTGCAAGAAGATTCACTGAATGAACCTGAGAAGGAAAAGAAATTGATGGTAAGCAGAGCACTTTGGAGTGAAAGTAATAAAGAAGATCTGGTAAGGTAAAGTTTGTTCAAGACCAGATGTAGAGTTTCTAATGAAGTGTGGAAGGTAATCATTGATAGTGGAATCTCAGAGAACTTGTCATCCGAGGAAATGGTTACAAAGTTGGAGTTGAAAAGGTTGGAACAACCGAAGCCCTATCAAATTTCATGGATCAAGGATGAGGATACATTCTTGGTAAGTGAACAATGTTATGTAAATTTGAAAATTGGAAAGTAATATGATAAGGTGTTATGTGATATCATGCCTATGGATTGTTGTCATATTTTTTGGGTAGACCTTGGCAATATGATAGACATGTTATATATGATGGGAGAATGCATAAATATACTATTTGGGCTGATGGGAGAAGACAAATCTTGTTTCCTTTGATTGGTGAAATTGTTACTAGTGTTTGTACATTTGTGAAAGTTTTCTTGATGGGAGGAAGAAAGTTTTTCAAGGATTTCAAAAAGAATAATGTATGTTTTATTGTGATTCCTAACAAATCGAGTAAGAAAATAGAGGATAGTATCCCCGAAGAGATTGATAAGTTAATCACAAAGTATAGAGAGACAATTTATGATAATATAATTAATGGTTTTCCACTTAAGAGAAGCATTGATCATTGCATGTATTTAATCCCTAGAGCTAGTTTACCAAATAAGGCACCATATTGGTTGACACCTACCAAGAATCAAGAATTGAACTGACAAATTCAAGAATTTTTGCAAAAAGACTTGATCCAAGAAACTTTTCATCCTTGTGAAGTACCAGTTGTATTAGCACCTAAGAAGAATGGATAATGATGAATGCATATGGATTTATGAGAAATGAATAAGATAATAGTGAAATATAGGTTTCCTATACTGAGAATGGATGACATAATGGATAGTTTGACTGGAGCAAAGTATTTTACCAAAATTGATTTGACAAGTGGATATCATCATATCAGAATTAGAGAAGGTGATCAGTGGAAGAATAGTTTTAAGACAAAATAAGGTTTTTATGAGTGGTTGGTTATGCCTTTTGGTTTAACTAATGCATCGAGTACTTTTATGAGATTGATGAATGGAGTTTTGAAGAAATTATTAGGTAAATTTGTGATTGTATACCTTCATGATATTATGATATTTAGTAAGACCATAGAAGAGTATATTTTTCATGTTAAACAAGTATCATAGAGGTTGAAAGAAGAAAAGTTTTTGATTAATCTAGAAAAGTGTTCTTTCATGCAAGAGGTGATTGTGTATTTGGGATTTGTGATTTCAGCTGATGGTTTGAAAATGGATCCTGAAAAGGTTGAAGCTATTTTGAATTGGCCTACAGCTGAGAATGCTAGTGAGGTAAGATCATTTCATGGTTTGGAAAGTTTTTACCAAAATTTCATTAGGAATTTCAGTTCAATTTGTAATGCTATGGCTGAGACTATGAGAGGAGATAAAAGAGAATTTAAGTGGACACATGGAGCTAATAAAATTTTTGAAACTTTGAAGTAGAAGGTTACTGAATTGCATGTGATAGCATTACCTAATTTCAATAAGGTATTTCAAGTGGAATGTGATGCAAGTGGTAGTGCAATATGAGCTATGTTGAGTCAAGAAGGTAAACATGTTGCTTTCTTTAGTGAAAATTTGAATGATGCCAACAAAAAATATTATGTGTATCATCAAGAATTCTATGCTATTGTTCAAGCCATGAAGAAATGGAGACATCATTTGATACCTATTTAATTTGTGTTGTATACTGATCATAAAGATTTACAGTATTTGGGTGCTTAGAATAAGTTGAATCAGACACATATGAAATGGGTTGAATATTTGTAGAGTTATACATTTGTGATAAAACTTAAGAGTGGAGTCACTAACTGAGTTGCTGATGCATTGAGTAGAAGAAGATATTTGATGACTGAGATGAGAATTGAAGATCTTGGTTTTGATAACTAATTTTCTAAAGGAGAAACATAGTAGTGGTTTGGCTATACATTTTGGTGTTGACAAGACATTGAATTTTATTAAGGAGAAATACTTCTGGCCATAGTTGTATAAGGATGTTCAAAAATTTCTAAAAATTTGTGGAATTTGTCAAGTTGCATCCAAGCTATCAAATTGCATTAGGTCTTTAACCATCACTGGGCCCTCCTCATAGTCCAGGAAACATGGCTCTTGAGATTCATCCACCACTTTATTGCTAATAGGTCTAGATTCTACAACTGAGACACAATTGCTCTTTTGAAATACAAACTCTTCTTCAAGAACATACAAGCCATTATCCTTTTTAGGAAGATGGGGAACATCAACAAGAGTTGAGAAAAAATCATTGATTATCAAATCAAAATCATGTTGTTGTTCTAAGTTAGCAACAACTATATCATTTTTCTTATCATAATTAGAGCACTCAACTAGTAAATTTTGCACTACTTCATCTTGCTCAATATAAGAAGGCATCTCCTCAAATAAACCAGTTAGGGTCTCTCCTTCTTCATTTTCTTCTTGATCCTTATCTGGCTGCTCTAATTTATCATGTAACAAGTCTACTTGTTCCTCATGATCATCATGAAAGAGTACACCTAAGAGACAAAAATGATATTCTTTCCCGTGGCTTGAAATGATATGAGGTGTAGGGGTCTCTCTAAGAATTGGCTCATACAGCTTTATCTACTATAGGATGGGCTCACTATCACTTAGGAAGTCAAAAATTTTAGGTATCTCTTTTATAGGGATAAAATGATGTAGCTAGAAATCTAGGATAGGGTCATGAATAGGCTCTAAAAAAGCATGGAGATTAGGCTCCTGTAGACTAGGATTCTAAACTGAAGGAAAAATCCTAAAGCTTGGAATTTCAATAGAAGTGCTAGTGGACTTACCAAGTAAGAAAATTGGGATTTGAACCTTGTGAGTCTCTTGTCTAGTCTGCAAAGCTTCTAGGTTCTCTTCAATAGCATGGGGCATCTCCTTCTTGATCTCCTCTTTAAAAAGAGCTAGCATCTTGTAACCCAGATACATAGTCCATAAGGGTCTCCAAGACTGTATTAAGTCTGTATTATCCTCTGGAGGATTCGGTGAGCCTTCTTGTGTAGGGTAGAAATGACCTCATGATCTCCTCTCCTTGGTGCTTGTGCCATCAGATTCTTCACCAGCTGATCCTTTTCTTCTAACTCCTTTTGAAGATCCTTCTCAATTTTTGTAGCTAAAAGCTGAATGACCCTTATTGATTATTGATGATCTTCAAGAATTTTCTCATAGGCCTTCTCTTGTGTCAAGACTAGATGGTTCCTCTCCTCAAGGGTCTGCTCATGAATTGCTATCTGGCTCTCAAGATGCCTTGAGAAGGTCATCACCTCCATATACTATCTTGAGAGATCCTCCTTTTGAGACATCATCTCTGCATAGTCTTTCATGAAAGAGCTCATCTCCTCCTGAAAAATTGTCAACAAAGAGGACATGGAGTTTGAATCTGAAGTGGTATTGGGCTGATTTTGAGGATTGTAATGGTGATCTTTATAGGGCGGTTGATAGGAATGCTTCCAAGATGCTTGATGCTGGGTGGGGGGGTATGGTGGTGCATGTTGGTAACTTGCTATTTGTGGGCCATTTTGGTTATATGTTGCTACTTGGCTAGCTTGGTATGGAATGAATGTCTACACATGGGTGGCCTTCTGATGATATAGGGGGTGATAGGGATAATATGCATTATGAATTGACATGCTCACTCATCAAATGAGATGGTAAAAAGATATTTTCTAAAACTTATCAGTACTTGGACTGCTTACACTAGTAGATTTCTTTAAGAATCACCATGGTGTTTGAAACAAACTACCTCTTAAAGGCTGATTGTAGTGAGAAACACACCAAAATATCAGTGAATGATGGGGAACAAAGTTGTCACACTAGACGTGCCAAAAAAATTTGTCACTAGGGATTGCACCCGAGTATGGCTAAGTGTAAAACCCAGCAATCCCATGAAACATGAGACTACTCTCAGGTTGTGGGTAACCTATCAAAGAGTAGACCTCCATATTAGGGGTCATCTTCCCCTTGAATCACCTAAAAATTAATTGAACTTTGAAGGGAAAGGGGGAGAGAGTGCATGGAACTGAAACTAAAACTAGGTGATTCACCAAACTCAATAGATCCACAAACTGCAAAATGCTTACAATGAAATTCAAACATAACCTGAGCATCACAACTTCTCCCTAACTCTGATTTTCCCCTTAGAAATAACAAGGTGCTAGTTGTAAATGAGGAGGGAAAATGAATTCCACAAACCCAAATACATTCAATTGCAGAAAGATTGAGACTTTATGAAATAAAAGTACTTGTGAACATCAAAATAAATAACATATCAAGTAAAGGACCAATTTTATCACAATACATGAGATAAAATTCACCAAAATAACTCATAAAGCTGTAGGAAAAAGAAGGATAATTGCTATGAATTGAATTGAAGGGAGCCAAAATACAACTTGCTTCTCCAAAGCTACAAACATTCACCTCCAAGAAAGAGGGACAAAAGAACTAACCTCAATCACAAAAGTGAGAGGTATAAAAAGAAACCAAGGAATCTGCATCAAATCCCACAATCTCCTAAAAATGGAAAACCCTCCAAATAGGCCCATAAAGATGCCTCATAAACTTGGATGCCAGATTCTTGGATTTTTAGGGGTAAGGGGAAAAGTGAAAATCCTAAAAAAGACAAGCCATTAAAGTCTACCCTATCCCCTAATCATGCTTTGGTAGATAATATTTGAGCAAGATGATTTATAAAACATCACTTGTCAAATATTTTACAATATAAAATATGCGTGATTTTACATTAAATGTCCCATTTTAATAATGGACCCTAATAAAATATTTTACAATAATAACACCTAAGTGTTTAGGGGTCACATTATCCATTCATAAATAAAAACATCTAGGACTTAGGGGTTAGGTCTACATCTCCAATTTTGTCTTTTAGAAAAGTGACCTTTTCTCAAAATATTCTTCAAATTTTAATAAAAGTCCATTTTATTTTTAATCCCCCCTCTAATTAGGAAAAAATAAAAATAATCTTTAAATAATTTTCTTATGGCATATACCCCTTTTATTTTTATAAAATAAACATTTCAAAAAATCTCCAATTTTTAATGTTTTTGAAACATATAAAAATCAGCTCCCTTGGCTTTTAAACTTCTTTCCCTTTGCAAAAATCACGTGCCTCAAGGATAATTTCGCATGGAAGAGGAGATTTTCATTGGGAAACTTTCTAATTATCTTTGAATTTTCTTGGAGAAGAATTTGAATGTGTATATGTGAGAAGAGATAAGTGATTTCAACTTCATTTTCATTTTGAATTTGCTATTTTCATTTTCTATTTTCAATTTCGCTCATGGCTGCTCCTTCTTCATTTTTTTAGTGATTTGAAATCATTATTTTCTGGCTTTGTCTCCATAGCATGATCATGATCAAGCTTGATATTTTTTTTTATCATTGAAGGCATCATATACATGCTCTTTTGATGATTATGTATTGCAGATTTTTTGTCTATGTAGATGTTGATTTTGTACCACTGTTGTACCATTTTCCTTGAGAAATACACATGTAAGTGTATCATATTTTTTTCTTTGATTCTTCAAAATACCAATTTCTGAGATGTGCATACAAATTAGCACTTTGATTTTGTTGATATTCATATCCAAATGCTGCTTTGTTTAAGATATATGAAAATTTTGTATTGCTCCATTTTTTTCCTATAGCAATGATTTGTTTCTCTCTATCATATAATCAATGAAGATGATCATCTCACACTTCTCATTTTGATATTGGTCTCTAGATAATACCCTATTTGATTTTTCATGTATGAGCACTGTATCTCATGGATGTTACCGATGCATCATGAATCACTAGAAGGTTTCATGATACAAGGTCATGTCTCTTCTACAATTATTTCTTTATTTATTAGCTCAATTATAGTAGACTGAAAGGTTTCATACCCAAGAAAATATGTCCCTTTCATAGTCTAATTTGCCTCACTCCCTGCACATGACACAAACAAGTTATTAAAAATATGGTACTTTTCTTCCTCTTAAAGCATCCTTCTGAGTGTGCACATGTCTAGAGCATGGTCCCCTTCTTGTGATGAATGGTTAATTATGTTCATGCATGAATGTAGATGAGGATATGTAATATTATATCATGCATTTCTTAGATCCCTTGGATCTAACCCCATTTATTTTCTTCTTGCAAGTTCTTAGATCAAGTAGGAGCACACTAGATTCACACCCTAGTTATCCTTCCATCATTTCTTCAAGAAATGTTTGGTACCCTATTGTTTATGTTTATTTAATAATGTATGTTTGTATTCAACTTTATATTTCTAGGAGTTGGCTATGCTCATGGCCTGTGTGAGCTTTAGATGATATTATCTTTTAGTTTCTTTCTTTGTACAGTACATATAGATATTGGCATGTATACATGTAATCTCTAGATGTAGAAATTTATCTTCTTACATGTATCTTTTATGAAATGAACACAAAATTAAATAAGATCACCTTGTTAATCTCTATTGAGCATTTAAGGTTGTCATTAGTATCAAAGGATAGTAAACAGGTTGGTCAATTACTTATATTGAGATAGTCAGTAACTAGAAGTAAGACAGAGAAGTCAGTAAAGCCTTACACCGAGCATCACACAGTTAACCGAGCACCAACGATACTGACACCGACAGTCAGTAAACACTGAGCATCATAGTATACACTGAGTAGATTATAGAATACTTACCAATGATCATAGAAAATGACATAGTAATTAGAAATGGCACATTATTCTATGCAAACGGTTATAACAGATCGTAAAATAGTTTACCAAGATCGAGGAGCATTTATTGTAAAAGATATTCATTAAATGCAATGATTATCTTATTTGTATTGGTTGATCTAGGTTATTTTGCATTGTAGATCTTAGGGTTATGATTATTTTTGTAACCTAATTTTTGTTTAAGCGTCAAAATAGAACACTATATATTGTATATGTTCGCACCATTTTATGAGGTTGTTGAACTGATATATATGATTCACAGAGCACTTGAAAAAATTTCCTATCTTCAAGACAATCAGTTTACCGAGCAAAATAGAGTACAAAGGTTTCCAAATTGACCAGAATCAGACAAGGCAACCGAGCAGATCAGAGTAGAGAACCACCACAGATAAGGTGATATTTTGATAAGCACTTATAGATCTATTTCAGACAATTGAGTTGTCAACTAGTAGATAGTTTACCTATTACTTTCTGACAATTGTGATAGAGTTTTGATAAATCTCTTAATAGAGTAGACTTAACAGTCTTTGTATAAATCTCTTAACCGAGTACACACTTCATATAGTGTTGTTAAATCCTATAACTAGGTAGATCTAGATGATCTAATATGTTACTCCTAATAGGGTAAGATCACCAGAAGTGATCAAAACTTGTAGCCTTCATAGGCAAACCTTTTCTATGTGCAGTAGTGAAGAATTTGTGGGTGTCATCCCCACCGCAATTTTTACCTTCTAACAAGGGTTTCTACATTACCAAAATACTTGTGTTATGTGATTTTCATATTGATTTCATATTTTTTACTTTCTTAAGTTAACTAGATGATTGATTTATGCAATTAGATTCAAGTTATTTTGATTGGTTATTACAGTATTCAGTTATATATCAAAAAAGTTGTTACAAGTAGAGTTTTAAAGGCACTGATTCACCCCTCCCCTCTCAATACCTATCTCTCCTAATTCTAACAATTGGTATCAGAGCTTAGCTCTCTTGTTTAATAGTTTAACCACTGAAGGGAAAATATCTAAGTCATGGAGAGATACAAGCTTGACAAGACTATTGAGAATCAGAAGATACAAATGTAGATGTTTATGGAATAATTTAAACAAGCCAAGGAAGAACTGAAGAAATTATTGGTTGAAAGAAAGAACCTTGCAATTCAGCTAAATGAAATAATTAATCATGAAGAACCTATTGATGACATATTTGATCATATTGGATCAAGCTCTGGAAGCATCTCTGACAGATCCAAAAGTATAATATCTGAATTATCTGAAAAATATCAGCATCTATCTGAGCAAGTGAAAGAACTTCAAATCGGTCGTGAATCTCAAATGGTGAGAATGGTGGAAATCATGAACAAGGCTAGACAAGCTGAACAAGATCAAAAACTAGCTATTGAAGACTGAAGACTGATGACTGAACAAATTTAAGCAAAAGAAAGTGAAATCTAGAGACTCACTGATCATCACTTCCAAGTACCAAATCAGATGATGACAGCTAATCAAGAAATGAACTAAGTAAATGGAGAATTATCAAGAAGACTTGAAGATGTTGCAATACTCAGAGAAGATAATGAAAAATTGAGAAATGAAATAAAGACACAAAAGCAACACAATGAGATGATGAAGATAGCTGAGGACAACTCTAAAAAGATTGAGGATTTTTTGACTAATCAGAGGAGATTCGGAAGCAGAGTTGGTATAGGCTACACCGGTGAAGGAGAATCATCACAACAAGATGAAAAAGTCAACAACAATCAAACTCAAAAACCTAAAGTGATGACATGCTATCACTATGGAAAACCAGGACATACATCTAATGTGTGCAGAAGCAAAGCACAAGGTAAACCTCCTATCATTCGTAAATTCAATGGATATTGTTATTATTGTGGTAAGTTTGGACATCTAGCTTATGAATGTAGAGCTAAGAAGAATGACATTGCTAATGATACTATTGAGGAGAAAATATGCTATACTTGTAATAAGCATGGACACACTGCAAGGGACTGTAAGGCAAAAATGAAGCAAGTCTAGACACCTAAAGAGAAACTATAGCGAAAGCCATATC
Source organism: Chamaecyparis obtusa (assembly GCA_027943335.1). Taxonomy (NCBI): domain Eukaryota; kingdom Viridiplantae; phylum Streptophyta; class Pinopsida; order Cupressales; family Cupressaceae; genus Chamaecyparis; species Chamaecyparis obtusa. The sequence goes on along the minus strand of BSBK01001047.1, from coordinate 725,068 downwards.
AACCGAAGAGAAAAGGTAACTCATATGTTTGGGTTTATAATACATGGACTAATTGTACTACATGTAGTTGGTATGGACATATTGCAGCAAACTATTACAGAAAGAGTCAGATTGGACAATCAAGAAATTGGACAAATGTAGGAATGGCATGTATGCACTGTCACAAGGTCGGTCATGTAAGAAAGAACTGTAAAGATCGAGCACCTGATGAAAACCATATATTTGAGACTGGATATAACATTGCAAAAATTACAAAGTTAAGGAACACAATGTGGAAGAAGGCTTCTAATGAGAATGCTGAGTCAAGTAACATTGTCGGTGAAACCTCATCCACTGGATTGGGTGACATTGGTACCTCCACTTAAGATGACAAAGGTATGTATGCAAATGACATTTTAAATGATCACATTTTACATATAGTTCCTTATATATGATGTACAAATACCAAATTTTCATGAATAAAGATGCACTATGGTTTATATATTATAAGTTTGCAAATGATATCTAGTCAATAAAAGAAGAAACGTGAGTTGGTTACCCGTCGGTAATCACTATACAAGGTTAACCGACAACAGTTCAAACTAATGAAGAAACTCTATGTTAACCAAGCAAAAGATATTGAAGACATTATCGAGTTGACACCCATCTCATACTAAAAGTTAGGTCATGCATTTAATGCATCAAAATTTGAGTGGGAATATCAAAAAAACCTATAAATATGTAGAAACAGATCTCATTGTTACATTGCTATTTCAAAGAAAGGAGATTTTACAGAGAAGAGTTCTAGCTAATGATTTTCAAAATAGATTCAAAGCCATCGTAGATCAAACTGACGACAATTCTTTGACGAAAACTAGTAAGTTCATCTGCCTACCAAACAATGGTTATCTATTGCTTGCCAAAACCCTAGAAAAAATTTATGGCATCATCTTCAACTGCAAGAAAATCATAGAATATTGAGGAGGAAGTGGAATTAATTGTTAGGGCACACTTTGCCAAGGAGAAATTAAAACCTCATCCCAAAGTTGCAGCACAAATAGACAATATGGGTGCATTTTCTAGTATTCTAGATAAGGTTTTGTTAATAGAAGATGTTAGGGCCTACAGTCACTACAAGATTGGTAAAGTATGTGATTTTGAGACCATTGCAGCTTATCAGCAAGTCTGTGGACCAGATGGAAATATTAAATTAGAATACAAGAAGATTAAGGAGTCAGGGTTACAGTGTTTCACATACTTCCGACAATCATTTCACAATGATTGGATAAGAATCATGCTAAGTAGATTTCATGATGACAAATTTTGGTTAGAAAAACCTGTTAAGGTCACTAAGAAGATTATTAGTAGGGTTACTGGGTACCCTACAACTGACAAAGCCAAAGCATTTCAAAGTTCATCTCATCTCGATGTAGAAAAGAACATTGGAGCTCAATGGGATGGTAGGGCACTGAAGATTTCAACTATCAAAGATCCAATGGTAAAATTTGTAGCTCATGTCATCAGGTACAAGATATTTCAATCATGCAGACTGAATAGTGTACCCTGCAGCACCATGGACATGGCTTACAAAATTGTGAAGAAAGATCACTAGGTTGATCTTGCCGAGCTAATACTACACCAACTACATGACAACATGAAGACAATAAAAGAAAAGAAGTCCAATACATGTAAGTATGGATCACTACTTGTCTGTACATTCCTCTATTTGCAAAAATATGTACCGAGTATTGGAAAAGTAAACTGGCAATCAGACAGACCGATAACTGCTCAAATCAGTGAAATGATGAGAAGTCTAGGAGACAATCTGAACAATGAGTTCAATGCATATTTCAAGGAATTTCAAACAAGAATGCAACAAAGAAGAAAAATTCCAAAGGAATTAGTAAGTAAATTTGAAGATGACATATGCTTTGTGGTAAGCACAAACCACTCAATGATAAAGGTAGTAGAACTGAGAACAAAATGGCTAGCACCAATGGGTTATGAAATGAATCATGATTTCACTTTGAAATCTATCAATACATTTCTCGCATTACCTATAGACATCACTGCTAGTAGGTTTGGAGTATATGAGGAAGCTAAGTCAAGAATCAAAATGGACATTAAGATCGGTAAAATGTCAAGAAGGGCAAAGAAAATGAAAAAAGATCTCACAGAAAAATATGGAACTACATCTGACTCACCTAGGGAGTCACCGGTTGATGAAGCAACTAAAGGTCAGTTACAGTTGGTTGAAAAAACTTATGACAATGAGGAGACTGAGACAGACAAAGAAAAGGATAATACACCGGTTCCTCCCACCAATGATGAAGAAGAAATTCAACTACCCACAACTGATGAACAGGATATTCAGCTACCAGAACCTAAAGGAATGAGGACATGTTCATCAACTATAACACAATCAACCGAGTAGAAAGAAGAAGCAGTAAAGGTAGCAAAAAGAAGAGTAGCTACACCGACAAAGAAATACATCAAGAGAAAAAACAAGAAAGTAGCTAAACCACCGAAGAAAAAGAGGAAACACATAAGGAGTAAGGAAGATATAGAGGAGACTGACACTAAAAATGACCCTGATCAATTTAAGCTAGTTCATATCAGGGATAGTACTATAGAATAAATAATTGAAGATATTATTGAGAATGGAAATCTTAATGATCCAGGCATAGGCAAATTTAACAACATGTTAATTGAGGACAAGACAAAGATAGAACATGAAATTGTTTAAATGATGATAAAGTTCAAGAGAGTACTGATGGAATTTGCATGTCAACTACCAAAGGAAATTGATGACAAAATAAGTGAGAGATGGGCTATTGCACTTGAAATAGAGAAAAGAAAAAGAGAATGGTCACTAGGTCGTGCAACCTCACACTTTAGCTATGATGTGGTAAGTGAATACATGACAAGGTATCAGCCTAGATTTTTAGTCAAGAATAGAGCTAGGTAGATTATGGATGATAATGTGAATGATATGGATGTCATATGTGACTGCCTATGGACATCAATTTTGAAAGCAGAAGAGAAAGCTAAACAGGAAGCATTCCTAAAACTGTCTAAAAAGAGACACAGTTCAAAAGGTAAAAGTATTTTCATTGATGATAATAAAGGAAAGAAAATAGAAGACACCGATATATCAGTTATTGAGGTAATTGATATCACCGAGCAAAAGGAAGAAATCAAAATTTCATAGGATGCACCAGATCAAGTCAAGATCCACTTGCAAAAGAAAACTGATGATGATGCACTCATTGAGGACATCACTAACGGTGATCCTGATGATAAGGATGATGAAGATGTAATAATTACACAATACAAAGATGAAGCATTTGACATAGCTAGTGTACTCACATCACTACCAGGTGAACTACCTATACTTGTAGAGGCCATTGAAATAATTTCACAAGTACAACCCGATGTCTCTCATCTTGAGCCAACCAAAGATACAATTGAGATTCAAGCACCTGAGCAACCTGTAGATACAAATGAGCCTAACAAACTAGAGGCTCAGTCTACAAAACAAAAGGAACCTGAAGAAACCAAGTCAACTGAGGTGAACCCACCTGACACTACCACCGAGACTCCCATTCAATCTACCGAGGAGCAGAAGAAGGATGATATAGTGTCAACTAGTAAGGATACTCTGAGGAGTGAAGAAAAAGCTATTATTGTAAGTGAAAAGAAGTCACCTCTTGCACAGAAGAAGAAGAAGAAGAAGAAAGCCAAAGGGCCGGTCACCATTGATGAAGTCATCATTATACCAAAATGTGACCCGAGAACCCTAATCCTTGAGGAACTAAGTCGGTATGGGGAGTTATGTTTGAGGAAAGTGACAAAAGAAAAGTTAAGGCAAGAATAAAAATGTAAAGAAGTGTTGAATGATGTATGGGATATTCTACAATAGATAGTACTAGAAACAAATTTTGATGAGAGTACTCCCATTTTAGATCAACTTGCCACGCTCATTGACAAAATCAATGCCCCTGATATAGATGCAAACAAAAGAATAGAAGAAAGGGCAGAGTCAAAGATTCAAAACAAATTGGTAGAAAGGATTAGCACTAAAGTGGCACTGAACAAGGTGAAATTATCTGAGGTCATTACTAAGGTAAAATCTATTACCCAGATAATCTATCAATTTTTCATCAAGCTTTATACTACAGACACCTTCACTATAGAAATTAGTGAAAAGATAAAAGGTTTAAAAGAAGAAATAAAGTTGAGTATAAAAGCAACTATCATCGAGCCAACTACTTTCTTAAAGCATATTAACCAAGTTTAGGAACTCCGGTGGCTGATAGAAGACTTAAGGAAATGAGAAGTGCACATCACCGATCAGGTTACAAAGTTACAAAAAGAACTCACTCCTTACCTGAAGATTTTTGAAACACATACTGTCAAAGCTGAGCAACTTGTGGCAACACCAAAGATTTCAGTGTTGGATAATATCTTTGACATGCATGCACAACTCGGTCTTGAGAAAATTGCTCTTACCAACTTGAAAGAGGAATGGGAAAACCTCCTGGAATATGTACAAAAAACCCATCAGAACATTTTTGATAAGATGTAAGTGTACATTACATACTTTTTGGGTATTTGGCATTATTATCAAAAAGGGGGAAAACATGTATATGCCAAATAGTATATTTTTGATATGTATATTACATAATACCGGAAGCATGCACTAAGGGGAAGTACTTTTGTACTTAGAAGTTTTTGTTGTGGATATGTATATGGCGGAGATATAAGGAATATATAGAAACATTTTGTCTATATACATTTTGAAGTTTTGATACTAATGCCAAAGGGGGAGATTGTTAATCTCTATTGAGCATTTAAGGTTGTCATTAGTATCAAAGGATAGTAAACCGGTCGGTCAGTTACTTATATTGAGACAGTCGGTAACTAGAAGTAAGACAGAGAAATTGGTAAAGCCTTACACCGAGCATCACATAGTTAACCAAGCACCAGTGACACTGACATCGATGGTCTATAAACATTGAGCATCACAGTATGCACTGAGAAAATTATACAGTGTTTACCGATGATCACAGAAAATGGCATAATAATCAGAAATGGCACATTATTCTATGCAAATGGTTATAACAGATCGTAAAATAGTTTACCAAGATCTAGGAGCATTTCTTGTAAAAGATATTCATTAAATGCAATGATTATCTTATTTTTATTAGTTGATCTAGGTTATTTTTCACCATAGATCTTAGGGTTATGATTATTTTTGTAACCTAATTTTTGTTTAAGCGGCAAAATAGAACACTATATATTGTATATGTTCACACCTTTGTATGAGGTTGTTGAACTGATACATATGAATCATGGAGTACTTGAAGAAATTTCCTATCTTCAAGATAATTAGTTTACTGAGAAGAACAGAGTATAGAGGTTTTCAGATTGACCAGAATCAGACAAGGCAACTGAGCATATCAGAGCAGAGAACCATCACAGATAAGGTGATATTTTGATAAGCACTTATAGATCTGTTTCAGACAATTGAGTTGTCAACTAGTAGATAGTTTACCTATTACTTTCTAACAATTGTGATAGAATTTTGATAAATCTCTTAACAAAGTAGACTTAACAGTCTTTGTATAAATCTCTTAACCAAGTACACACTTCATATAGTGTTGTAAAATCCTATAACTAGGTAGATCTATCTAATCTAATATGTTTCTCCTAATAGGGTAAGATAACTAGAAGTGATCAAAACTTGTAGCCTTAACAGGCAAACCTTTTCTATCTGCAGTAGTGAAGAATTTGTGGGTGTCATCCCCACCACAGTTTTTACCTTCTAACAAGGGTTTTTGCATTAACAAAATACTTGTGTTATGTGATTGTCATATTGATTTCACATTGTTTACTTTCTTAAGTTAACTAGATGATTGATTTATGCAATTAGATTCAATTTATTTTGATCGTTTATTACAGTATTCAGTTATATATCAAAAAGGTTGTTACAAGTAAAGTTTTAAAGGCACTAATTCACCCCTCCCCTCTCAGTACCTATCTCTCTTAATTCCAACACACCTAATAATACAAACTAGGGTACTGTAGCTTCATCTAGTAATTAGGTCACCAACCCAAAAATGATTAAAAATATGATAACAGATATTAGTATGGATTTTGTTCTTGGCTTACCGCAGACAATAAGAGGCAATGATTCTATATTTGTTATTGTGGATAGATTTTCTAAAATGGCACATTTTCTACTCTATAGAAAAACATCAGATGCAATACATATAGAAGATCTTTTCTTTAAGGAAATTGTCAGATTGCATAGATTATCGAGGAGTATCATCTCTGACCGAGACAATAAATTTGTTGGATACTTTTGGAAGCCTCTTTGGAAATAAATTTCCACCTAGTTGAGGTATATTTCTACATTTGACCCATAGATTGATGAATAAATAGAAGTTGTGATTAGAATCTTGGGTAATATTTTGAGATGTTTAGTTGGAGACACACCAAGTAATTAGGTATCTATGTTGGCAAGAAGAGTTTGCATACAATAATTCAGTGAATAGGAGTACTAGAAAAAAACCTTTTGAGATTATAAATAGCATACAACCAAGAGATATATTAGATTTGATGGATATTACTGATGAAGAAAAGAGAAGTGCTAAAGGAGTAAATATTTTTGAGTTCATGAAGACATTGCATGAAGATGTCAAACATAAGTTGGAGAAAAGTAATAAGAAGTATAAAGACAAAGTTGATGGATCAAGAAGACATAAGACTTTTAGAGTTGGTGATGAAGTAATGGTTCATTTGAAGAAAGGAAAATTTCCTGTTGGAACATATGGGAAGCCAAAAATGAAGAAGTTTGGTCATTGCAAGAATTTGAGAAAATTTGACAGTGGAAATGCTCATGAGATTGAATTACTTGATGACATGGATATATCACCTATATTCAACATTTTTTATTTGTATGAGTACCATGAATCAGATGAAGAAATGATAGTACCAAATGATTATCCTAAGAAACAGACATAAGAACTTGAGAAGATTTTGGAACAAAGAATTGGCAGAAGCATAAAAGGAAAACAGTATATGGAATATCTAGTAAAGTGGAAGAAAAGAATGATTGAAGATAGTTCATGGATTTCACAATATGAGTTGGATTCAGCATGAGTTGTACTTACTCCATGATTTGGAGAATCATTTCAAATAACCCTAGGTCTCTAATGCAGGAGCATCTCGAGTGCTTGGCAATCCTATGTCACCAAAAACAAGTTTGAGTTTTCTTGTGTTGGTCGGTTCCTTCTTTAACTGAGATGGATCAATAGTTTCTTAGTTCCTTCATTAACCAAGTTGGATGGTTAATTCCCTGGTGCTTGGTTATCCTTTCCTGGTGCTCAGTTATCCTTGCATACCAAGTAGTTTGTTTTAGTTTTTTGTTGAGGCTAACTTATGCACTTAATTATGGTCATGGATTTAATGTTGGTATCTATCATTGGGAAGCTTGTGTACCTAGATATGGTGTTCCTTCCATTAATGGTGGATCTGAAGGCTGACTTGTTTAGTAGCCTCTTGTATATATTGTAATATTTAGTTGTAGTTGTAGGACATCAAATTAGAGCTAGAAGATAGATGGTATAAGAGTAGGATTGAAGATAGTTTTTGATCCTCGTATGTTGGAGGACTATTGTACTTGAACTATAATATCTAGCCCTAGCCGGGAAGGCCTTACAACCCTACATGTATGAATCTATTTGATGAAATATAAAGGATCTGTTCTACATTCTCTCTCTAATTTTTTGTGTTGTTACTTCTGTGTGTGATCTGTAGAGGGTGGATCTGGTTTAGAATGTTCCTTTGGCCCCTATCCTCCTCTACCTTTGCACTAGATGTATTCCCAAGATGTTCTAGAAGGTTATATTGTGCATTGTGTGCAAGCATTAGATTAGCACTGACGAAAGATATCCAACCTCTGTGTGTGGTAAGAACACACTGATTGTTTTCTCCCTTGACATGGATGACATTAACTCTAGTGTCAACTTGGGTTATGCATCTGATAAATTTGTCATAGTTGATGTGGGTAATAGTACAATCTTTATGGTTAGCATTGTAATGCCCCTCCAACCCTATCAAGTCTTGGTTATGTTCACTTGAAATTAGGAAGGACTATATGTGAGAATGATCCTACTTGAGATGGTTTCTTAAACCAAACATCTTCCAACATACCATAACTTCATATTTCAATGTGGGAAATAACAATACTTACATAAGTATGTCCCTTTATATCTTCATGTGTGTCAGTGATAGGATCACATAATAGATCTATATGTTTCTATGTGAAATGCTTATTATTAATATTTATGTGTACATTAGGTTAATTGACTATAATCATTTAAGGATTAGATGGGTTACCTTCTCTAATAGCATTACTTGGGAGTAGACATGATCGATGCATTTATGGTTATATGATTTGTTTATCTTGATTTGATAATGGGACACTTTTAGTATATGTCTGATGGTTAAATGGGTTTATGGAAGATAATAAATGATTTATATTTACATGATTATGTTATGATTCATTATTGTCATACAATATAGAAAAGAGATCATTTTGATACTAACCACTAATCCAATTATGCTTTGTTGATGTGACTATCAGAAGAGGGGAGGCAGTCATAGTTACTCCTCCAGGAGGTCCTCACGATGTCGCACTCTCCCTCCTTGTTTGAAATTGCTTGTACATATCTGTGTCTATATATATATATATATATATATATATATATATATATATATATTAGTGTACTTGGTTGGTGTTGCAAGATGTAGGTACTAGGCATCGACTCCACCTGGCTACATAGGTCTGAGCATGCCTTAAAAATCCTGGAACTATTGTCGTGTGGAAGTATTACCAAGATTACTCTCAAGGTTACCATGGACTTAGGTTTCTCTTTAAGAGGTTACCCTAGTTGGGGCATCCGAATGCACTATGTGATGTGGTCTTGTGAATTATGATTTGATGCCATTTTGTGATTTATGATGTGAGTTAGATTTATCCCTAACTAGTATATATATGTATATATATATTTATTATATATAAGTGTACATTGATTGTGTGCTATATAGGTATGTGTATATGTGGGTGCACATGCATATACCCATGCTTATATAAATAATAATATTTGTATGGATTTATTGATTGTTTTAGTGGTATGTTATCTAAAGTGAATTCAATGAAGTGTATTAAATAAATGTATTAAAAAGTGAAAATAATATTAATAATAGTAATAATAAAAATAAATGTTCTTTGTAGTAAAACTAGCTATCTAGGAGGGAGTTGAACTCGAGACCTCCTAGAAGTTAGGCTACTTGGTTTCCATGTGTGCTTAGTGGTTTTCTTGAAAGTTACTTGTTGGATGTTCTTGTTATGTTTTCCTTCATGGTTATTTTTAATTAAATTCATTAAAACTTTGTTAAGTTCTTACGGGAATAATTGGTTTAATTTTTCAACCAACTATGGAAGTTGGAGAAGTTGCTTCCCGTAAAGAAACTCCTCCAACCACATAGTTGGAGGATAAATGTTTGAAGATTTTGTGTGCGAAAGAGGATAATAATTTTTGGAAGATTTTTTTTTCTTTTGAGTGGTTTGTAAATGGTTTTTCCATAATTTTTTCATGAAATTTATGTGAGTTTGAGAGTCTTTGGTTGGGGAAGTCTTATGTGTGATGATTTCTTTGAGTTGATTGCTAGAGGAAGATTTTCAGAAGGGCATCTACTCAAGGCTGGAAAGTTTGCAGAGAGTCTCCAACCAAGGGAGGATGATTCTCTATAGGACCCCAGGTAGGGTCTAAACTAGGATGTACTTCCATTCTTCCCATGTGCATGATTATGTATATGATTGATATGTTACTCGATGAGAATGTGATGGTTTATTTCTATTTGAGAATGAGAACTATAGATATGTTTGTTTATTTTTTGTGTATTTGAAATATGTTTCCGGGAAGTAATTTTTATGAATGTTTGTTTGTTCACTGTGGTGAAATCTTCTTGGGAAGGTAGAAGTGGTTTCAATCATGTAGGATAGTGTATTATATTGTTATTGAACATATTATGAATGCTTCCAAAATTTAGAATTGTTGTTTCAACCTTACTAGTCCATGTCGGTTTATGCACCACCTTTTCTTGTCCAAATTTAGAATAGTTTTGTTAGATAGATAAGATGGATTGATGAGCCATTCTTGAAGGGAAACTAGGAGATCTCAAATGGGTCATGCTTAGATGAGGCAGCCACAGTCCCCATAATGCCTAGTTTTACCTACAAGACATAGTTGACTATTATGTTTTGCAGTTTCTATCAGTTTAGTATTGACCGAGCAGGTCGGTCTACTATTGACTGAGCTAGGTTGGTTCAGTGTTGACTGAGCCAGGTTGATTTAGTGTTAACCAAGGGACATCAGTGTAGTATTAATCGAGGGTGGTCGGTGTAGTGTCAATCAAGGCTGGTTGATGTAGTAGTAACCGAGGGAGGTCGGTGTAGTATTAACCGAGGGTGGTTGATGTAGTTTTAACCAAGGATGGTCAATGTAGTAGTAACTGAGGGAGGTCAGTGTAGTGTTAACTAAGGAAGATAGGAATGTTAGTGTGAACTGAGATAGATAGGAAAATACAATTATAACATTTAAGTATAAGTTATAAGTTTACATACTTTAATTTCTTTTACTTTAAGTTATACTTGTATAAAGGGTTTAGGTGTTTTCTTAAAAATTAGAGTTAGCCAAATTTCAGGCACGTGAGATTTTGCAGAGCATGGTGTTTTGGCATATGAAATTTTGAGTAAACTTTAAATATGTTCATTTCTTGTTTTTTTGGGATTATATGGTGCATTTAGATGCCTGAATAAGGTTTAGGATGTGTTTTAGGGATCAGAATTAGAGTTAGGGTTCTCCAATGGACTAGGACTGTTCTAGGGCCTCCTAAATGTTTCCTATTCTTTTCTTTTTCTATGCTTTGATTCTAGTTCTTGAAAGTATTTACGATGTATTTTATTTCAAGTATGATGTATTTTTTATGTGTGAAGTTTGTATCACCTATGTACATTTGTTACTTTTTTTATTGAGGTTACATGGTTTACTTATGATGATTTTGCACTTGGCATAGATTTGTGCTTAGTTTATGAGGCTAGGATTCGTCTTGATGGCCAGTGTGCACGAGAGGGTTCCTCAGACCTATAAATGAGCCTTGGAAAGTTTTACTTGTGAATGGGAAAGCTTTTATGTTTCTCCTTGAGATGTCTTGTGATAGACATTCTTCCAATGGTTCATGTTATGTATATGGCTAAGGTTAGGACTTGTCCTGAGGGCCTGAGTGTACGGGGGAGTTTCCTAAACCTATGAATCAGGACTTGGAAGTGTTATCTTGTTTTGTGACTTGTGATGGGGTAAGGGAATAGGAACCTTAAGTGAGTGGCTCACCATAGGTGTTAGAACCCTAAAGTGGTTGCTAGAGGATCCTATGGGTGGGTTTGTAAAAAGTGATAACCTTAAAAATTAACCTGGGAAGGAGGGCTTTGAAAGATAATGAAAGAAAACATTAATGGCCACATAGATCTGATTGGAGTACCGAGACTAGGGATAACTATCAGGATGGATCCCTATTCATAAAGGGGGGACCGGGGTTACATGGTTGCCAGGAAGGATCCCAATATACAAGTTGTGTGATGACACTCACTTAGGTGATCTCCTAGAACCTTAACCTCGGTGTTATAATATGATGATATTTTATGTGCTTTATTCTTGCTCTTTTGAGTCTTAGATTGATTGGATTTTTGAGACTTATATTTCCTTAAGTTCTTGAGAGCACCTTGGTTCTATCTCCTAGCACGAGGGGTGGAGCTTTACTAGTTTCACATGGTTGGGTGGAAAATCTCTTTCAAGGTATTGTTCATGGTTCATGTCATGGCCGAGATTCTATGTTTTTCAGTGGTGAAGATTCTATTTTTGTATCATGTATCTCTATCTTTTATTATCAAGATGTAAAGATGTATTATAAGCCCTTGGGCAACTTGATGTAATCATCTTTCTATATGCCTTTGGGCAATGTGCAGTAACTGTAATTATGTTTGTAAAATTGTAAGGAATAAGCTGTGTATATGTGAAGGGTAGAATCATGAATCTAAAGAAGGGGTTGAATATGGTTATATCAATGAGTAATTTCTTACCTTATATCTCTTGTGAATTTTAAATGAAATTGAAAGTAATGGTTCTATGCAAACCTTTGTAATGAAAGTACTTATGGATGTAAACTTCTTTGGAAGGAAACTTGTTTTGATATTTGGTTAGTGAAAACATGTGCTAAGTAATGGGATGTGATTTTTTAAATGTATATTTCAAATTGACTAAATGTAATTTTTTAAGTAAGTAAATGAAATACTTGATAATGGTAATTGAATTCATTAAGGGAACCTTAAGGAATGTACTTGTGGATGGTAATGATGATATGTTAGAGTGTAGAAAAAAATTTAGTTGTAATTTTAGGTCATTGACCTGACTCCTTATGTGTTCCCTGGCGGGGACATTACATTTGGTATCAGAGCCCTAGGTTGCTACATTGGGAGCTCTAGGGTCTATTTGCATTTAATTTAGTTCTTCTCATTATTAATTTATGCCAACTCAATGGGTATACTTATGCTACAACACTTTTCCTAGATGCTTTCCAACACTGTAGAGGATGTGAGGAATCAAAACATAAATTATGACTTGGGAGAGTCTCGAATAAGAAAACTGTAATGACTAATTTTTCTAAAACTAGAGCCAATTGAAAACAAAGTTAGCCATGAGGAGGCAACTCATTCTGACCATTATGATAAGGATAGAACATAAGCCCTAGGTTGTTCTTCTAAAAACCTTTGGAATCATACTTGTTCTACTCGCAATACTTGAACCTATCATGTTTCTCTGTCTGATGTTTTCTTCTGGCCTACCGAGCTTGAATACATTGTGTGTTCTCTTTTTAAAGTATACTTTATGTTAACAAACTTGACCATTAGACTTAAAAGGTATGTTTTCTATATTTCTACCATAATCTATTGCAAGAAATGAGTATCTAAAATTATTATAAGATTCATGTTTTTAAAATAGGTGGTCAAGAATTCTTGATGCTTGGGTGTTGTGTTCTTATCCTTGTTCTAAAAAGATCTTAAAAAAATGATAAGGAAAGTTCTTGATCTTAATTTATGATTTTATGAAGATTACTATGAATGAATGCCAAAATATTTTTGAAAAATTATATACTTTACTTCCCTATAAATGCTAGATAACACCATGATTGTTATGTCTAATTATTTAAGGCTAGATAGATTTGAAACATTTTGTACTTATGGTTGGGAATAAGGGATGATTAGGTTTCTAGGACAAAAATTATTGTAATATTGAATGGTTTAAAAACATGTCTAGTAAATGTATCTTTTATCTTTCCTCAAGAATTTAGGGATTTATGAACTTATATTTTCTTGAAAATTGAGATAACATGTTGAACTTAGGTAATATCTGATATTTCAAAATATGGAAAGATTAAGAAGAATCTCTTTTTTTCATACCGTCTTAAGTAATTAATTAAGTCTATTGTCGAATCAGATGTGTCTCTCCCTTCTTTCTCTAGAAATATGTTTAAAAGGCTAAAGTTCATAAGGGAAAATCAATGTGTCACAATAAGGAGAATTTTCTTAGGAAACCCTTGGGTAAAGGACCCGTGTCCCCAAGGTTTTGTAATAAATGGGACTAAAATACACAATTATTTGAAAGTAGAAGTGTTTGATTATATGCTATCAATTTTAAATTATATATGATCCATGTAAGTGGTGTGAATTAAAACAAAGAAAAATCATCAACTATAAGGAAAGAATATGATATTAACAAAATTATGTAGTAATTATTTACTTTATTGGAATTTTGTGTGTGAAATAAGATTTGAATCTAACAACATTGCTAGTATATAGGGATGCTAAGTTATTATGAAAGGAATAATGATATGTTTATTAGAAGACAAATTTTCTAACTGTGCTATAATGGAAATAGTAGAAGAATGAGAATTTGTAGGTAATGGTATAGATATCATTTTGAAGACGCAAGACTTGTAGTTCCTCCTCAAGTGTTATTTTTATTTAAATGTGTGTACAAAAGGTTAGTGGGTTGAACATATTATTTTCATTAAATAAGAGGATAGCCGTAGGACTCATGTATTTCTCTTCCTCTATTAAAGAATCTATGACTTTTATTTTGGAATATGGTAGGAATCCTAACAAATTGGTTAAGTTTGGGAAAGTATTTATACTCAAAAGAAGCTTATTATAAATTTATGAGATATGGAATTGGTTAAATGGCTAGTTAATAAGTAATATTGATGAAGCTCTTGTTGGAAATATTCAAGACTAGCCAAGTTACTAAGAGGGGAGGGGTGAATCAATAACTTGAAATTTTTTTTACAAGTTGTAGATCTTAACAATATTCCAAATAACATTTAGCTCATTGATCTAATTGCATATGAGAAACTGAAAACATAAAAGCATTCATAATACTTGCACACAATTATTTGGTGACCCAGAAACCTTCCAAATAGAAAGTAAAATTGGGGTGGGGATGATACCCATAGAACCTCAATACTGTAGTATAAAGTTGGCCGGTTTAGGCTTACAATGATCACTTCTGATGATCTACCCTATTAGGAGCAATTAGGACTACTAGGTCCACCTTGTTAGAGGATTTACAAACATACAATGAAGTATGCACTCAGTTAAGAGATTTTACAAAAGATTGTTAAGTCTACCCTGTTAAAGGATTTGATGTTGATTCACCTATTAGGATGAAACAGTATATCTCTTACTTGCAACTGAATTTGCTGACTGAGATTTCTTGATGTACCAATCACCTTCTATGATAAATATGTCTCTACTACTCCTTATACTATTGTAGCCCCTTGTAATTTGCTTATCTCTACTTTCCATGCATCTTCGCATATGCACATACACTTGTCATATATTTCCATTTACACACTTCTCTATTGGATGTGATACAAAAAATTACTTATATATCAATCCAATAAAATAATTACAAAGTTGGGTAACATACAAGTTAACAAAAGTATTACTGAGTCGGCCCAAATATATTTACATGGTTTTTGTAAACTGACTTGGTGACTTTCTGATACACGGCATCCATTGCATTTCTCAGCATCATCATGCACTCAATAGAAGTGGAGGCTCAGTCCATACTAACCACTCAGTCATTGTTATGAACTCAGTATACACTGGAGACTCGATAGATATAGTGTCACTCGGTAGAAATTGAATTCCCTATTTACCATGCTGGCACTCGGTAAACACTGCTCATCTCGTCACTCGGTAATGATAACTCGGTAAGCACTGCGAAGCTTAGTCTGCTCGGTAAGCACTGTTCTGCTCGGATTGCTTAGTAAGCATACAGAATCTGAATAAGTGTTGTCACTAATGACAAACATAACTTAATGCCAACAATCTCCCCCTTTGGCATTAGTGACAAAAAAACTTATTTTCCAAAACTTATATACAAAATCATGCTAATTCTAATTTTGATTTTTGAAAAATTTATCTTTGTCATTCTGCTGTATATATATTTCATGTCTCCCCCATATAGTATACATATCATATCATATACAAATATCTTATATCTCCTCATATTTATATTTCCTATTTTTTTCATATACTTTCTCCCCCTTTCATATCTCTCATATCTTTCCATACATCTCCCCTTATCTTATATACTTTCTCCCCCTTTTTGACAATAATTCCAAAGGTGTGTATACAAACAATTTACATGCAGATACCAAAATGTGAGAGGAATTCAGAATGTACCTTAATAATTAGTGCCAGAGTTCTATCCTAATTTTCTTGCAAAATCTTGCATGTATGGAGTGCAACTTGGACTTCTACAGAGAGTTCAATCATATGGTCTGCAATAGAAAAATTGTTGTCATCGATCAATGTTTTTGAATGAACAATATGCTTCTGCATTGTATCCATGATGGGAAGGATCATATTTTGAATGTCTATTAGTGTTGACTAGATCCTTGCTTGCTCTTTCAATAATTTTGACTGCATATCAGATAAGAATCTAATTTTCATATGATGTGCAAAGCTTGAACTAGGTTCAAGTTGCAGCTTTTGTGCACTGAATTTCAAATCCTCATCAATTTTATTCAATTTTTCCTTAACTTCCTTTGAGAACTTGGCAACATTACATACCTTGACAAAAAATGATGTTACCTTGGAATAGGAGGACTCAATGTTAGTCAAAATAAAAATAGCTCTACCTGATTTATAGCTATTTGCTGAGCAATATGCTCAAGCACTTTATTGTCAAACTTCTTTTCTGCCTTCTCAAGCAACTTATCTAATCCAGAAGAATCCTCATTAAACTTAGTTATTGCCTCTGCCAACTATAACAAAATGTGTTGAGAGGAATCAATTTCAACACCTATAGCCTCTGTTAGAATGTTCTTGGCATCTTCTATGATCTTATACTCCTTGTCTCTTTCCTCTTTTAATTTCTTCTGCTTTGCCTTCTTTTGGAGGAGTTCACCAACTGTTTGCATTTGGTCTATAGTAATATTTGCAAAATCTAATTGTGGAATTTCTATCTCCTCATCCAAATCTATATCTTCTTCTATATCTTTACTCCTGCTCAAAAATCTTGTACTCGGTTGAGCCTTAGGTCCAACTATCATTGTACTTAATGCTTTTTAAGTAGAAATTATTGTAGACACAATAGGATTTGCAGTGAAAAATGGTATAGTCCCAACTCATGGAAAACTTGACGAACCCAAAACTAAAGTATGCACAACTGTAGTATCAAAAACTGAGGTACTTACCGAAGTATCCAAAATTGAAGTACTTACTACTGTAGAACTCAAAATTGGAGAAGGTACTAAAGTAGATGTTGGAGACTACAACTCAGTAGAAGAAGGAGGTTGTAGCTCGATGGATGAAGTGGTAGCCACTTATGTCATTGATACATTGAGCTGTGTGTGAGCTAAGGATGATTGGACATTTGATGTATCTATTGGATTTGTCACAATCATACTTGCCAAAGCTATCTTTGAGCTAGATGTAGCAATTTTTGCTGGAGAGTGAGGAAGTGAGGCAATTACTTTTGTAACTATCTGAATAGTATCATCTTCCTCGTCATTTTTCTTGGCTTCCTCGGTGGCTTCTTCCTCTACTTCTTCTTCAACTTCAATACTATCTAGCTGAACTATTTATATGGTAGCTTCTTCTTCTTTATCTTCATCACTGTCATCTTCAATATATTTTATGACAACAGTTTCAACACTTGGTTTGTGAAGATGATAGATGTTTTTCCATGTAGTAGTGGCACTCTTTACAACTGATTCTACATTTTTTATCAGAATCAGACAAGTTTTGAATCTGAGTGTCATCTTACTCTCATTTTCTTTCAATGCCTTATTAACTTCAGTATTTTTCAAATTTGGCATTAACTATCTTAAGGTTTGAGCATATATATCTTTGACAATTTGCCTTACTTTCTCCCATCTCATCTTGACTTTATCCAATAGAACACCTAGAATTGGTGAAGCCATATCATCAAGTGAGTACTTCCATTACCCCATTTTCTCAATAATAGCATCTTCAATCTCCTTCTGCTCTGTCTCTATTCTAATTTTATACTTGAGAGATTTGAAGTTTGTCATTCCAAATCCTTCTCTCAAATTCTTAATGTCTTCTTCAAATGTGGGAGGAGGCCTTTTGAATACTACATCACCACTATTTTTACCTACCATGCCACTTGTTTTTCTTGTGAAGACTACAGTAGATTGTTTAGGTGCCTTGGTGATCATTGCCTTCCCTTTCTTCTTCATAGGTACTTGTTCTTCTTCACTCTCATCCTTTTCCTCTTCTTCTTCAATGTCCTCTCCTTTTCCCTCGGTTAACATTAGAGGTGTGCTAGATTGCATCTTGGCCATCCTCCTTCTACCTTTATTAACTACCTATGGGAGCTTTATGCTTAGTTCTATTCTTAGCTTTGCTTCATCATATGTTCCAAAGTATGGAGCCTTTGGATTAACAGGTTCATTTATTAGGGCTTCAATTATGTCCTTGGTTTCATCAATATTTACCTCATAGGGAAGAGGTTTCACCCATATAGTTCTTGGTCTTACTGCCTGAATATATACTCTATCATAGTCCACCATAAAAAAAACATCATCTTTGTAATCTTCCACTAACTTTTGTGGAATCCTGAATCTATTGTTCATCTTTTCTTTAAAAGTTTCAAAATAGTTGTCCATTAGCCTCTCAAAATTCTCACCCATTTTAGCAATATATTCATTTATCTGATATAGTACAGGCACATCTTTCCTCCATTCTACCGAGCCTTTTGATGGGAAAAACTTTTCAACATAGAAAAATAGACAAGTCAACAGTGAGCCAAACTTACATGGATTGTTCTTTGAAGCTTGAATGCTCTCCATATTCTTGTTGAACTACTTCAACAAAAAATCTGCAAGGTCATATGTCAGATTGTTCTTTACAATCTTATATGCTAGGTCAACTGCTTCACATTGAACACTATTCTACCGGTTTGAACTATATATCTTGTGGGCTATGACATGTGTGCCAAATTTCAACTCTGCATCAGTTATACTGCTTATCTTCATACCTCTACCATCCCACTCAGCTAGGGTTTTCTTTTTTAGCTCCGCTCGACCTAGGGTTTTTGTAGATTTTTCCTTGGTAAGCATGGGAAGACCTGTAACTTAGTGAATCATCTTCTTTGTGATCTCTATTCATTGCTCAAGCCAAATTTGGCCTTCATGCACTTAGCTTAGGATATATCTAATCCATTTTATTTGGAAACTCTGAGGCAAGTGGATGATATGTGTCAAACCCTTATCTTCCAAATGTTTATACTCCGGTTTCAGAACACCATTAAAACATAATTCATTTCGAGCAACATCTATTTCTAGGGTTCCAAGCTCTTGAATTGTACCTTTAAAATGACTATGAATATCATTAACAAGAAGTACCTTGGGAGGGATCTGAGATTGAGCTCCACTTGGTTCTAGGGTTTTTGCAACCGCGGGCATGAGTTTAAAATCCGGTGCTTTCCATTCTCCTTGGACCAACATTTCTGAACCTTTCTTCACTTTGGTGCTAGTTGATGCCATGGTAGCTCGGTAGACAAAGAAAATTCTTCAAAAAATTTCTATTGCAAATTTTTCTTCGTATCACTTGATCACACTAAGAAATCTCTCTTCTCTCAATATGCTAAAATTCATGGTGAAGAATGAACTCAATTTCATGCCTTTTTGTTAAAACTTTTCCATTAATGCTTAGTACAGAAGTAGGTAAGTTCAGCATTGTACTGGATAGGCTGTCATCCACTATTGCATTGATTACTCAGTGAAGACTCTGCAACTCGGCAATCATAAGAATTCATACTACTCCGACCATACTCGATGACCTCATGAAATTTGGTTACTCCTGACCTTTCTCGGTGGTAACTGATACTAAACTTCTTAGTGATCCTTCTATATCTTGCATACTGATTTGGATCTTTCTTTCTTTCAATTATGGAACTATTTGGAATTTGTCTATGATGATACAGTTCCAGTGCTTTCTTGGAGACTTAGTTAGAATTGAGAGAGCCACCCTCTTCATGAGTGACTTCATTACTTGGACTGGTTTGCTCGGTAGGTTTAGGAATCCATTGTTGTCTCATTTTCTTCCTGATGCTATCTACTTTTGCTTTCTTTTCATCTTCAAATCTACCTATATTCATGTAATTTTTAGCTATATGACCAAGTTCAGTGCATGTATAACATCTTATGGTAGTATCTCTTTTTCTCAAGTGATGCCTTACACAATTTATGCTAATGTGTCCATATTCTCCACAGTAATGACACCTACACCAAGTGTTGTAATCCCAACCAAATATTGCTTTCATGATTTGTTCTACTGGATTGGATGTTTTAGATTTGCATTCAGATGCCTTGTGACCCTGTTTGTTACATTTGTGACATTTGCCTTAAAATCTTGGTTTCTCCTTGCATTCATTTTCCTTATGACCATGCTGATTGCAATTGTAGCATTTTCCATTGAATTTTTCTTTTCCATTACTCCAACATTTGTTTGAAGTATGACCTATTTTTCCATAGTGATTGGAGGATTCACCTTCCTCTTTGTATCCAAGTCCTGCTTTTCCTTTTTTCTTATGTAGCTGATTCATATCTTCTTGAGATTTCATCATTCTCTCATTGATTTTCCTTTCAGTGTTTAGGTCATTCACCAATCTTAAACTAATTTTCTTTTTAGATCTCAGCTCCTCTCTTATCCTTTCATTTTCTGATGTCAAAGTCAATATTTTTTCATTTGCAATGGAGACTTGATCAATAAGGTTTTCTAGCTGAAGAGTTTGATTCTAGATTTCATTTTTCTTTCCATCTATTTCATCTTTCATCTTGTTTCTTTGTTCCAAGATTTCACAGAATCTTGTTGACTGAATTTCTTGTTCTCTTTTCAATTTTCTTACTTCTTGCAGAGATTGATTCTTTTCTAGGAGTTCTTTGATTGCATTGTTTGCTTCATCTGAGCTTCTTGAAGGGAAAAAATCTTCAATCTTTTCTTCAACATACTGGTGGTTATTCATTTGATTTGCAAGTTCCTTCCTTCTTTTTAGGGATTGGGAAAGATGCTCTTTGGCTTCCTTGATTTGAGCTATGGCCATTTCTAGATCTAGCTTTTCATTTTCAATTACTTTGTTAAGTCTAAATATCTCCATTGTCTTGGATCTTTACTCAAGCTATCAAAATTTATCTTGAGAACCACAAATCTTTGATACCAATTGTTGGAAATATTCAAGACTAGCCAAGTTACTGAGAGGGGAGGGGTGAATCAGTAACTTGAAATTTTTTTAACAAATTGCAGATCTTAACAATATTCCAAATAACATTTAGCTCATTGATCTAATTGCATGCATGAGAAACTGAAAACATAAAAGCATTCATAATACTTGAACACAATGATTTGGTGACCCAAAAACTTTCCAAATAGAAAGTAAAACTGGGGTGGGGATGATACCCACAGAACTTCAATACTGTAGTCTAAAGTTGGCTGATTAAGGCTTACAATGATCACTTCTGATGATCTACCTTGTTAGGAGCAATTAGGACTGCTAGGTCCACCTTGTTAGAGGATTTACAAACATACAATGAAGTATGCACTTGGTTAAGAGATTTTACAAAAGATTGTTAAGTCTACCCTATTAAAGGATTTGATGTTGATTCAACTGTTAGGATGAAACATTATATCTCTTACTTGCAACTAAATTTTTTGATTGAGATTTCTTGATGTACTGATCACCTTCTATGATAAATATGTCTCTACTGCTCCTTATACTATTGTAGTGCTTTGTAATTTGCTTATCTCTACTTTCCATGCATCTTCGCATATGCACATACACTTGTCATATATTTCCATGTACACACTTCTTTGTTGGATGTGATACCAAACATTACTTATATATCAATCCAATAAAATAATTACAAAGTCGGCTAACATAAAAGTTAACACAAGTATTACTGAGTCAGCCCAAATATAGTTACACGATTTTTGTAAACTGACTTGGTGACTTTATGATACACGACATCCACTGCATTACTCGGCATTATCATGCACTTGGTAGAAGTGGAGGCTTGGTCCATACTAACCACTTGTCCATAGTTACGGACTTGGTATACACTGGAGACTCGATAGATACAATGTCACTTGGTAGAAATTGAATTCCCTGTTTACCATGCTAGCACTCGGTAAACACTCCTCATCTAATCACTCAATAATGATAACTCGGTAAGCACTATTCTACTCAGATTGCTCAGTAAGCATACAGAATCTGAATATAATCTATTGCAAGAAAGGAGTATCTAAAATGATTATAAGATTCATGTGGTTAAAATAGGTGGTCAATAATTCTTGATACTTGGGTGTTGTGTTCTTATCCTTGTGCTAAAAAGATCTTAAAAATATGATAAGGAAAGTTGTTGATCTTAATTTCTGATTTTATGAAGATTACTATGAATCAATGCCAAAATATTTTTGAAAAATTATATACTTTACTTCCCTATAAATGCTAGATAACACCATGATTGTTATGTCTAATTATTTAAGGCTAGATAGATTTGAAACATGTTGTACTTATGCTTGGGAATAAGGGATGATTAGGCTTCTAGGACAAAAAGGATTGTAATATTGAATGGTTTAAAAACATGTCTAGTAAATGTATCTTTTATCTTTCCTCAAGAACTTATGGATTTATGAACTTATATTTTCTTGAAAATTGAGATAACATGTTGAACTTAGGTAATATCTGATATTTCAAAATTTAGAAAGATTAAGAAGAATCTCTTTTTTTCATACCCTCTTAAGTAATAAATTAAGTCTATTGTCGAATTAGATGTGTCTCTCTCTTCTTTCTCAAGAAATATTTTTAAAAGGCTAAAGTTCATAAGGGAAAATCAATGTGTCACAATAAGGAGAATTTTCTTAGGAAACCCTTGGGTAAAGGACCTGTGTCCCCAAGGTTTTGTAATAAATGGGAATAAAATACACAATTACTTGAAAGGGGAAGTGTTTGATTATATGGCAAGAATTTTAAATTATATATGATCCGTGTAAGTGGTGTGAATTGAAACAAGGAAAAATCATCAACTATAAGGAAAGAATATGATATTAACAAAATTATGTAGTAATTATTTACTTTATTGGAATTTTGTGTGTGAAATAACATTTGAATCTAACAACATTGCTAGTATATAGGGATGATGAGTTATTATGAAAGGAATAATGATATGTTTATTAGAAGACAAATTTTCTAACTGTGCTATAATGGAAATATTAGAAGAATGAGAATTTGTAGGTAATGGTATAGATATCATTTTGAAGATGCAAGACTTGTAGTTCCTCCTCAAGTGTTCTTTTTATTGAAATGTGTGTACAAAAGGTTAGTGGGTTGAAGATATTATTTTCATTAAATAAGAGGATAGCCATAGGACTCGTGTATTTCTCTTCCGTTATTAAATAATTTATGACTTTTATTTTGGAATATGGTAGGAATCCTAACAAACTGGTTAAGGTTGGGAAAGTATATATACTCGAAAGAAGATTATTATAAATTTATGGGATATGGAATTGGTTAAATGGCTAGTTAAAAATTAATATTGATGAAGCTCCGGCTTAATGAATCATGTTAAATTTCTTCAGAATACATTTATGTGTATTGTTGTAATACACCACTATTAAATTGTTATAATAGAATCCTAAAAAGTATCTTAGGTTTCATTATTTGGAAAGGATGTGTATTCCATCTTATGTGTAAGTTTGATATTAGTGATGTCCCTATAAGTTTACCATAGGCTTGATGAGAAAAATAAACTGGTTGCATAAATAGAATTATTTCTAGCTTATGTCATAAAATTGTGTGTTGTTATATGTGGAAATTCAATGTTAGAATGATTTTGGTTTGAAATATTTACCAAGGAAGTCATGTAATAGTAATATCTTATGTATACGCATCATGAAGAAATAACCCATATAACAATTTGTATCTAATCTAGGGAATGAAATTTGAATTCTTAATTGAATTACATAATCCTTAAATATGGTTTTCTATTAAAAGAATTCCTAAGGTGAAAATTATACCTAATATATCAATGATACAATAAATTAGAAATGTTTGTAAAAAGCTTATTTTATGTATGATCAATGGCTCAAAAACATCCAACTTCTAGGAATAAGTCAAATCTTAGGGAGGGATGATGTAATGCCCCTCCAACCCTATCAAGTCTTGGTTATGTTCACTTGAAATTAGGAAGGACTATATGTGAGAATGATCCCGCTTGAGATGGTTTCTTAAACCAAACCTCTTCCAACATACCATAACTTCATATTTTAATGTGGGAAATAACAATACTTACATAAGTATGTCCCTTTATATCTTCATGTGTGTCAGCGATAGGATCACTTGATAGATCTATATGTTTCTATGTGAAATGCTCATTATTAATATTTATGTGTACATTAGGTTAATTGACGATAAGAATTCAAGGGTTAGATGCATTACCTTCTCTAATAGTATTACTTGGGATTACACATGATCAATGCATTTATGGTTATATGATTTGTTTATCTTGATTTGATAATGGGACACTTTTAGTATATGTCTGATGGTTAAATGGGTTTGTGAAAGATAATAAATGATTTATATTTACATAATTATGTTATGATTCATTATTTTCATACAATATAGAAAAGAGATCATTTTGATACTAACCACACTAATCCAATTATGCTTTGTTGATGTGACTGTCGGAAGAGGGGAGGTAGTCATAGTTACTCCTCCAGGAGGTCCACACGATGTCGCACTCTCCCTCCTTGTATGTAATTTCTTGTACATATGTATATATATATTGGTGTACTTGGTTGGTGTTACAAGATGCAGGTACCAAGCATCGACTCCACCTAGCTACACAGGTCTGAGTGTGCCTTAAAACTCCTCGAACTATTGTTGTGTGTAGGTATTACCAAGATTACTCTCAAGGTTACCATGGACATAGGTTTCTCTTTAGGAGGTTACCCTAGTTGGGGCATCCGAATGCACTATGTGATGTGGTCTTGTGAATTATGATTTGATGCCATTTTGTGATTTATGATGTGAGTTAGATTTATCCCTAACTAGTATATATATATATATATATATATATATATATATATATATATATATATATATATATATATATATATATATATATATATATATATACATATATATATATATATATATATATATATACATATATATATATATATATATACATATATATATATATATAGATATATATCTATGTGTATATATATATCTATGTGTATATATATATCTATGTGTATATATATATATATGTGTATATATATATATATGTGTATATATATATATATATATATATATATATATATATATATATATATATATATCTGTGTGTGTGTGTGTGTACATTGATTGTGTGCTATATAGGTATGTGTATATGTGGGTGCACACACATATACCCATGCTTATATAAAATAATAATATTTGTATGGATTTATCGATTGTTTTATTGGTGTGTTATCTAAAGTGAATTCAATGAAGTGTATTAAATAAATGTATTAAAAGTGGAAATAATATTAATAATAGTAATAATAAAAATAAATGCTCTTTGTAGTAAAACTAGCTATCTAGGACGGAGTTGAACTCCAGACCTCCTACAAGTTAGGCTAGTTGGTTTCCATGTGTGCTAAGTGGTTTTCCTGAAAGTTACTTGTTGGATGTTCTTGTTATGTTTTCCTTCATGGTTATTTTTAATTAAATTCATTAAAACTTTGTTAAGTGCTTATGGGAATAATTGGTTTAATGTTTCAACCAACTATGGAAGTTGGAGAAGTTGCTTCCTGTAAAGAAACTCCTCCAACCACATAGTTGGAGGATAAATGTTTGAACATTTTGTGTGCGAAAGAGGATAATAATTTTTGGAAGATTTGTTTTTCTTTTGAGTGGTTTGTAAATGGTTTCTCCAGAAATTTTTGGTGAAAGTTATGCGAGTTTGAGAGTCTCTAGTTGGTGAAGTCTTATGTGTGAGGATTGGTTGGAGTTGATTGCCAGAGGAAGATTTTCAGAAGGACATCTACTGAAGGCTGGAAAGTTTGCAGAGAGTCTCAAACCAAGGGAGGAAGATTCTCCATAGGACCCCAGGTAGGGTCTAAACTAGGATGTACCTCCATTCTTCCCATGTGCATGATTATGTATATGATTGATATGTTACTCATTGAGAATGTGATGGTTTATTTCTATTTGAAAATGAGAACTATATATATGTTTGTTTTTTTTTGTATTTGAAATATGTTTTTGGGAAGTAATTTTTATGAATGTTTGTTTGTTCACTATGGTGAAATCTTCCTAGGAAGGTAGAAGTGGTTTTGATCATGTAGGATAGTGTATTATATTGTTATTGAACGTATTATGAATGCTTCCAGAATTTAGAACTATTGTTTCCGCCTTATTGGTTCATGTCAGTTTATGCACCACCTTTTCTTGTCTAGATCTAGAATAGTTTTGTTAGATAGATAAGATGGATTGATGAGCCATTTTTGAAGGGAAACTGGGAGATCTCAAATGGGTCATGCTTAGATTAGGCAACCACAGTCCCGATAATGCCCAGTTTTACCCGCAAGACACAGTTGACTGTCATGTTTTGCAATTTCTGTCCATTTAGTATTGACCAAGTAGGTTGGTCTGGTATTGACTAAGCTAGGGTGGTTTAGTTTTTATCAAGGGAGGTCAGTGAAGTATTAACTTAGGGTGGTTGGTGTAGTGTCAATCAAGGGTGGTCGGTTTAGTAGTAACTGAGGGAAGTCGATGTAGTATTAACCGAGGGTGGTCAATGTAGTGTTAACCGAGGGTGGTCGACATAGTAGTAACCGAGGGAGGTCGATGTAGTGTTAACTAAGGAAGATAGGAATGAAAGTGTTAATCAAGCAAGATAGGATTGGTAGTGTGAATTGAGCTAGATAGGGAAATACAATTATAACATTTAAGTATAAGTTTACATACTTTAATTTCTTATACTTTAAGATATACTTGTATAAAGGGTTTAGGTGCTGTCTAAGATGATTGAGATAGGTTCCAGATTCATACAAGTTAAGATGCAATTTCTAATTTTGATTTTTCTTAAAAATCAGACTTAGCCAAATTTCAGGCACGTGAGATTTTGTAGAGCATGGTGTTTTGGCATATGAAATTTTGTGTAAACTTTAAATTTGTTCATTTCTTGTTTTGTTTGGATTATATGATGCATTTAGATGCTTGAATAAGGTTTTGGATGTTTTTTAGGGATCAAAATTAGAGTTAGGGTTGTCCAATGGACTAGGACTATTCTAGGGCCTCCTAAATGTTTCCTATTCTTTTCTTTTTCTACGCTTTGATTCTAGTTCTTGAAAGTATTTACGATGTACTTTACTTCAAGTATGATGTATTTGTGATGTGTGAAGTTCATATCAGCTATGTACGTTCGTTACTTGTTTTGTTGAGGTTACATGGTTTACTTATGATGATTTTGCACTTGGGATAGATTTGTGCTTAGTTTATGAGGCTAGGACTCGTTTCGATGGCCAGTGTGCATGGGAGGGTTCCTTAGACTTATAAAGGATCCTTGGAAAGTTTTACTTATGCATGGGATAGTGTTTATGTTTCTCCTTGAGATGTCTTGTGATAGACATTCTTCAAATGGTTCCTGTTATGTATATGGCTAAGGTTAGGACTCATCCTAAGGACCTGAGTGCACAAGGGAGTTTCCTAAACCTATGAATCAGGAGTTGGAAGTGTTATCTTTCTTTGTGACTTGTGATGGGGTAAGGGAATAGGAACCTTAAGTGAGTGGCTCACCATAGGTGTTGGAACCCTAAAGTGGTTGCTGGAGGATCCTATGGGTGGGTTTGTAAAAAGTGATAACCTTAAAAATTAACTTGGGAAGGGGGGATTCAAAAGATAATGAAAGAAAACACTAATGGCCACACAGATCTGATTGGAGTACCAGGACTAGGGATAACTACTAGGATGGATCCCTATTCATAAAGGGGGGACCGAGGTTACATGGTTGCCAGGAAGGATCCCAATATACAGGTTGTGTGATGACACTCACTTAGGTGGTCTCCTAGAACCTTAACCTCAGTGTTATAATATGATGATATTTTATGTGCTTTATTCTTGCTCTTTTGAGTCTAAGATTTATTGGTTTTTTGAGACTTAGATTTCCTTAAAGTCTTGAGAGTACCTTAGTTCTATCTCCTATCATGGGGGCTGGAACTTTACTAGTTTAACATGGTTGGGTGGCAAATCTCTTTCGAGGTATTGTTTGTGGTTTGTGTCATGGCTGAGATTCTGAGTTGTTCAGTGGTGAAGATTCTATTTTCATATCATGTATCTCTATCTTTTGTTATCAAGATGTAAAGCCCCCTTGGGAAACTTGATGTAATCATCTTTCTATATGCCTTCCTGCAATGTGCAATAACTATAATTATGTTTGTAAAATTGTAAGGAATAAGTTATGTATATGTGAAGGGTAGAATCCTGAATCTAAAGAAGGGGTTGAATATGGTGAAATCAATGAGCAATTTATTACCTTATATCTCTTGTGAATTTTAAATGAAATTGAAAGTAATGGTTCTATGCAAACCTTTGTAGTGAAAGTACTTATGGATGTAAACTTCTTTAGAAGGAAACTTGTTTTGATATTTGGTTACTGAAAAGATGTGCTAAGTAATGGGATGAAATTTTTTAAATGTATATTTCAATGTGACTGATGTCGAGTTATTCAACTAGGTTTGATATAAATCTTTTACTAGATGTTTACAAGGTTATGGTTGATAATTTATGGAAGTTAAACTGATGGAAAAAATTATTCATTTAATGATTTATGTTGATTTCCAATATATGATTAAGGACTCTTAATGGAAAAGCTTAAATGAGTTTTGATGGTGCCTTTGAGTTGAGCATAGTTATGGTTAAGGGGTAAATAAATATGAAAGAATAAATGTGCTTAGTGGATGTGACAAGTAACGTGTGCTTCTTTCACTTCTAAAGGAAAATTACGTGTTAGTCGGTGAGGGAAATTAATTCCACTAGCTCATTAATGTAATTGGTTATGATGTGAAATGGAATTAATGTTAATTGAAGTTGTAATGAAAATAGAATTTGTTAGATTATGTAATTAAATGAAATAGTTGATAATGGTAATTGAATTCATTAAGGGAACCTTAAGGAATGTACTTGTGGATGGTAATGATGATATGTTAGAGTGTAAAAAAAAAATTGTTGTAATTTTAGGTCATTGACCTAATTCCTTATGGGTTCCCTGGTGGGGACATTACATTTGGTATTAGAGACCTAGGTTGCTAGACTGGGACCTCTAGGGTCTATTTTCATTTAATTTAGTTCTTCTTCTCATTATTAAGTTATGCCAACTCAATGGCTATACTTATGCTACAACACTTTTCCTAGATGCTTTCCAACACCGTAGAGGATGTGAGGAATCAAAACATAAATTATGACTTGGGAGACTCTCGAATAAGAAAACTTTAATGACTGATTTTACTAAAACTAGAGCCCATCGAAAAAAAATTTAGCCCTAAGGAGGCAACTCATTTTGACCATTATGATAAGGATAGAACACAAGCCCTAGGTTGTTCTTCTAAAAACCTTTGGAATCATACATGGCCTACACGCAATACTTGAGTCTATCATGTTTCTCTATCTGATGTTTTCTTCTAGCCTACCGAGCTTCAATACATTGTGTGTTCTCTTTTTAAAGTATCCTTTATGTTAACAAACTTGAGCATTCAACTTAAAAGGTATGTTTTCTATATTTCTACCATAATCTGTTGCAAGAATGGAGTATCTGAAATGATTATAAGATTCATGTGGTTAAAATAGGTGGTCAAGAGTTCTTGAAACTTGGGTGTTGTGTTCTTATCCTTGTTCTAAAAAGAACTTTAAAAAATGATAAGGAAAGTTGTTGGTCTTAATTTCTGATTTTATGAAGATTACTATGAATGAATGCCAAAATATTTTTGAAAAATTATATACTTTACTTCTCTATAAATGCTAGATAACACCATGATTGTTATGTCTAATTATTAAAGGCCAGATAGATTTGAAACATGTTGTACTTATGGTTGGGAATAAGGAATGATTAGGTTTCTAAAACAAAAAAGATTGTAATATTGAATGGTTTAAAAACATGTCTAGTAAATGTATCTTTTATCTTTCCTCAAGAACTTACGGATTTATGAGCTTATATTTTCTTGAAAATTGAGATAACATGTTGAACTTAGGTAATATCTAATATTTCAAAATATGGAAAGATTAAGAAGAATCTATTTTTTTCATACCCTCTTAAGTAATAAACTAAGTCTATTGTCAAATTTGATGTGTCTCTCCCTTCTTTCTCAAGAAATATGTTTAAAAGGCTAAAGTTCATAAGGGAAAATCAATGTGTCACAATAAGGAGAATTTGCTTAGGAAAACCTTGGGTAAAGGACCTATGTCCCCAAGGTTGTGGAATAAATTGGATTAAAATACACAATTACTTCGAAGGAGAAGTGTTTGGTTATATGGTAAGAATTTTAAATTGTATATGATCCGCGTAAGTGGTGTGAATTGAAACAAGGAAAAATCATCAACTATAAGGAAAGAATATGATATTAACAAAATTATGTAGTAATTATTTACTTTATTGGAATTTTGTGTGTGAAATAAGATTTGAATCTAACAACATTGCTAGTATATAGGGATGATGAGTTATTATGAAAGGAATAATGATATGTTTATTAGAAGACAAATTTTCTAACTATACTATAATGGAAATATTAGAAGAATGAGAATTTGTAGGTAATGGTATAGATATCATTTTGAAGATGCAAGACTTGTAGTTCCTCCTCAAGTGTTCTTTTTATTGAAATGTGTGTACAAAAGGTTAGTGGGTTGAACATATTATTTTGATTAAATAAGAGGATAGCCATAGGACTCATGTATTTCTCTTCCTCTATTAAAAATCTGACTTTTATTTTGGAATATGGTAGGAATCCTAACAAACTGGTTAAGTTTGGGAAAGTATTTATACTCGAAAGAAGCTTATTATAAATTTATGGGATATGGAATTGGTTAAATGGCTAGTTAATAAGTAAAATTGATGAAGCTCTAGCCTAATGAATCATGTTAAATTTCTTCAGAATATATTTATGTGTATTGTTGTAATACATCACTAATAAATTGTTATAATAGAATCCTGAAAAGTATCTTAGGTTTCATGATTTGAAAAGGATGTGTATTCCATCTTATGTGTAAGTTTCATAGTAGTGATGTCCCTATAAGTTTACCATAGGATTGATGAGAAAAAGAAACTAGGTGCATAAATAGATTTTTTTCTGGCTTATGTCATAAAATTGTGTGTTGTTATATGTGGAAATTCAATGTTAGAATGATTTTGGTTTGAAATATTTACCAAGGAATTCATGTAATAGTAATATCTTATGTATACGCATTGTGAAGACATAACCCATATACTAATCTTTATCTAATCTAGGGAATGAAATTTGAATTCTTAATTGAATTACATAATCCTTAAATATGGTTTTCTATTAAAAGCTTTCCTAAGGTGAAAATTATACCTAATATATCCATGATAGACTAAATTAGAAATGTTTGTAAAAACCTTATTTTATGTTTTATCAATGGCTTGAAAACATCTGACTTCCAGGAGTAAGTCAAATCTTAGGGAGGGATGATATAATGCCCCTCCAACCCTATCAAGTCTTGGTTATGTTCACTTGAAATTAGGAAGGGCTATATGTGAGAATGATCCTGCTTGAGATGGTTTCTTAAACCAAACCTCTTCCAATATACCATAACTTCATATTTTAATGTGGGAAATAACAATACTTACATAAGTATGTCCCTTTATATCTTCATGTGTGTCAGCGATAGGATCACCTGATAGATCTATATGTTTCTATGTGAAATGCTCATTATTAATATTTATGTGTACATTAGGTTAATTGACTATAATCATTTAAGGGTTAGATGTGTTACCTTCTCTAATAGCGTTACTTGGGATTAGACATTATCAATGCATTTATGGTTATATGATTTTTTTATCTTGATTTGATAATGGGACACTTTTAGTATATGTATGATGGTTAAATGGGTTTGTGAAAGATAATAAATGATTTATATTTACATGATTATGTTATGATTCATTATTGTCATACAATATAGAAAAGAGATCATTTTGATACTAACCACACTAATCCAATTATGCTTTGTTGATGTGACTATCAGAAGAGGGGAGGCAGTCATAGTTACTCCTCTAGGAGGTCCACATGATGTCACACTCTCCCTCCTTGTTTGTAATTGCTTGTACATATGTATATATATATTGGTGTACTTGGTTGGTGTTGCAAGATGCAAGTACCAGGCATCAACTCCACCTAGCTACATAGGTCTGAGCATGCCTTAAAACTCCTTGAACTATTGTTGTGTGGAGGTATTACCAAGATTACTCTCAAGGTTACCATGGACTTAGGTTTCTCTTTAGGAGGTTACCCTAGTTGGGGCATCCGAATGCACTATGTGATGTGGTCTTGTGAATTATGATTTGATGCCATTTTGTGATTTATCCCTAACTAGTATATATATGTATATATATATTTATGATATATAAGTGTACATTGATTGTGTGCTATATAGGTATGTGTATATGTGGGTGCACATGCATATACCCATGCTTATATAAATAATAATATTTGTATGGATTTATCGATTGTTTTAGTGGTATGTTATCTAAAGTGAATTCAATGAAGTGTATTAAATAAATGTATTAAAAAGTGAAAATAATATTAATAATAGTAATAATAAAAATAAATTCTCTTTTTAGTAAAACTATCTATCTAGGAGGGAGTTGAACTCAAGACCTCCTAGAAGTTAGGCTAGTTGGTTTCCATGTGTGCTAAGTGGTTTTCTTGAAAGTTACTTGTTGGATGTTCTTGTTATGTTTTCCTTCATGGTTATTTTTAATTAAATTCATTAAAAATTAGTTAAGTGCTTACGGAAATAATTGGTTTAATTTTTCAACCAACTATGGAAGTTGGAGAAGTTGCTTCCTGTAAAGAAACTCCTCCAACCACATATTTGGAGGATAAATGTTTGAAGATTTTGTGTGCAAAAGAGGATAATAATTTTTGGAAGATTTGTTTTTCTTTTGAGTGGTCTGTAAATGGTTTCTCCAAAAAATTTTGGTGAAAGTTATGTGAGTTTGAGAGTCTCTAGTTGGTGAAGTCTTATGTGTGAGGATTGGTTGGAGTTGATTGCTAGAGGAAGATTTTTAGAAGGACATCTACTGAAGGTTGGAAAGTTTGCAGAGAGTCTCAAACCAAGGGAGGATTATTCTCTGCAGGATGCTAGGTAGGGTCTAAACTTGGATGTACCTCCATTCTTCCCATGTGCTTGATTATGTATATGATTTATATGTTACTCAATGAGAATGTGATGGTTTATTTCTATTTGAAAATGAGAACTATATATATGTTTTTCTTTTTTGTGTATTTGAAATATGTTTCCAGGAAGTAATTTTTATGAATGTTTGTTTGTTCACTATGTTGAAATCTTCCTATGAAGGTAGAAGTGGTTTCGATCATGTAGGATAGTGTATTATATTGTTATTGAACGTATTATGAATGCTTCCAGAATTTAGAACTGTTGTTTCAACCTTACTAGTCTATGTTAGTTTATGCACCACCTTTTCTTGTCATGATCTAGAATAGTTTTGTTAGATAGATAAGATAGATTGATGAGCTATTTCTAAAGGGAAACTGGGAGATCTCAAATGGGTCGTGCTCAGTTTAGGCAACCATAGTCCCCATAATGCCTAGTTTTACCCACAAGACATACTTGACTGTCACGTTTTAAATTTTTTGTCCATTTAGTATTGACTGAGCACATTGGTCTAGTATTGTCTAAGCCAAGTTAGTTTACTATTGACTAAGCCAGGTTGGTTCAGTGTTAACTGAGGGAGTTCGGTGTAGTATTAACTGAGGGTGGTTGGTGTAGTGTCAATCAAGGGTGGTCAGTGTTGTAGTAACCGAGGGAGGTCAGTGTAGTATTAACTGAGGTTGGTCGATGTAGTGTTAACCGAGGGTGGTTGGTGTAGTAGTAACCAAGGGATTTTGGTGTAGTGTTAACCGAGGAAGATAGGAATGAAAGTGTTAACCGAGAAAGATAGGAATGCTAGTGTGAACCGAGCTAGATAGGGAAATGCAATTATAACATTTAAGTATAAGTTATAAGTTTACGTACTTTAATTTCTTATACTTGAAGTTATACTCATATAAAGGGTTTAGGTGCCTTCTGAGATGATTGAGATAGGTTCCAGATTCATAGGAGTTAAGATGCAATTTCTAATTTTGAGTTTTCTTCAAAATTAGACTTAGCCAAATTTCAGGCACGTGAGATTTTGCAGAGCATGGTGTTTTGGCATATGAAATTTTGTGTAAAATTTAAATATGTTCATTGCTTGTTTTGTTGGGATTATATGGTGCATTTAGATGCTTGACTAAGGTTTAGGATGTGTTTTAGGGATCAAAATTAGAGTTAGCATTTTCCAATGGACTAGGACTATTCTAGGGCCTCCTAAATGTTTCCTATTCTTTTCTTTTTCTATGCTTTGATTCTAGTTCTTGAAAGTATTTACGATGTATTTTATTTCAAGTATGATGTATTTGTGATGTGTGAAGTTTGTATCACCTATGTATGTTCATTACTTTTTTTGTTTAGGTTACATGGTTTACTTATGATGATTTTGCACTTGGCATAGATTTGTGCTTAGTTTATGAGGCTAGGACTTGTCTCGATGGCCAGTGTGCACGGGAGGGTTCCTTAGACTTATAAATGAGCCTTGGAAAGTTTTACTTGTGCATGGGAAATGTTTTATGTTTCTCTTTGAGATGTCTTGTGATAGAAATTCTTCCAATAGTTCCTGTTATGTATATGGCTAAGGTTAGGACTCATCCTAAGGGCTTGAGTGCACGGGGGAGTTTCCTAAACCTATGAATCAGTACTTGGAAGTGTTATCTTGTTTTGTGACTTGTGATGGGGTAAGGGAATAGGGACCTTAAGTGAGTGGCTCACCATAGGTCCTAGAAGCTTGAAGTGGTTGCTGGAGGATCCTATGGGTGGGTTTGTAAAAAGTGATAACCTTAAGAATTAACCTGGGAAGGGGGGATTCAAAAGATAATGAAAGAAAACATTAATGGCCACACAGATCTGATTGGAGTTCTGAGACTAGGGATAACTACCAGGATGGATCCCTATTCATAAAGGGGGGACCGAGGTTACATGGTTGCTAGGAAGGATCCCAATATACAGGTTGTGTGATGACACTCACTTAGGTGGTCTCCTAGATCTTTAACCTTGGTGTTATAATATGATGATATTTTATGTGCTTTATTCTTGCTCTTTTGAGTCTTGGATTTATTGGATTTTTGAGACTTAGATTACCTTAAGGTCTTGAGAGTACTTTGGTTCTATCTCCTATCATGACGGCTGGAACATTACTAGTTTCACAGGGTTGGGTGGCAAATCTCTTTCAAGGTATTGTTCGTGGTTCATGTCATGGTCGAGATTCTAAGTTGGTTAGTTGTGAATATTCTATTTTCCTATCATGTATTTCTATCTTTTGTTATCAAGATGTAAAGATGTATTATAAGGCCTTGGGAAACTTGATGTAATCATCTTTCTATATGCCTTCGGGCAATGTGCAGTAACTCTAATTATGTTTGTAAAATTGTAAGGAATAAGTAGTGTATATGTGAAGGTTAGAATTGTGAATCTAAAGAAGGGGTTGAATATGGTTAAATCAATGAGTAATTTCTTACCTTATATCTCTTGTGAATTTTAAATGAAATTGAAAGTAATGGTTCTATGCAAACCTTTGTAATGAAAGTACTTATGGATGTAAACTTCTTTAGAAGGAAACTTGTTTTGATATTTGGTTAGTGAAAACATGTGCTAAGTAATGGGATGTGATTTTTTAAATGTATATTTCAATGTGACTAATGTCAGGTTTTTCAACTAGGTTTGATATAAATCCTTTACTAGATGTTTACAAGGTTATGGTTGATAATTTATGGAAGTTAAACTTATGGAAAAAATGATTCATTTAATGATTTATGTTGGTTGCCAATATATGATTAAGGACTCTTAATGGAAAATCTTAAGTGAGTTTTGATGGTGCCTTTGAGTTGAGCATAGTTATGGTTAAGGGGTAAATAAATATGAAGGAATAAATGTGCTTAGTGGATGTGATAAGTAACGTGTGCTTGTTTCACTTCTGAAGGTAAATTATGTGTTAGTCGGTAAGGGAAATTAATTCCACTAGTTCATTAATGTAATTGGTTATTATTTGAAATGGAATTAATGTTAATTAAAGTTGTAATGAAAATAGAATTTGTTAGATTAAGTAATTAAATGGAATACTTGATAATGGTAATTGAATTCATTAAGGGAACCTTAAGGAATGTACTTGTGGATGGTAATGATGATATGTTAGAGTGTAAAAAAAAAAATAGTTGTAATTTTAGGTCATTGACCTGATTCCTTATGGGTTCCCTGGCGGGGACATTACAAGCATGGTCTCCTTGTTTTCCTTTGCCTTGGTTCTGGGGTGGAGTATTGGTATTGAACTAGTTCTTCCTAGTGTTTTGTTGAGGGAACACATTTTGATAGATCTATAGATTAGCATTGGGCAAAGGGTGGGCTGGTGTGTCCACTTGGATCTCTTTTCTATCAATGAGATCTTGGATATAGTTTTTTAGTTTCATGCACCTAAGCGTAGCATGTCCTTTAACATAATGATAGTCATAGTATTCATGATCTTTGTACCACGTTGGCTTGGGAGTTGTGTCATCGAATTGTTGAGTTGGTGGATAGGTGATTAGGTTGTCCTTAGCCATTGAATGGAAGATTATGTCTAGTGGTTCACCAAGAGGTGTGAAGGTACATCATTGATGGGTTTGGAGTTGAGGCCTATTTTGAGCTAGAGTAGTTGACATGGTATTAGCTTGATTTTCTTGGTTTGCTTAGTTTTCTTGTGGTTGATAGTGTTTCATAGGCTACTAATTGTTTTGAGGTTGATAGTGTTGAATAGATTGTTGGTTGATTGGTGGTTGTTTCTATTGATATGTAGGAGCGGGTGTAGAACTAGATATAACAATTTGGACATGCTTAGTGTCTATGGCACTCTCAGTGACAACATTCTTATTCTTGGTCTAGTAGCGAGGCTTGTCATTACTAGGTTTTCTATGTGAATCATCTTTGTAGTGTCAGATGGTGCCTTCATCTAAGAGGCATCTTTTGATATCTATCCCTTTTCCTTTGATGTCTTGATAGGTTTGTATGTAGTTCATCCTCATCAAATGGGATAGCTTAGGATGCAGGTTATCAATAAAGATTTTGGTGAGATATTTTTAGGTGCTTGATATAATAACCTTGTAGTGAGGTTTTTCAATCATTGTAGGTAATCAGCTAGGCTTTTGCCTCCTTTCTACTTCAAGTTAGAAAGGTATAACAAGGAAAAATCATTTCTAACATTATGGGCATCCTGAGCGATGAAATTTTCAGAGAGTTCTACAAAGGTTGTGATCATGCCATAGGGTATCTTTTAAAACCACTCAATAGTGGTTCCTCCCAAGCTCTTGGAGAATACGAACATGATGAAATTGTCATTGTATGTAACCTCTTGACAATCCATATAGAATTCCTTGACATGGATAACTAGATCTCCTTTCCCTTGATATTTGTCAAACTTGGGTGTCTCGAAGTGTTTAGGAAAGGGGATTATTGTGACTGATCTATCAAAGGGATAGAGGAGGACCTTGTCAAACTTAAAGGCCTTCCTCTATGTTATAGCCTTGAGCTCTTTAAGAGCATTCTTCATTTCTTCCCATTCAGCATTGATTGGCACTAGAGCGGGTACCTCCATTGGGAAATGATCTTATGGTGTTGGTGAATAAGGATGGTTTTGTGGAGGATATTATGGAGTAGGATATGGAAATTTCCTATGGAACCTATGATTTTACACTAAGGTCCTTAGAGGCCTCTAGTCATGCTTAAGATATGGGTTAGACATTGGATCTCTTTGTAAGACCATAGTTACAAGATTGGCATTTTATGAGCCCTTGGTCTAACTAAAGCTCATTAATGATCCCATACTCTAGCCATAGGTATTTTCATTCTTTTATATGTTTGGATCCATTAGGGATCATTAAAATGAGGTTAAGACCAAGTTTGGTCATTAGATTTTCAATTTTGCAAATTAGGGAAAAGTTGTCATGCAACTTTCGAGCAACTTTCTTAAAAGTTGTGAATCATTGTAAACACAACTCCCAAATGGCTAGTTGGTTCAAAAAAGTTGTATAACCATTGGGAGTTCCTACATAAGCCCTTACACATAGGTGGTAGGATAACTCATGTATTTGGCAATTAAAATGAATAAAATCATAAACTCTCTCTATAGATTTCATGATTCAGACCACTGTACGGATGGGTACAGATGTGTGGGTATGAAATAGTGATCCCAAAAGTTGAAACCTTGAGTCTTCTTTCATTTTTAGTTGGTCTCATGTATTGATCTAATCGAGATTGGAAGATATCTGATTTTTAGGAGTTTCTGGAATTGAGGCTTAAAAATAGGGTTTCTAATAGGGCCTAATTGTTTGGTCCCATTCCACCATGGGAAATTGATGCCCCTTGGTGGAATACAATATTTTTAAATTTATTTTCATCTTTTTTAGGTTAGGAGTGTGGATTTGTAGAGGGGTGAGTTTGCCACAAGACCCTAGGTGTACATCTCTATGTGTGCACCAGTCAAGTGACTAGGACAGTCATCCAAGATTTTGGTTGGGGATTCATCAAATCCTCCAAACTTGGATTATGAGTTTTTTTACATTTCCACACATGCATCCATGTGTAGTTTGTGTTTTGGCATAGGAGAAAGATCACTTGTAGTGTATTTGGAGCCCTAATTAGGCCTATTAGCTTGGTCTAATATTGCAACAACAGTGACTTCTATCCACTTCCACTCCTTGGTGCTTAGACATGTTTTGTAAACCACAAAAGGGTATTAGAATCCCTAACCAAATCATCATCTCATTTTGGAATATTCTGACCTATGTTCAAATTTCACTCTAGGAAGGGCTACAAGCCAAATCCTTAGGTTGTGAAGCATCTCGGTGTTATGGGTTGCTTTTGAATGAAAGAAACATTGGAACTAGAAGAAAAAGACCTAAATAGGCCAAAGAAATGTTTGTATGCCACCCCTAGTCTTAGTATCCATTTGATGGGGTTTGATCACTCTTTTTTTGAAGAGATCTCTTGGTGAACTTGTGTTCTTGGGTGCTTAGGACCTTGGTGAGCCTAGTGATTAGGTTACCTTGAATAGTAGGGTTGTGATAGCCTTGTATAAGCCCTTTCTCTATACCTAGGATAGGTATTGAACACTTGACTCCTTCACCTTCGGTGTTGAGGGATTTACAACTTACCATTTCTCATTGTTTGAAGGCTTCCGCTTGCCATTGCTGCATCAGGAGGATATTGTTGCTGACGTGCGGGGGGGGGGGGTATTGATATTGAGGATATGGAGTGTCTTTTTTCTCTTAGGGAATGATGGGATGTTACTATTATGATGGATAGGATGATGCTTGTTGTTGTGATGCTGGGAAGTATTATTATTGTGGAGGAGGTTGATGGAATGGTGCAACTTACTGGTAGGATGGTCCTTGATGCACTTGGCTTTGGGCTTGGATAATGTATGTGGGATGCATTACTACATTGCTAAGTAGTAGAGTGGCTATTCAGAAGCTAGTAGTAGGAGGTGGTTGTGTTTCATAGCTGGTGAGATGAGAAGATCTTTGTTGTTGTAGTGGTGGTACTATTTGAGAAGTGGTAGGCAGTATAGATAGATAGTTGGTATATGTAAGAAAAGATAAATATGATAGAGGTTGTGATGATTATTTTTGTGCTTCTTGAGGGAATGTGGCTTATGGGTTAGTATTCCTAAGGCATCTATTTGTATTTGGCTGAGGCCCCACCAAGAGCCTGTTCATGATGGGACTTGCGATACATAGGATGTAGAAGTGATGATGGGATTCTGGGATGTAGATGGTGGATTTTGAGGGACCATAAAGGGAATCTCTATTGTAAAGGAAATATTTTGGGTTTGTGTGTGAGAAATGAAAGGTGGAGGTGGAATGTATGTTGTGGTGAATCCTTGTTGAGAGGTGGAAGAAGGTGCCTGTGTTCCCCATGGGAAGGATGGTGCCAATGTGGAGGCTTGGTAAGTCAAGGAGTGAAATGGT
The DNA here is from genome assembly GCA_027943335.1 of Chamaecyparis obtusa. Taxonomy (NCBI): domain Eukaryota; kingdom Viridiplantae; phylum Streptophyta; class Pinopsida; order Cupressales; family Cupressaceae; genus Chamaecyparis; species Chamaecyparis obtusa. The sequence continues at coordinate 685,062 of BSBK01001047.1, read as the reverse complement.
TGCATTACCCTCAAAAAGGATGGTATTTATGTGGAAGCTTACTAAGTGAAAGAGGGGAACAATTTCCTTTCCCCCAGAAAGGATGGTGCTCCTTGGCTCATGGAAGTGTTAGGAATACTCCCAAGAGATAACTAAGAGGAGGGGGGTGAATCAATTATCTAAAAGTTTCAATTAATTATACTTAAAATTTAAGCATAAAAATAATGAAAGAACACTTGAACACAATACCAATAATTTGGTTGTGTGGAAACCCAAATAGGTAAAAACCCCAGTGGGAATTGACACCCACTAATAAATTGAACTAGTGTATAATGATCCTTGTTAGAAGATCTTACAACCTCGTTAGGAGTTTATCTTTACAATGCTTTTAGTATAGTGGCCTGGTCAAAGGTCAGAACCTATTAGGAGTCTTTTATGATTGACCCTATTAGGGGTGCGGATGCACTATCTAAGAGCTCACTACTCAAAGGGGTGAAGGCTGCAACCTTCTAAATAGTAGATACAAACTATATCTAGATCTTGGTGAATTGTGATGTAGATCTACTATCTTGATTAGTTGTAATGAATAGTACACTCTATCTTCTTTGTCACATAGACCTCTTCTTGATGGCATAATACTTCACACTCTCTACTCTACTCTAATCTTTCATCTCAATACCATACTTCTAGCCATCACAAATGATCGGCTATAAGTATCTTTCCTCTAAATGATATAATCAAGTCAGCCTATTAGAACCACCTTGAAATCATATTAGAGAAACAATAACATTTTCCACTAACATCTCAGTCAGCTCTACTATGTACACAACACAAATTGGGACCTATCCAAATCAAATAAGTGTAGACGTACGCTACACACTGTTGACTCTACCAAATTAATTGATACTTTCTCCTAAAGCTAAATTACATCACACACTCTTAAAAAAACATTCTTCACTCTTCTCCAATCATTAATCCAAGCACATATACTGAAATGATAGGTACAACTCTTGTACCAATATAATCTCTATCGGCTCTTCTAGATAAACATAGGAAATTGCAACTGGTGAATAGTGATTGCATAACTTCACTTCTACTATACATCAGACTTCACGTCCATAAATGTAACAACACTAACATGTTTCCATCACATATCCAAATGTGCAAGGCTCCATGATAACTATATGGATAATCACTGACAAAACACTACCTGTAACTCTATCAGGAACACTACTGACACAAGATGCTACATAACTATCTATTCTAATAATTAACCTCTATGTCCATGATATCATGATGATAACATGTCCATGCTACATATACTCAAAGCTTACTACATAAGTGTTCCATGCATTCTCCTTACCATATGTTGGCATCAATGACAAACATACAGTCAGCGCTGGCTTGCTAGAAAATCTCTAACATGAAGATGGAGGAACTGCTTGTGTGGTGACTTGTGTAGGAGGTGGAGGTTGAGTTTGTGCAAAGCTTTGGGCCTGAGTGACATCTTGAGATGTTGTAAATGATGGTGGAATTCCCATGATGGAAGAAGGAGTGGATTGCATTGTTTCTTGTGTTGCGGGATTTGCGAACCTACTTTGTAAGAGATGGGGGATGGGTGAGGCTACTTGAGATATTTGTAAGTTAGGATCATGGATTTGTTGGATGATGGGGGTATATACTTCATCTAGGATATGGATAGTTTTTATGGGGATGAGGGGATGGAGATGTGGTGGAATTAAAGTACCCTCTTGTTTAAAGTTTTCCAATATAGCTCATTGATTTTGATCAATGATTGCGCTCGCCATTTGTGCATGCCCTAGATGGCTCATGAAGGCTTAGTTGGAGAACAAAGTGGGGGTTCGATCGAATGTTTGCACACATTATCAACTTGTGGGATTCATGGATTATAGGTCACCATTTTGCTAGTAGGATTGTTGGGATCAGAGGAACTAGTGGCCAAGTTGGGGTCCATATTCCTTCTCTTCCTGGATTGCATCTTGGCAAGCATGAAATACATACCTAAGGATGAAGATGTTGATGATGGGTGGAAGCATGATATTTTAAAAAAATCTCTAAGGATGGTAAATGTAGATATAAAGAAACTTAAGGATGGTGATTTCTAGGATATGATGTAAGGATTTTGATCAACTGAAGGATGGTGGGTTTCTTGATAGGATTGATGATGATGGAGGATTTTGGATGATGAAGATGGTGGAGGATTACTAAGTGTCGAGCAATGAGTTGTTTCTTCTTGATGTAGAATCAAATAGGATAGGATTATCAACCTAAGATAAATTGACGATCTTCAGAAGATGGGATTCTTGTCAATGCATGCCAATCTCTTGTTTGAGATGATGAGGCTTACAAAGATAAGTACAATATGCCCTAGACAATTCTTAGTCAAAGGGTAGTGTTAGGATGATTCTGATTTCAGATAAGGATTAAAGAAACTCAAACAATATGACACTAAGTGTTTTTGGATTTGGATCACTAGATTTGGTTCATGGATGGTGGATTATGACTTGGGTGTTGGACTCTGGATTTTGGAGAAAGGATGATGGATTATAGATTTGGGATGATGGATGTTCGGATGAGATAAGGATTATGATTTTGGGTCTTTCTAATAGAAGGATGATGGAGGATGACCAAATGATGTTGTTCTAGAGGATGACCTAGTATGCAATGATGATCTATGATGCAATCTAGGGAGATGACCTATGATGCAAGGATGCAACTAAGAATGAGTTAGGATGCAAGTAAGGATGGATGATGATTCAATGATGTAGCTAAGGATGAATGATGATGCAATGATGTAGCTAAGGATGGTCTAGGATGCTAAGATAGAATGTTGGATTTTGAAAGAATGATGGATATGTGATGGGCCAAACTAGTCTTCACTCTCTAGATTGACATAGCGATGATTGACTTGAAACTAGGATGAAAACTATTTTACTCTTGCATTATAACCCGCATTGTCCAATTTTTCTTCATATTTTTCTTCTGCTTGGATTTATTTGAGGGAAGGTTGGTGATCTTTTAGGTCTCTTTCTAAAATCTTCTTCTCTTGATGGACTCAGGAATTGGGTAGTTTGGATTTTTTTATGTTTGATCAAATCAGACATAGTTTTGAAGGACTTGGCAATTGGATCAATGCTTTTGAATGACTTAATCTATTTTCAATTGGTTCCTGATTTGGCTTCCAATTTTTGATTTGTCTCTAATGGAAAAGGAAAAAAAGAGTCAAGAGATATTCCAAAAGCAATCTTGACAAAGGACAAAGAAACTTTGTGGGATACAAGATAATGTTTGACCACTGATTCTAATAGTGTTCCTAAAAATGTGTATGTTCTAACAGATGTTTGCACTGAGGTTGGAACTTTGAAAACACATCAATAAGAACTACCTAAGGATAAGCTATTATCAAAATCTTTTCCAAAAACTTGGTAACCCAAAAGGGATACAAATGGTGAGTAATCTTCAAGTGATCCAGGAAACCACTTGGATCGATCCTTGTACAAAGAGTTTGACACCTTTGGGAGTAGATTGGTAAGCCTTTAATTAATAGGTGTTTGATTTGATCTGTGGTTTCCTCCCAATCATTTTGTATGCATGTGAATCACTTAAGAGCCTAGTTGATTATGCCAAAATAGTAGGGATATTCACCTACCTTGGGCTACCATCAATTCATCACCCGAGCTTAAGGGGATGAAGCGAGAGTTTTCTCAATGCTTTATTTCTATAACAAATGGGGAAATACTAGTTTGAAGTCATTCTCCAAAGAGGAAGCCCTTTTATCTCTAGACAAGCCTCTCTAGAAGTAAAACAAATAAACTTCTCCAAGTTATGTTTGTTTTATGTCACTTAGTCTAAATAGGTTTTGCAGAATTGAAAGAAACTCTTAGAAGCACACCATGAAGAGTTCTTCTCAGATTAGATTAAACTTTTTTTCAAACCAAGACATGAAAAGACATATGTTTAGGATTTTTATTTTTTCATTCTTTGAAATCAGGAATGCTTTTGAAAAAGATATTGCAATTTTTTTGCCCTTTTCCATTCAAGATTGAGTTTTCTCTTTTAGGATCCCAATTTTGAACTTTGAAATGAAATGAAGTTTTTTTGTTTTCCCTTTGTGAATTCAGGATTGTGTTTTTATTTTAGGACTCTAATGTAATCATGTTGGATTTTTACTTTCATTCATTTCTTTTGGGTCATTCAATATTTGGTGCTTTAGGATTTAGTTTTAGACCAAAAAATGAGGTGTTCCTAGATTAACTTAGGAATGCCTAAAACTTTGAAGACACTCAAGATTTTTAAAATCAAGTTAATTTTAGCCAAAAATAATGCATAAATATTGATTTAGGAACATTTAGGATGGATTAGGATTGTTTAGGAACTAATTGGGAATGACATGCAAATTTATTCCTTTTTAAGCCCTCAAATTTGAAGTGTTCCTAGATTGCATGAAAAAAACCTAAAGCACTTAGGTTTGGATGAATGAAGTTATTTTTATCCAAAAATTAAACATTATGAGTTCTTTTTATTTATTTAGGATTTATTAGGATTATTTTTTATTCATTTAGGAAAGATGCACAATTTCTTATTTTCTAGGCATTCGAGAGTGAATAAGAGTTCATTTTAAGCCCAAGAAATGAATTTTTTTAGTTCCTAAACATGCAAGAGGGTTAATACACCTTAAGGTTTTTATTTTTTGGTGATCTTCTTGCTTCCAATGATTTCCTACAAAAAAATGGAGTTAGAAACTAAAAATTTGAAGTTTAGAGGCACCAAGAGGGCTCAATGAACCCTAAAAATCAACTAAACCCAAGTTTAAGGCCTTACACATGACCCTTGTTTCCCATATGAATAAATAGGCTAGGTTTTTAAAAAATTTTTACTCATATGAGTCAGGATGGAGGCTCATACAAGTCACTTGGACTCCTGGTATGAGCAAATAGGGCCAGAAGGCTTAAAAGAGGCCTAAATTACATGTAGAAGTCCTATACAAATAATGGGAACCTCTGGTATGAGAATAAATAAATGATAGTACAATAAAACAACCTAGGGAGTTTACTCATATGAGAATTCACCCTAAAAAGGATGAGATTTCTCAAAAAAGTGGTTTTTTTGGCTTTAAAACCCTAAAAAAGGTAGCTGTGAAGCATTCTGGAGTCCCACCAGACATGCCAAAATGTGATTAGTGAAAACCTAACCTTTTCAAAATATCTTTATGTTAGGAATAGTCCCAAGAGATAACTAAGAGGGGGGGTGAATCAATTATCTACAAGATTCAATTCTTTATCCAACTAAGTATACAAGAAAATTAAGCATAAACCCAATATGAGAATACTTAACTCAACACCATAATTTTGGTTAAGGGGAAACCAAAATAGGTAAAAAACCTAGTGGGAACTAGCACACACTATAAACTACACTAGAGTATTATGATCCCTATTAGAATATCTTAAAACCCTGTTAGGAATTGATCTTTACAATGCATTAAGTACAGTGACCTAGTCAAAGGTCAGACCCTGTTAGGAGTCTTTTATAATTAACCCTATTAGGGGTGAGGACACATTATCTAGGAGCACACTGTTCAAAGGGGTGAAGGATGCAACCTTCTATTTGATAGATGGTGAACTGTGAGTAGACATGTTGTCTTGATCAGTTCCAATGGATAGCATACACTCTCTACTTTGTTAGATAGACCTTATACTGATTGCTCAATATTTCATACCTTCTGCTCTACTCTTATCTTTCAACTATCTTCCATACTTAGAAATCACAAAATGACTGCTTATAAATATCTTCCTCTAATTGATAAAATAAAGTCAACCTATTAGAACCATCTTGAAATCATATTAGAGAAACAATACAACTCTCCAATAACATCTCAACTAGCTCTACTAAGCATGCAACACAAATTAGGATCGCGCAACTCCATATGAGTAGATGTGTCGCTTCACACTATCAACTCCACCAAATTAACTGATGATTTCTTCTCATTTTGAGTTACATCATGCACTCTTAACCAAACATTATTAAGTCTTCTCCAAAAAATATTACAAGCATGCATATCAAAATTATAGGTGCAACTACTACAAAAATAAAAACACCATTGGCTCTACCAGATAAAATCAAGAAACTATGATTGTCAACTAGAGACTTCATAACTCATCCTGTACTACATATCTAACTCTGCATCCATGAACTTAGCATTATAAACATTTCTACAACATAAATATAAACATGTAATGCTACATTACAATCATACTATAAATGACAAACAAAACACTTCCTAGGACCTATCAGGAACACTCACTGATACAAACTATTGTATTACTATCTTCACTTAGAGTCAACCTCTGTGTCTATGATATCATGCTAATAACATATATAGGAAACATATACTCAAGTATCTCTCCATTAGGCTTCCATGCACACTACTTACCATATGTTGTCATTAATGAAAAACATACAGTCAACACTCTGGCTTGCTAGAAAATCTCCAAAAATATGCCCCTTTGGCATTGATGGAAACATATGGAATGAAAAACACCACCAATCCAAATGTACAATAATTTTATAATATTCTCCATTTCCTCAACAAAACTCCCCCAAGAATGAATCCTCCATCTCTTACTATTTTATTTCTTCTTTCTAAATACTTACTCCCCCTTGCTACAATTCTTTCATAACATTCTCCATTTCCTCATCAAAACTTCCCTAAGGATGAATCCTCCATCTACTGTTGAATGTTTTGAATATCAACTAATGTATTACTTATAGTTTTGTATTTCATGACTATATACTTAATCCCCCTTTGACATCAATGGAAAAGGGTCACCAAAAAATCATCGGTACTACTCCTGAAGTAGAGTAGTCAACCATTCATCAGTCACTGAGGATTGATGCACTCCTACAAACTCTAATCAAACTGAGGGAAGGGAATTAATCCTAGCTTCTCCTTGAGATACTCAAATGTATCCTTAGGTAAAGGCCTTTTGAATATGTCTATTAGCTGATCTTTTGTGCTCACATAGTCCAAATTTACTTCTTTCTCTACTACTTTCTCTCTTAGGAAGTGATATTTTATCTCAATGTGTTTTGTCTTTTCATGCATCATAGGGTTATTTGACATATTGATAGTGCTAGTATTATCACAATGAATAAAAATAGGATAATCAATTTGAATACCAAAATCTTTTATCATCTACTTGATCCACACAATTGTAGAGTAATTTAATGTTGCTGCAACATACTCTACTTCTGCTGTGGACTGAGAAATATAATTTTTCTTCTTACTTGTCCAAGTAACAAGCCTATCTCCAAGAAATACTTCTCCCCCCAAGTTTCTCTTCCTATCATCCGTGCATCCTTCCCAATCTACATCTATATACACATGAAGTTCTACATTTTCTAAATTAGGATACCATAAACCATAGTCTATAGTTCCTTTCAAGTATCTGAATATCCTCTTTACTGTGATGAGATGAATTTGTTTAGGATCTGCTACAAATCTTCCAACAATACCAACTACATTGGAAATATCAGGTCTAGATTGAGTAAGATAGATTATTTTACCAATCATAGACTTATACAAGGTCATGTCTACTATTTTTGAATCATCTTCTTTTGAAAGCTTGCATCCTATTAACATAGGGGTACTTATTGGCTTGCAATCATCCATCTTGAACTTCTTCAGTATCTCTTTCACATACTTACATTGATTAATGAAAATACTTTTGTCTGTCTACTATACATTTAGTCCCAAAAAGTACTTGATAGGTCCAATCATGCTCATTTCAAATTCACTTTGCATCTCCTTAGAAAATTCAACACTAAGCTTGTCATTACCACCAAAGATAATGTCATCAAAAAATATAGCAACCAACAACAATCCATTAGATTTTTCTTTTATGAATAAGTTGCAATCTTCTTCTCCTTTCTTGAATCCAATATTAGTCAAGTAACCATCAAGTCTTTCATACCAAGCTCTAGGGGCTTTCTTAAGTCCATAGAGGGCTTTCTTCAATCTGCATACCATATCAAGTCTATCTAATAATGTAAATCCTTCAGGCTCCTCTATGTATACTTTTTCCTTCAACTCTCCATTTAGGAATGTTGACTTGACATCCATCTAGTATATCTTAAATTCTTTGAATGTAGCATAGGCTAGAAAAAACTTTATATCTTCCAAAATACTTCCAAGGGAAAATGTATCAGAATAGTCAATTCATTCTCTTTGCGCATATCCTTTACATACTAGTCTTTCTTTGTTTCTTACCATTATTCCATCTTCATTCATCTTATTATTGAATATCCACTCGGTTCCAATCACATTCTTATTACTAGGCCTAGGGACCACTTCCCATGTGTCATTCTTAATTATCTAATCTAGCTCTTCTTTCATTACTTCATGCCAATCTAAATCATTACATTCATCTTCAACACTTAAGGGTTCAATCTGTGATAGTAAACATACCTCTTCATTTGTTGTGCAACTCTTTGCTTTCGATCTTTTCATGACTTTACTATTCTAGTCTCCAATGATGTCTTCCTTTGAATGATATCTAGATGTGAATTTAGGAACATTAGGTGTGACTCTCTCATCTGACTTCTGTGATTCTTATTCAATAGTTTCAAGGTCATTGAATAATACATCAATGCTATCAAACATTTCATCAACAACTATTTATCTAGTGGTAGGTCTAGGTTCTTCTTCAATCATAGGTGCATAATCATGATATCTTTCTTAAATCATAAAATTATCATCAATCTTAACATGAGAACTTTAAATGATCTTCTTCAATCTTAAATTAAAACATCTATAAGCTTTTCTTTTAGTAGAGTAACCAAGAAAAATATCTTCATCATTTCTTGCATCAAACTTGCCAATTGTTTTATCTCTCTTGATGTAGCACTTTCTTCCAAAGATTTTGAAGTATTTGATTGTAGGTACATTCCCAAATCATAGGTCATAGGGTGTCTTATCTGTGCCTGGCCTTAATTGAATTCTATTAATTGTATAGATTGCAGTATTAACCACATCTCTGCAATAGGTGTGCACAACCTTTCCTTCAATCATGATGGTGCGTGTTGTGTCAAGTATGATCCTATTCCTTCTTTCTATAATTCTATTCCATTGAGGGGTTCTAGGTGCACTCAACTATCTCTTTATCCCATGTTCTTTGCAATTCTCATAAAATATATCAGAGGTGAATTCTCCTCTTCTATCTGATCTCAGACATTTAATCCTCAATCCAGACTCATATTCAACCTTAGCTTTGAATAATTTGAACTTCTCAAATTCTTCTAATCTATCCTTTAGGAATGCAGCCCACATCATTCTAGAATAATCATCAAAAAACAAAATAAAGTACCTTTCACCATAGTATGATCTTGTTTGAGTTGGACCACATAGGTCTGTATGCACTAGATCCAATTTGTTCTCTGCTAAATTGTGCTTTTTTATGAATGAATTCCTCAGATTTTTTTCAATTACACATTCCTTGCATATTGTATCAACTATTTTTACAATGCTAAGAAGGTCTCTTACTACCTTTACATTGCTTATCTTCACTATGCTATCAAAATTGATGTGACATAGCCTTTTGTGCCATAACCAACTGTCATCTACTTTAGCAACAAAACAACTTGCTTCAGGATTAAACTGAAAAACATTACCTTTAGTCTTTGAACCTGATGCAATAATTTCTCCTTCCTTGTTATTAATGATGCACTTGTCTTTGAATTCCAACCAATATCCTTTGTCAATCAATTGTCCAACACTTAGTAGGTTATGCTACAAACCATCAACATTAAGAACATCATCAGTGTTGTTCTTTCCATCCAAGGTTACAGCTCCTCTACCTATGATAGGTTTAGGAGTGTTGTCTCCAAATCTAACCATGTCACATTTGTATCTATATAGATGTACAAATCTATCCTTTTCTTCTTTCATGTGATGTGAGAAATTGCTGTCAATGATCCAATCTATCCTGATGTTAGCTTGTGAAATCAATGCTAATTCTTGTGCTTTCTTTTCATCTTCAGGGTCCATTTCATCAAACATTCTCCATGTGTTGAAGAGAAATGAATCCAATTTCATCTTCTACTGACTCTTCTTTTGATACTCCATCTCCACAATAGTAACATTCTTTTGTATACTTGGGCTTGTAGTTAGTTTTGAACTTCTTGACTCTAGTAGGACACTTAGATGAAAAGTGATCAATCTTGTTACATGAAAATAATTTGAATGGTAACTGACCTTCATATTTTCCTTTTCCTTTCCTTTCTTTCTTAGCAGACAAAGCAATGAAATCATCTAGTTATTTCTCTTCATCATCATCATCAAAATTACTAGAAATGTTCAAAGATTTCTTACCATTGACTGAATCTTTGAAGGCTATCTCACTTTTAGGCTCTATCTTCAAAGTTGATATCTCAAAAGCTGACATCTTGCTGATTAAGGTCTCTCTTTTCAAGTCTTTTGAAAATTGCATAGTCTCATCTAAGATGTTTATCTTTCTATCATATTCTAGTGTCAAAGTGGTCATCAACTTATCCATTATGTCTTCTTCTGAGATCTCTCCACCATTATTTTTGATTCCTACAACTGCTTCATTAATCCTTTGATTGTAGGCTCTAATGCTCTCTTCAGGTAGCATCTCCAATTTATTGTATTTTTTTTTCCATGTCTTTCTGTGTGCATTCTTGGCTTGGACATCTCCTTCAAACATGTCTTCTAGATACTTCCATATCTTGTAGGCTTTATGTACTTTCTTAACCTTTGAAAACTCACTGTTAAACAATGCATTGATAAGGGCTTCTTTGGAAATAGCATTTTGAGTGAACATCTCCTTCTTCTTAAGAGTTGTATCTTCCTTTGCAAGATCTTCTAGAGAGAGAATCTAAAATTCTTTGGTAGCTACTTCAAAATAATCAAAGGCAATGCCTTGCAGGTGTGTCATCATTTTGTTCTTCCAATCTAGATAGTTCTCTCCATCAAACTTAGGACTTTCTTTACTAAAGAATTCCATCTAATCAACCTCAAGCTGTTAAACATTCTCTCTGAGGCACTGGGCTCTGATACCAATTGTTAGGAATAGTCCCAAGAGATAATTGAGAGGGGAGGGTGAATCAGTTATCTACAAGATTCAATTCTTTATCCAACTAAGTATAGAAAAACATTAAGCATAAAGACAATATAAGAACACTTAACTCAACACCACAATTTTGGTTACGAGGAAACCCAAATAGGTAAAAACCCTAGTGGGAATTAGCACCCACTATAAATTGCACTAGAGTATTATGATCCCTATTAGAAGATCTTACAACCATATTAGGAGTTGATCTTTACAATGCATTAAGTATAGTGACCCAGTCAAAGGTCAGACCTTGTTAGGAGTCTTTTACAATGAAACCTATTAGGGATGAGGACACATTGTCTCAGAGCACACTACTCAAAGGGGTCAAGGCTGCAACCTTCTATTTAATAGATACACACTATATCTAGATCTTGGTGAACTGTGAGTAGACCTATTGTCTTGATCAGTTCAAATGGATAGCATACACTCTACTTTGTCACATAGATGTTTTGTTGATGGCTGAATACTTCACACCTTCTTCTCTGCTCTTATCTTTCAACTATTTTCCATACTTAGCAATCACAAAATGACTACTTATAAATATCTTCCTCTAAATGATAAAATCAAGTCAGCCTATTAGAACCATCTTGAAATCATATTAGCAAAACAATAAAACTCTCCAATAACATCTTAGTTGGCTCTAATAAGCACGGAACACAAATTAGGACCATGCAACTCCATATGAGTAGACACATTACTTCACACTATCAGCTCTACCAAATTAACTGATACTTTCTTCTCATGCTGAATTACATCATGAACTCTTAACCAAACATTCTTAGCTCTTCTCCAAACACTATTACAAGCATGTATATAAAAATGATAGGCACAACTACTAAAATAATAAGAACATTTTCATCTCTACTAGATAAAATTTGGGAACTGTGACTATAAACTAGAGACTTCATAACTCAACCTATACTGCATATCTGACTCTGTGTCCATGAACACAACATTATAAACATGCCTACAACATAAATATAAATGCACAAGGCTACAATACAACCATACTATAAATGACATACACAACTCTTCCTAGGACCTGTTAGGAAAACTCACTGATAGAGATTGATGTATTACTATCTTCACTTAGAATCAACCTCTACATCTATGATATCATGCTGATAACATATCTAGGAAACATATACTCAAGTCTTTTTCCATCAGGATTCCACACACGTTTCTTACCAAATTTTGTCATCAATGACAAACATACAATCGACACTCTAGCTTACTATAAAATCTCCAAGAGTGTAGACATTCATACATTAGCCTAAGAATCATTAACTAAACAGTTAGTAAATCTATTTGCATGATACCTTGGATAGAGCTTAAACGGGAGCACCATGTCACCATTTGATTTTCTCTTCGATTAGGGATGTGGTTGTTCTCTCAAAACACTAGGAGCATGTCCCAAATGCATATTAGGAAGCTTTAGGATCCATTAGGGACCAAGGATACCCCATAGTGGCATAGAATCAGGTATGGGGAACCTGATTTTCCCCTAGAGCCCCAAGGAGCTAAATGAAGCTAGAATGCAAAACTAAGCTACAAATGCTTATGCTAAGTTGATTTAAACCAAATATGAGTGTGAGATGATAAAAATGATATGAAAAGAAATCAAATAGGATATTTTAATCCATTAAGCTAAGCAACTATGAGTTATGAAAGAATAGAAATGAGTTAAATCTAACAATATTAGGATTTAAGCTAAGTCCAGATGTAAATGAGCATGATAACAATACTTAATATGAAATAGGTGAATTGGTGGTTTTCTCTTGGAATGAAAAGTATTTATAGGATTTGAGGAAGGGCTTGGGTTAGAAAGGGGAGTTAGGGTCAGAGTCAGGGTAAGGGGTAGAGTTTGGGGTATGGTTAGAGGTATGGTCAAGGAGATAAGGGTTAAGGGTTGCTCACACATGTGTAAGCAACACTAAGGAAGTGTTCCTAGGGAAAAATAATGGAAGAGGAGACACAATATCTCATTTATGGTTGTAAGAGCCATTAATGAGGGTGTAAGGGGCCATTAATGAGCATGTAAGGCTGATTAATGAGGGGTTTGACCAAAAGTAAAGGATGAGGGTTTAGACTAAGAGGGTTAGGAATCACCCTCTAATAAGGTTTAGGGAGTTATTAGGAAAGTGAGGATAGGTTTAGGGTTTTCTAGAAGATTTCTAGGGTTTTAGGGCTTAAATAAATATTTAATTTATTTAAGAATTGAGACATAATTTATTAAATATTAATTAATAAATTGGAGGGAATATCATTCAAATTGGAGTCAAATGCTTTTGGGAGGGATTATTTAATTAAAAGTATTTAATAAAAATAGGAGAAGAGATAATGACAATAAAAACTAATTAATTAATAAATGATGATGTCATTAGGGGTTTTTGCAAAATAAAATATTTTTATTTGGGAAGGGGATTTTAGGTGTCTATAAAAAGATCTAAGGATGGAAATATATAAGTTGTAAAAGACTATTGAGAATCAAAGGATACATATGAAAATCTTCATTGAACAATTCAAGTAAGCCAAAGATGGATTGAAGAAGTTACTAGTTCAAAGAAAGGATATGGCAATTCGGTACAGTGAAATTGATTATCATGAAGAAGAGATAGATGATCCATTTGAGACATCTTGATCTAGATCTAGTAGTATATCTAAGGCATATGAAGGAACAATATCTAATTTATATGAAAAGACTCTACATCTTACTGAAAGTGTCAAAGCTCTATAGATTAGTCAAGAGACACAAATGGTTAGGATGATTGATGTCATGAATAATGCTAGGTAAGAAGAACAAGAAAGAAACTTGGCTATTGAAGGAAGGAGATAAATGATTAAAAAGCTACAAGAAAAGGAATCTAAGATACTGAGACTCACCAAGCATCACTTTTAAATCTCCAATCAGATGGTTGTCATAAGTCAGGAAGTCAACCAAGTAAACAGTGAGCTTACAAGGAAACTAGAAGACATCAGTGAACTAAAAGAGGAAAATGAAAGATTGAAAAATGAGGTAAAAATGCAACAACATAATGAAATGATCAAGAAAGCTAAAGACATTACTAAGAGAATATATGAATTTTTGATTAGTCAAAAAGGACTTGGCAGCACTAATGGTTTAGACTACACCGAGTAGGGAGAATTATCAAGACAATCTAAAAATAACCATGCCTCCACTAACCAAAGGCCAAAGAAACTATCATGTTATCATTGTGGAAAACCGGGCCATGCAGCAAATATTTGTATGAGCAAAACAAAAGGTATTCCCAAATCCACTCCTAAGTTTAATGGTAATTGTTATAACTATAAAAAGTATGGACATCAGGCACATGAGTGCAGATCTAAATTAAATAGGATTACTAAGAAACCCTACATGGAGAAACATTTTTGCACTTGTAACATGCATGGACACATATCACAAGAATACAAGACAAAGATGAAGAAAGTTTGGACACTAAAAGAATAGAACAAAGCATATCACCCAAGAAGGAAAGGTAATGCATATACTTGGGATTACAACACATGGGTTAATTGCACAGAATATGGTAGGTATGGCATATAGAAAAAAACTACATGAGAAAGAATTGGAGAGGAAGATCTCACAACTAGACAAATATGGGTATGGCATGTTTACATTGTCACAAGGTCAGTCACTTAAGCAAGTGATGTAGGAGCATCCTCAGTGTAAGAGCAATCTTGCATCACCCAAAAATATTTTTGTTTTTGTATTCAATAAGGGCTATCTTGTGCAGAGTTGCTATTTATGGAAACTTGATATTTTTAGTAAGTTGGTCATAAAATCTTAGAATGTTCTAATTTTACATGTGGAGGTTCATCTAAGTCATATCAGCATGCCAGTAAAGTTTCATGGCTAGATAAGGTCTCATTTTGAAGATATTGAAGATTTTCAGTATTGGTAGCAGGGTACAGAAATGTTGAACTCAGTTTTGAAAGCTTTAGAGGCCTCAGATGAGGTCAAAAATTTGGGTGATAGGTGCTTGTGTGACTCAAGCCTACAGAGTGCTTCGTGGCCTTTCTGAAATAGGGTTATAATAGTCCATCGGGTTAATTGGTGATGACTTATGGTCTCCGGAAGTCGGGCCACCCAAAATGACAGAAAATAATTTTCCTTCAAAATTTTTGTTCAGGTTTCAAAAGTTATTTTAAGCTGAATTTGAGGTAATAAATTGAAAAATAAAATAACTCTAAGTTTGGTCGGCCCTAAGGGCTAAATTTCTGGAACCTTCTCAGGTGGTGGAAAATGCCTATATAAAGAAGGCTCATAGTGTTGTCTAGGGTAGTTCATGGGTAGTATATCTAGGTATTGATTCGAGGCTTTGTCTTACATAATATTGTAAGGGAATGCCCATGTGGCTTTGCATATTATAATTCTGAAAGTTTGTAATTCCACATTTGTGGAGATAATAAGAAGCCAATTTTTTGTTCTTGTATATTAATGTTGTTTTTCCATTTTTATTTTGTGTTTTTGGTATTAAGGGGAGCACCCTTCATCAAGTGGTATCAGAGTAGGAGTTCCTAAGTGTGTAAATAGATCACCGACTATGAGGCAGTTTGCACCAGGACCATGGTTAGGGTTTCAGTGTGCATCATGAAAATGCCTCCACAAAGGGAACATGGCGGAAGAGCTAGTGTTGTAACACCTGAGGTTAGAGAACTCTAGAGACAAGTGCGAGCATTGTAAGAGGATATTCATAGAGGAATGAATCTTAATGTCAGAGATGAAAGTGAGGATGAAGCCAAAGAAGAAAATCAAGAAGGAGAAGTTGAAGTTGTGAACTAGGAGGAAGAAAGGATTTTCTGAGCCATTTCCAAGATTGGGAAAAGACCAAAGATCGAGGTTCCTGCATTTTTAGGAAATCTTAACTAAGAAAAATTGATCGACTGTATCAATGAATGTGAAGAATATTTTGAGTATGAAGATATTGAGGATCCTGATAGGGTCAAATTTGCAAAGGCTAGACTAAAAGGTCATGCGAAGAGCTGGTGGAAAGAGATTCAATTGGAGTGAAATAGAAGAGGGAAAGATAAAATCACAAGATGGGATCAGATGGTGGATAAATTGAAGTGACAGTTCATCCCTATTGATTATGAGCTTGACCTACTGAAGAAAATGTAAAGTTTGAAGAAAGCGGGATGATCTGTTCAGTAGTATACAGAGGAGTTCTATTGAATCTTCATAAAAATAGGCCATGCAGAAGCTGATAAGGAGAAAGTTGTTGATTACCTTAATGGGTTGAGGCCAAGCATTTAGGAGGAGTTGAATCTAGTTCGAATGAACTATATTGAAGAGGCATACCAATTTTCCCTAAAAGTAGAGGAAAAGATAAACAAGAAGTTTGAGAGAAGACAAAATGGAAGAGGTCACAGTGGATGATCTGGTGGATGGTCATATGGAGGCCGAAATGAAGATTTGAAAAAGAAAGATGAGGCCAGTAGCAGTCAAAATTAGAGAGGAAACAATTCCAATCATTTCCAAGATCAGAACAATAGAGATCAAAGAGGAAGAGGAAGAGGACAAGGTTCAGGAAGAGGAGGCTTCCCTGGAACATGTTTTCACTGTGGAGAAGAAGGTCATAGAGCATTTGAATGTCCTCAAGGCCAAGGAAGGAAAGATAGGAGGAATGAAGGCCAGGCCAGAGTTACACATGTAGATGAAGATGCCAGATCATCAAATTCTAAAGATGCTAAAAGAGGAGAAATGTTGATTAATAGAAGAGCCCTGTTGAGTGGAGAGAATGAACCTGAACAAAGGAGGAGCCTATTTTGCACTAGATGCAAGTGTGAGAGTAAATTCTATGATGTGATTATTGATAGTGGAAGCATTAAAAATTTGGTGTCAGAAGAGATGGTGACAATGTTGAAGCTCAAGAGATAGAAACACCTACATCCATATCGGATTGCCTGGGTGCAGGATGACCACAAGGTCATGGTCAATGAACAGTGCCTAGTAAAGTTCAAGATTGGTAGGTACAATGATGATGTACTATGTGATATCATACCTATGGATGCATGTCACATGCTTTTGGGTAGGCCATGGCAGTTTGACATATGTGTTGTACATGATGGTCGTGCAAATGCCTATTCCCTGACAAAGGATGGAGTGGGACAAAAGCTAAAGCCATTGAAGGAGATTGAAGAAAAGGTATGTGGTAATGCAAAAATAACTTTTGTTGATGGAAGAAAATTCCTAGATGGTATGAGGCATGAGCATGTATGTTTTTCTTTAATTCCAAAAGTTAGTAAAGAGGAAGTAGAGGATGTACCTATAGAGGTTGCAGATTTATTGAATGAGTTTCAGGATATTGTATCTGATAATGTACTTGATGGATTACCATTGGTAAGGAAGATGAGCCATCAGATCGATTTGATTCCAAGAGCTAGTTTTCCAAACAAGGTAGCACACAGAATGACACCAGCAGAAAGTGAAGAGTTGAATAAACAAGTACTTGAGTTGTTATAGAAGGGATTGATTTGGGAGAGCTTGAGTCCATGTGTTGTACTAGTAGTATTAGCACCAATGAAGAATGGAGAATGGAGGATGTGTATAGATTCTAGAGCAATAAACAAGATCACAATCAAGTATGGGTTTCCATTGTCATGAATGGATGATATTATGGATTGTTTGAGTGGAGCTGTGTATTTCTCAAAGATAGATCTGAAGAGTGGATATCACCAAATTTAGATTAGAGAAGGAGATGAATGGAAGACTACCTTCAAGACAAAGGAAGGATTGTATGAGTGGTTATTCATGTCTTTTGGGCTAACTAATGCACTGAGCACTTTCATGTGGCTCATGAACGAGGCTTTGAAAGAATTTATGGGTAAGTTTGTCATTGTGTACCTAGATGATATTTTGATCTTTAGTAAGACATTGGAAGAGCATATGATTCATATTAGTATGGTGTTTGAGAAGTTAAGAGATGAGCAATTGTTGATTAATTTGAAGAAGTACAGTTTTGTGAAGAAAAAGTTAGTGTATTTGGGATTTGTAGTTTCAACAGAAGGTTTAAAAATGGATCTAGAGAAGGTACAGGCTATCCTTGAATGGCCTACTCCAAGGAGTGCTACTAAGGTAAGACATTTTCATGGTCTAGTTAGTTTTTACAAAAAATTTATCAAAAATTTTAGCAGTATTTGTGGTCCCTTGACTCAAACAATGAGAGGGGATAGAAAAGAGTTTAAGTGGACTAATGGGGCAAAAAAGAGTTTTCAAATGTTGAAACAAAAAGTTACAGAACAACCTATTTTAGCACTTCCAAATTTTAATAAGGTTTTTCAAGTAGATTGTGATGCTAGCGGTACTACAATAGGAGATGTTATGAGCCAAGAAGGTAAACCTATTGCTTATTTCAGTGAGAAGTTAAATGATGCCAAGACAAAATATTTTGTTTATGATTAGGAATTTTTTGCTATAGTTCAGGCATTGAAGAAGTGGAGACACTATCTGCTTCCTAAGGAGTTTTTTTTGTGTACTAATCATCAAGCTTTGCAATATTTGAATAGTCAAGGAAAGTTGAATCAAAGTCATTTGAAATGGGTTGAGTTTTTGCAGAGGTATACATTTGTTTTGAAACACAAGAGTGGAAAGTCTAATAGGGTTGCTAATGCTCTTAGCAAAAGTCAACTATTGCTGACAGAAATGTAGATTGAAGTGGTTGGGTTCAAGAAACTCAAGAATTTGTATCCAGAGGATCCTAATTTTGGTGAAGCTTGGAAAGCTTGTAAAGAACCTATTGCTCTAGACAGAATGAAGTGGCTAGATTTTATCATCCAAGATGATATGCTATTCAGAGGGAGTCAGTCATGTATTCCACAAAGTTATATGAGGGAGAATCTCATCAAGGAGAAGCATAGCAGAGGATTGGCTGGACATTTTGGTCATGATAAAACCCTTTCTTTGGTTAGTGAGAATTATTATTTGCCATAGTTGCAGTAAGATATCAAGAAGTTTGTACAGAGTTATAGAGTATGTTAGATGGTGAAAGGAGTGAAGAAAAATATGGGGTTATATCAGCCATTACCTGTACCAAAGAAGCCTTGGGAGTATATCAGTATGGACTTTGTTCTTGGATTACCAAGGACTCAGTTGGGAAATGATTCAATTTTTGTGGTGGTTGACAGATTTTTGAAGATGGCACATTTCATTCCCTACAAGAAGACTAATGATGTTGTTCATATAGTAGAATTGTTTTTCAAAGAAGTAGCGAGACTACATGGTTTGCCAAAGACCATAGTTTCAGATCGAGACACTAAGTTTGTAGGCTATTTCTAGCGAACATTATGGAAGAAGTTGAAGACAAATTTGAAATTCAGTTTATCACATCATCCATAGACTGATGGACAAATAGAGGTGGTGAATAGGAGTTTGAAAAATTTGCTGAGATGTTTAGTTGGAGATAAGCTAATAGGATGGGATTTGATTTTACCACAGGCAGAATTTGCATACAATAATTTTGTCAACAGAAGTACTAGTAAATCACCATTCCAAATTGTATATGGAAATGGTCCCTGAAATGCATCTAAGTTGAGGAAGATAGATAAAGGAGAAATAAGTAGTGCTGAAGCTGAGGATTTTGTTGAACATTTGAAGAATATCCATGAGAAGGTCAGGAAGCACATTACCAAGATGAATGCACAGTATAAGGCTAAGGCATATGAGGAAAGAAGGCATAAAGAATTTTAGGTTGGAGATGAAGTCATAGTTCATTTGTGGAAGGAGTGATTTCTAGTTGGTACATATAAAAAATTGAAAATGAAGAAGTTTGGGCCTTGTAAAATACTGAAGAAGCATGATTTAGGAAATGCATATGAAGTAGAATTGCCTACTGAGCTGAATATTTCACCAGTCTTTAACATTTCAGATTTGATAGAGTATCACGAGGGAGGTGTTGAAGATGAGATCACAATAGCATACTGGAGTATTCCAGCAACTAGTTTAGATACCAAAGAGATTGAGGATATACTGGATAGTTGTGTTGGCAGAAGCACAAGGAATAGGACATATGAAGAATATTTGGTCAAGTGGAAAGGATGACTTGTTGAAGATTCATCATGGCTAACAAAGGTGGAGGTTAACCACCTTTGTTTCCCTCTACACACCTGAGATGTGATGGGGTCACTTCTCAAATTACCCTGGGTGTTTGATGCAGGAGCATCCTGGGTGTAAGAGAAATCTTGCATCACCCAAAAATATTTCTATTTTTGTATTCAATAAGGCCTATCTTGTGTAGAGCTACCATTTATGGAAACTTACTATTTTTAGTAAGTTGGTCATAAAATCTCAGAATGTTCTGATTTTACATGTGGAGGTTCATCACAGTCATATGAGCCTGCCAATAAAGTTTGATGGCTAGATCAGGTCTAGTTTTGAAGATATTGAAGATTTTCGATATTGGTAGCAGGGTACAGAAACTTTGAACTTAGTTTTAAAGGCTTTAGATGCCCTGGATGAGGTTGAAAATTTGGGTGATAGGCACTTGCATGAGTCAAGCTTGTAGAGCACTTCGTGGCCTTTCTGAAATGGGGTTATAATAGTCCATCAGGTCAACTGGTGATGACTTATGGTCTCCAAAAGTCAGGCCACCTGAAATGGCAGAAAATAATTTTCCTTCAAAATTTTTGTTAGGGTTTCAAAATTTATTTTGAGCCAACTTCGATGTAATAAATTGAAAAATAAAATAACTCTAAGTTTGGTCGGCCCTAAGGGCTAAATTTCTAGAACCTTCTCAGGTGGTGCAAAATGCATATATAAAGAAGGCCCGTAGTGTTGTCTAGGGCAGTTTGGGGGTAGTAGATCTGGGTATTGATTTTAGGCTTTGTCCTATAGAATATTGTAAGGGAATGCCCATGTGGCTTTTCATATTGTAATTCTAAAAGTTTGTAATTCCACATTTGTGGAGATAATAAGAAGCTAATTTTTTGTTCTTGCATATTGTTGTTGTTTCTCTATTTCTATTATGTGTTTGTGGTAATAAGAGGAGCACCCTTCATCAAAAAGGATTGAAGACACCGAACACCAGAGACACAAAAAAAGGAAAATAGAAATACAATTAAGGAAATCATGAGGATAAGAAACACAATGTGCAGAAAAGAATCAAGTAATAGCATTGGATCGAGCACAACACTTGGTGATACCTTATCCATTGGAATGGGTGACATCACCACCTCCACTTAAGTCATAAAGGGTATGTGTAGAACTGAGTTTGAAATTGGTTTTATCTAACAAACAATTCCTTATATCTAGTGATTGCATACCAAATATGCATGAAACAAGATGCACTATGTTTTATATATTTATAACTTTAAATGTGTACTATTAGTATAAGCAAGACTGAGTATGTATTTTCTAGTCGGTAACTATTGGTAAGGTTAATTGAGTTATGGTATTAACCAAGTGATATCTTCGTATTAACTGAGCATATGATGGTATGAAGTATACATCGAGCACAACTACATCTACTGAGTTGTTATAGGTCAAGTATTAATTGCAAAAGTTTGAGCAGGAAACAAAATTTTGGCTATAAATATACCATGAACTTAATCATTTTCTCACATTATGAACATGAAGAACTGAGTGATTTCAAGCAAGAATTGAGCAGAGAATTTCTAGAACATTTGAGAATAGATTTGAAAGGTCTCCAAGAAAATTGGTCACAATAACAAGTAAGTTCCTTGTTAACTAAGCTATTTCACAGTTATCTCTCATAGCCCTAATTTGAAAAATGATGGTGTCCTCATCAAAGGTTGAGAAATATAAGTCCAGAACTAATAAGAAGGTTAATTTAATCAAATCTACAACCTTTAATGATCCTAAATACAAATTACATCCTAAGGTTGCTTCACAAATCAAGAAAATTGACACATGTTTTAGCATTCCACCTAGGGTTTTGCTGGTTGAATAAATTTTCCCATACATACACTACAAAATCAATGAAATAGGGGATTTTGAGCTTCACTACACCTTCTAGAAGTTGAGTGTTGATGGAAAGCTGAAGGATGAACATACACATTTGGAGGTGAAGGGTTCAGTAAATGCCATGTATTTCTTGAGGGTTTTCAAGAATGAATGGATTAAGATAGTTTTGAGCTATGTGCACAAGGGAAAGTTATGGCTAGATGAACTTGTCAAAATTTCTAGGGATATCATACATGTAGTCACCGGTTACCCCATAACTAACAAGGTTAAAGCATTAAGGAGTGCACCGAGAGCTAAGATTGATAAAGCAACTGGAACTAAATGGGATGGTTGAGGCATGAGAATCAACACCATTTTTTTATCCTGAGACAAGATTTGGTGCATATGCAATCAGGTATAAGATATTTCACTATAGCAGGCTGAATAGTGTTCCATGGGGAGCACTAGGTATAGCCTATAAGATGGTGAAGAAAGGTTTTCAAATCAACCTCACCGAGCTCTTATTAAAATAGTTAGAAGAGAACATGAGAACAATCAGGTTGGCAAAGTCTAATACATGTAAGTTTGGTTCACTATTGATATGCATATTTTTCTATGTGAAAAAAAATTTCCCCTCAGTTGGTAATGTTGACTAGGATACTGACCGACTGGTCATTTTGCAAATAAATGATTTCTTTCAAAGTTTGGATCAAAATTTTGTTAGTATCATGGATGTATACTTTGAGAAATTTAAGGACTAAATGCATCAAAGAGAAGCAAAATACTAGGTCAGTTGGTTGAGCAATACAAGGAAGATATTTGTCTCTTAGTGGATATCAAAATCACTCTAATAAAGGTAGTTGAACCAAGAACAACATGTTTGGCACCTATGGGCTATGAACTTGATATTGATTGAGCATCTAGGTCAATAAAGGCACTTTTGGCCGAGCCCAAAGATCCACAGGAAACTAGGTTTGGAACCTATGAAGAGGCCAAACTAAGAATTAAAATGGATCTAGTCAAAGTCATGATGAATGAGGAATCTAAGAAAATGATGGATACACTAATAAAGTAGTTCAAAGATGGTGTAGAAGAGGACAAGGCATTTGAGGATAATCCAATTGAAGAGGCAATTGAGGAATAATTATTCATAGGTAATAGTGAACATGACAAGGAGGTGACCGAGTCTTATAAAGACATTCAATCTACATTGGTCAAGGCCATGGGAAAGAGGAAGCAAGAAAAAGAACCCATGAAAGCAAGGACAAAGTCCACAACAACTGCTTCTCCACATCTAAAGAAAGGAGTAGTAAAAATTTCTAGGCCAACTCCCACAAAGACATATCAAAAGAAAAAGAGAGGTGCCCAAGCCACCTTCTAGATACCTAAGAAGAGGAGGAAACTTATAAGGGAAAAGGATGACATTGATGAAGAAGATGAAGAGGAAGATCAAGATAAATTTAAAGTTCTAGTAAATAAAAATCCATTAGTTGATGAATTAGCTAAGACAATAAAGGAAACTAATGATCTTAGCAGCCCCAAAATGAGTCACCATGTACATATGGCAACCAAAGACCAAGAAAATATTGAAGAGGCCATCATATAGATGATGGTAAAATTTAAGAAGGTACCTATTGAATTTTCTAAGTATGTACCTAAGAGCTTATATGAGAAAGTGTCTGCAAGATGGACTTATGCCTTGGACACTGAAAAGAAGATGAGGGAATACTCACTGATATTGGCTATGCCTACACTGTTAGTTCCTAAAAATGAATAATTGATGACACAATATTCCAAAACATTTTTAGTAAAGAGTAGAGCCCTAAATATTCTGGTAGGAAAACTTAAGGAAGTTGATGAGAACAGTCAACTTTTATGGACTACAATTCTGACTTCCCGAGCAGAAGTAGAAAAGTTGGCATTGGTAGTAGTTCCCAACAAGAAAAGAAAAAATAAAGGTAAAGGAATCCACTTGGATGATGTTGATCTTGATACCAAGGAACCCATAGATCTATCAGACACTAAGGTAGCATATACCATGATTGCAATAGATTTTTATCTGCTAGGTTATAGAGAAGAATACAAGGATCCACCCAAGTAGTTGATCATAACAGGAAAAAATGATGTACTTATTAAAGACATAAAAATGGTGATCCTGATGACATAAAGGATGATGAAGACATCAACATTGCTAGAGATACTACTAAGGAGAATGCAACTACCAAGGCAACAATAAGTGAAATTCTGTGTGACTTACCAATTCTAGTACAAGATGTTGACATAGTCACACAAAAGGAACCTAAAGGCTCAACACTTGAGTAACCTAAAGACACATCTAAGGAATAGGGGACAATTGAATAGGAAACAATAGAGTAGAATAATTCCAATCAGCCTGAGAAAACAAAGGCAACATCATAAGCACCAGAAGAAAGTAAATCGGTAGAATCAACAACAAACACCACAATCGACGCCAAAGGAAAAAACACCAAGACACCGGTCATTAGAAAATCTAAGGAGGAAAGTGGTTCATGAGAAACTAAGGAGCACTCCCCACTCTTCACAACTTTTAGACTGATAGGTTAAGTTTTAATAAGCCAACTTGTAAGACCTAGTCACCCTCGGTGTGGTTATAAACCATGAGTTTTTTACTATGGTCCAAAGGCACATTTAGGATGTTAGTTTTTCTAGGTTTATTTTTAAGTTGTTTAAATAAAAATTCTTAGGCCTATAGGCTCATTAGGAGCAAGAATGCAACATTTTGTAAAAGTTGCAAAATACAAGAAATATTGTCGGCAACTTCTTTGAAAAGTTGCTACCGACCTGTGAAACAACCGCCCAATGGTCACAACCTTTGAAAAATGATTGGATCTATTGAGGAAAGTCTTTATATAGAACTTTTATGTAGGTAGAAGAGGACAGGTGTTGAACAATAAGGAAACTCTATGTAAATTTTGCATTCAATCAATAAAAGATCCCTGTTTTTCTCTAAATTCTAGATTGAAACATTGCGTGTATAGATTTGTATGAAGGTGAAAAGGAGAAAATTCATCGATCTAACACATATCATGAATTAGGACTATATTTCTTTTAGTTTTAATTAGTTTGAGGATAGGATTCAAAATTTAAAGGAATTGAGTTTTCTGGTGTTTTAAGAAACCCTCCTGTACCAGGGTTTTGGTCAAAAATGCCCTAACCTGCATTTCCTTTATGGGACTCCCATGAAAAGTTGGTAAATACAAGTAGGTTAAATTTAATTTAGTTCCTTAAGAGCACAAAAGAAGGGGGATTGTTTGGAGAAGTCTATTTGTAGATTCTAGACCAAGCATCTCTATGTGCTTGGTTCAGGAAATGAAGAAGTGAAGTGACATAAGCACTTCTGGGGTGGATAAAAGAAATATGAAGAAAAATTGTGGTCTCTTTGGGATTCCCAACACCATTGCAATCAATAATTAAGCTTGAATAATCAACTGGTAAAGTTTTCATTCATCAACCAAGTTAATTAGCACAATTAGGACTAGTAGGCCAAGAGTTGTTAAGCATTGTTCTTTATGTTTAAGATCTCAGGATCTAGAGGTTTGTTACAAGTCCAAAAAGGGTGTCTTAATATACTTTTTTTCCATAGTCTTCTTGTGAGAATCTAGAACTAGAACCCTAGAACCTCATTCAGAAGGCTAGAAGTCCGGCAAGGTCTAAACTCTTGAACTTGTTATCCAAATCTGGTAGTGTGTGTGGAAATCACTCCCATAGTAGGCATTTAATTTGTGTATCAAACCTTTCCATCCCCTTACCAAATTTTTAGTTTCTAATTTGAAAGAAAAGTCAGTAAGGTTCTTTGCGGTAAGCATTACTGAGTGTTAGGAAACTACTCGGTAAAGCTACCAAGCCCACTCGGTCAACATAGGTACCGAGCACTAACTGAGTGTCAATCAAGTATTAACTGAGCATCAGTAGAGCCCAAGGAGGTACAATCTAGCTAAAGATATTTTCAAGAATGAATGTTGAATATATCCTATGGGGGAGTATTAGCAGCCATTCTGTAGCATTTGTTGTTGCAATCATGACTATGATTATCATTGATGTCAACACAATGATCTACTAAAGATTAGTAGAGAAGAATATAGTGTTTGAGTTAGCGCACTTGGGATATTAAAGATAAAGATATGTGCAATTAAGGAATTATTCTATGATATGTTATTAGATCATGGTTAAGAGCAGAGACAATAATTCATTTATTCATGGAAGTTATGAGGAAATCAATGGAAGCAGTATTCAGGTAGTGTTCCTGAGTAGCAGTTTGTGGAAACCAGATAATATTTCCTAATTGGGATGCAATCTGGTTATGCATAGTTAGAGATCAGTTGGATACATATTGATAGTGATTTGGTTGACAACACAAGATCTGAGGTCACACGAGTGAAGAATTATATTTATTGGAAGCTGGCAGTTTTGTATAATTTTAATGTAACATGTGGAAAGTTTTATTTTTTAATTTTTATGCCAACTCATTTGTAATTACTTGATTATTGTATAAAGGAAGGAATTTATTCCTTGTTGTAAAATGGAATATGATGAATGTAAGTGTATTGTGAAAGTGATTGTTGAAAGAGGATATGCGATGTACTAAGATCTGAAGAAGGAGTTGGTGCGGTTTGGCACAGTTAGAGAAGGAGTATTGATTTTTTGAGGTAAGTAATCTTTTGGTATTATTTTGTTGAGTAATACAAAGATCAGTTGGATAGTGAGTTCGCTGATCTTACCCTGAAGCTATTTGGGTAGTGGATCCTTTTATCTTCCATAACTCCTAACAAAGTTAGAATCTTTTAACAGGGATTCAAAATATCCTAATAGAGATTCATATGTACTAAATGTGTTTCATAAGAATCCTGAAAGAGTCCATCCTTTTAGAAGGAATATTCATATTAGTGCATCTTTTTTTGGCATCATTCCCATCGGGGTTTACTCTTTGATCAAGAGGTTCCCTAGTCAACATATCTTGTGTCATTGTGTTATTGTGCATGTATATCTTTTTATGGTTACTGGTTACATTGCTTACATGGTTAAAATCTATTGAAGTTGATAAAAGTTAGATTTATCTGATAACTTATTCATGCCCCCCCCTCTTAGTTATCTTGGTGGAATTTACTTTCTAATAATTGGTATCAGAGCGATAGGTCCTTGAATGAAAATTTTAATAGCTTAAGGAGATCCATGGTGAATTTTAGGAAAGAAAACCCTAATTATAGGTGGAGTAAATTTTGACAATTGGAAAGAAAAGATGAAGACACATCCACTATGTTTAGGACCAGGTTATTGGATGATTACAAATAATGAGAAGACTATCATTGATGAGGATAACATTGAAACATGTACTAATGATGAAAGAGATCTATTCATGTGTAACATACTTGCTAGAGAAGTACTCTTGTCAGCCCTTCCAGAGAATGAGTACACTTAGGTAAAATATTTGAAAACATCTTATGGAATTTGGTTAGCTTTACAATCTACTTTTGAAGGTGATGAACATGCAAAGAAAGTCAGATTACATAATTCGATATGTGCATTTGAAGATATAAGAATGATGGAAGATGAATTTTTTAGAAGCTATATTGGTAGGATTTCAAAGATTATTGTAGGTATAAAATCTAGTGGTGGAACAAAGACAGAGAATGATGTGATATGGAAAATTATGAGAACATTGACTCGTACATTTAAGTAGACAACATAGATGAATGAACAAGTCATACCTTGTACAATGAACTTTACAAGAGAGATTATTCTTGGAAGATTGGAAGTAGTAGAAATGACCCTGAGGTTATCAGGAGACCTACCTAGGATGGAGATAGCATTCAGTGCTCTTAGTGTTCACCCTACTTTGTCAAGAAGCATCAATGTGAGCAGAGATTATGCTAGCAGCAACAAATCTAGACATTAAGAAGGTATTGCCTTGCTTGTGAAGAAAGAACTAGATGGAAAGAAAAATTTTAAATGTTGGACTTGTCAAGAATATGGTCATTTTGCATCTAAATGTCCTAAGAGAGTTAAGAAGTATAGGAAGAACTTTAAACCTACAAGATCTAAAGAATGTTACTATGCAAATGATGAAGAACTTGAAACTAGTTTGGGGAAATCTTTGAGTGAAAGTGATACTGAGAACAATGATGATATAGGATTTGTAGCAATTAAAGAAGAAAATCTTAAAACTAAAATTAAGGAAGAAAATTCTTTAGTTTCTCAAGTAGAAAAGAAATCTGATTGGATTATAGATAGTGCTTGTTCACAACATATGATAGGAGACATGAAAAAGTTCATAAAGTTTAACAATTATGATGGAGGAGTTGTTAGAGTTGGAAACAATGCTCCTTGTTTGATTAAAGGTATAGGATCTATTACTCTTGATGGAAAGACTAATACTGATGATGTTTACTTTATGGATGGTTTGAAACATAATCTTTTGAGTGTTGGATAGTTAGTTGATAAGGGATATCAAGTTTGGTTTACTGAGAAAATTTGTGTGATTAAAGACAAAAATGGAAATTTGATTGGTACTGGATCTAGAACCAGAGGTAATATTTCAGTTGAATCCTACTGACATGACATGTTTGATTACTAAGATTGATGAAAGTTGGTTATGGCACATAAGATTTTGTCATATAAACTTTGATAACATTGTGAAAGTGAGTACTACACTTGTAGTAAGGGATTTGCGTAAAATTATGAAGCCTACTAACATGATGTGCAAGGAATGTGTGATGGCTAAATAGAAGAGAAGCTCATTTCCTAGCAAGAAGTTTACAACAATAGAGAAGTTGGAGATTGTCCATACAGACTTGAGTGGTCCTACAAGGACTAGAGGATTCTATGGAGAAAGGTTTTTTATGATTCTTGTTGATGACTATACAAGAATGATGTGGATTGCATTTCTTAAAGAAAAATCTGAAGCATTTGATAGGTTTAATATCATTAAGAATAAAGTTGAGAATGAATCTAGAATGAAGATTAAATGTTTCAGATTAGATAGATGTGGAGAATTTACTTCTAAAGAATTCAACATCTTTTGTTAAGTGAATGGTACTAAGAGATAGTTTTCAGCCCCTAGGACACTTGAACAAAATGGCATTGCGGAAAGAAGAAATAGATTGGTAACTAAAGCAACAAGAGCTATGTTATTTGATAATGACTTAGTGAAGATATTAGGGGGAGAAGTAGTGAACATAGTGGTGTACATAATGAACAGAGTAAAAATCAGAGCAGACACAGACAAGACACCCTATGAAATATTATTTGGACATGCACCATCAGTTAAGTATTTTAGAATTTTTGGAAGAAAATGTTATATTAAGAAAGATGATGACATTTGAAAGTTTGATCCTAGAACTGATGAAGGTATATCTCTTGGATATTCATTGAAGAGAAAATCTTATAGATGTTGTAATAAGAGAACTAAGACTATTGTTGAGAGTGCAAATGTTAAAGTTGATGAAAAGTTAAGAATTCAGGAAAGAATGCTTGATTATGAATCAGATGAAGGAACTCACCCTAGACCTAATCCTGAGACTACTGAATTATTTAATGAAACTCATGGTGATTTGTTAAATGAAAGACATGGTGAGGTCATTGAAGAACTGACACCTGATATAAGATCTAAGATACTGATACCTAATAGGAACTTATCAAGGAATAATCATGTTGAGTAGATTATTGGAAGCACAGATAGAGGAGTTTTGACTTGAAATAAGGTACAAGAATAGTTATCTTTTATTACTCAAATTGAAGCTAAATCTACTAGTGAAGCCTATGAAGATGAGCATTGGATTAAAGCTATGAAAGAAGAACTAGATTAGATTGAAAAGAACAAGACATGGGAATTGGTCCCTAGACCTAAAGATAAGAATGTTATGGGAACAAAATGGGTATTCAGAAACAAGATGAATGAACAAGGAGAAGTGGTAAGGAACAAAAAAAGATTGGTATGTAAAGGATACTCATAGCAAGAAGAAATTGACTATGAAGAAACTTTTGCACTGGTAGCAAGAATTGAAGGAGTAAGAATGTTTTTGGCCTATGCATCTTTTAAGAAATTCAAAGTGTATCAGATGGATGTGAAGTCAGCCTTTCTAAATGGAGAATTGGAAGAAGTTTACATTGAGCAGCCTAAAGTTTTTCCTTTAACTCAAGAAGGAGACATGGTATGTAAACTGAAGAAATCTTTATATGGACTAAAGCAAGCACCTAGAACTTGGTATGCGAGATTGGATAAGTATTTGTTGAGATTAGGATTTACAAAAGGCACAGATGATAGCAACCTGTATACAAAAGAAATTAAAAATGGTTTGTTGTTTGTAGTAATTTTTGTTGATGATATTATCTTAGGAGGAGAAGATGAAGCCAATGATAAATTTGTAGATGAAATGAAGACTAAATTTGAAATGAGTATGATTGGTGAAATGAAATACTTTTTAGGATTGCAGATAACACAAAATAGTGATAGTATCTTTGTAAGTCAGACAAAGTACTTGAATGATTTATTGAAGAGATTTGGAATGGAGAAGTGTAAGCCAGTTGGAACACGTATGGTAATTGGACATAAGTTATCTAGCACAAATGAGACTCCTACAGTGGAACAGAAGAAGTATAGATCTATGATTGGAGGATTGTAGCATTTGACTCATACAAGACTTGATATAACACATTCAGTTGGAATTGTATCAAGATTTCAAGCTGAACCAAGAGAATCACATTATGCAGCAATAAAGAGGATACTGAAGTACTTAAGAGGCACACTTGAGTATAGATTGTGGTATGAAAAATCTGATGATTTTACCCTATGTGCATATATAGATGTTGATTGGGGAGGTAGTGTTGATGATAAAAAGAGCACCAGTGGTGGAGCATTTTTCCTTGGAGGAAGATTGGTTTCTTGGCTAAGCAAGAAGCAAAATTTTATTTCACAAAGCACAGTAGAAGTAGAATATGTAGCAATAGCAAACAATTGTAACTAGGTAATTTGGATGAAGCAAATGTTGAAGGATATTGGTGTAAAATTTGTTGAACCTATTGTTATACATTCTGATAACACCAACACAGTTAGTATTTCTAAGAACCATGTGTTACATTCTAAGAAAAAGCATATAGAGATAAAGTATTATGTAGTGAGAGAGAAAGTAGCAAAGAAAGAAGTCATACTTGAGTACATAAGCACAAAGGAGTAGATTGCAAATATATTTACAAAACCTTTTCCTAAGGATACATTTGACTATTTGAGAGGTATGCTTGGGGTTATGCCCTAGCCTACTTTTGAGAAGTGAAGCAGATTTTTCCATCTATCCAATGGTATATGAGCCCTATTTTTTTCTGGACTACATGTTGGTACTTCCTCTATGGGGGAGTATGTGTATCTAAGCTGAGTCATGAGGACTCTGGTGAATGTATTTTCTGAACAGTATCTTTTGACATTGAAGTTGTTGTGAACATAATGATGAAATTTCTATCATTAATGTCCATGGGAGAGAAGTGTACATGAAAAACCATTTGTACCATTTGTTGGAGAGAACTGAATAGGAAAAATGTAGCAACATTTTATTCATGAAGAAGACTTGGAAGCATTTCCAGAGTAGCAGTGTTGCAGTATTGGATTTATGGAACTTGGATGATTTTTCATCTATGTCGCCATCAATGCCAATGGGGGAGATTGTTAGGAATGAATGCTAAATATATCCTATGGGGGGCTATTAGCAGCCATTCTGTAGCAATTGTTGTTGCATTCATGACTATTATTTTCATTGATATCAACATAGTGATCTACTGAAGATTAGGAGAGAAGCAGATAGTGTTTGAGTTGGTACACTTGGGATATTGAAGATAAAGCTATGCATAGTTGAGGAATTATTATATTATGTGCTATTAGATCATGGTTAAGAGCACATTGGGTAATTCATTTATTCCTAGAAGTTATGTGGAAATCAGTGGAAGCGGTATTTAGGTAGTGTTCCTGAGTAGTGGTTTGTGAAAATCAGATGATATCTCCTCATCGGGATGGAATCTAGATATGCGTAGTTAGAGAAAATTTGGAAACATATTGATAGTGATGTGGTTAACAACACAAGATCCAATGTTGCATGAGTGAATAATTATATTGATTGGACGCTGACAGTTTTGTGTAATTTTAATGTAATGTGTGGAAAGTTTTATTTTTTAATTTGTATGCCGGCTCATTTGTAATTACTTGAGTGTAGTATAAAGGAAGGAGTTTATTCCTTGTTTTAATATGGAATGTGATGAATGTAAGTGTATTATGAAAGTGAAATTATTGAAAGAGGATATGCGAAGTACTAAGATATGGTATTGAGATCAAAGGAAGGAGTTGGTGTGGTTTGGCACAGTCAGAGAAGGAGTATTGATTTGTTGAGGTTATTAATATTTTGGTATTATTCTATTGAGTAATAAAAAGATTAGTTGGACAATGATTTTAGTGAGCTTACCCTGAAGCTGTTTTGGCAGCGGGTCCTTCTATCTTCCATAACTCCTAACAGAGTTACAATCTTTTAAGAGGGATTAAAAATCTCCTAATAGAGATTCATATGTATTGAATGTATTTCATAAGACTCCTAACAGAGTCCATCCTTTCACAAGGAATATTCATATTAGTGCATCTCTTGTAGGCATCATTCCCACCGGGGTTTACTCTTTGATCAAGAGGTTCCCTAGGCAACATATCTTGTGTCATTGTGTTATTGTGCATATATATCTTTCTATGGTTGCTGGTTACATTTCTTACATGGTTAAAATATATTGAAGTTGATAAAAGATACATTTATCTAATAACTAATTCAGCCCTCCCCCTCTCAATTATCTTGGTAGACTTTACTTTCTAACAGATATTGGATCCTCCACTGAGGATAGTGGAAGTATGTTTGTTTTAAGATCTTCTAAGGGTGTAGAGAACTCTCCTAGGCCCACTTTGGGTTCAAAGTAACACTGAAGGTCTCATCATTTACCAAGCTTCCTAAATAGGGGAAATCTCTGCATCAAGTGGTATCAGAGCATGTAAGATCCTTAGGGTAAAGGGATACCAGAATCATGGAAGGAGAAAATGAAGGAGGATTGTCATCAAGGATGACCAATGTAGAGATAGTAAGATACCTAAAAGAGAAAAGGACACAACATGATGATCAAAGAGACACTGAGATGAAATAGATGTGGCAAGAAATGGACAGGTTTAGCGAAGATCCTCAGAAGAGAAGTAGTGGAAACTCTGATGATGTCAAATCAGGGAGTGATGAAGAACCCCTTGAGCATGAGGAAGAAGAATGTCTTGCAAACCAGAGGCTACTTATGAAGACTCTAAAATCTATGGAGAGGAGAACCATGGATGCCAAGCTTCAGTTTCCTACATATAATGGGAAGATGGACCTAGATGTTGCAATGGATTGGGTGGATGCCCTAAATAGTTTCTTTGATTGTGAAGACATCCGTGAGAATTAGAGGGTGAATATTACTAAGTCAAAGATCAAAGGCTCTGCACTCACATGGTGGAACTTCACTCAAGATGATAGGGTGAAGAATGGAAAGAATCTAGTCACCACTTGGAAGAAGATGGTGGCCCTGCTTAGGGAAACTTATGTCCCTAAAGATTATGAAGTCCAAATTCATAAATGAAGAATGAGTCTAAAATAGAAAGAGATGGACATCTCTAGCTATACCGAAGAATTTCTGAGATTGGTGATGAAATATAGGCTTGTTGAACCAGAATGTGTAAAGCTTGCTCGGTATATGCAAGGCTTAAGGGTCTCAATTCAAGATGAACTCAGTTTGACAAGCCCTACCACAATGAACAAATTCTATCAATTGACATTAAAAGTTGAAGAAAAGTCTAGAAGGAGGAATGAACAAAGTGGTAGAGGAAAAGCTAAGAATGAAAGAGGCAAAGGAAACTTTGGAGGAAGAGGATAGAATAATAGACCATAAGAAGAATCTAATAAGGAGAATACCTAAGGAGAAAGTAGTTCAAGAGGTGGATACCAAGGTAGAAGAGGAAATAGTAGAGGTAGAAATGGGGGAAGAAACAATGGACAAATTAGATGTTATAATTGCAATCAGATAGGGCCCTACACCAATACGTGTCCAGATAGAGACACACAAAATAATTAAGGTGAAAGAAGAGCCAACCTAGTACAAGAAGATGATGTTGATAGTGTGAGAGACTATAGGGGAGAAGATGGAGTAAGCCTCATGATGAAGATGACTTTGATCCAAGCACCAATACTAGTGGAACCTCCCCAAAGAAAAAGTCTTTTTAGAACCAACTAAAAGAACCATGGAAAGGTATGCAAGTTATTAATTGATTCTAGTTCTACTGAAAATCTTGTATCTAGAGAAATGATAGATAAATTAATTTTTTTAAAAGATACCCCACCCAAACCCATCACATGTATCTTGGTTGACAAAAGGGTAGAAGACCCTCATAAATGAACAAGCTTGGGTCGATTTCTCTATTAAAGAATATAAGGATAGCATCCTTTGTGATGTTGTAGATATGGATGTATGTCACCTTCTATTAGGACGTCCATGGCAGTATGACTTGTAGGATCAACATGATGGAGTCACAAATAAATACCAAATTAGTCAAAATGATCACAAATAAAATTTGCTCCCTCTCCATGATCCTCCACGAGAAAAACCAAAAGAACAGTTAATCATGCTTGTAGGAGAACAAGAGATAATAAGTACTATTCAAGATTCTGAGGTAGGATATGCCCTAGTCCTTAAAGAAAAGGAGAAGATAGTGAACAATGAAGTACTGAAGGAAGTAGATAGTCTACTGTAGAAGTACAAAGGAATAGTTGTAGGAGACACACCAGATGAACTCCCACTATTGAGGGACATTTTTCACCAACTAGATTTTATCCTAGGTTCTTCCCTACCCAACAAAGTTTCTTATAAACTCACTCTTGATCAGAATGTCGAAGTCTCCAGAAAAGTCAGTTAATTACTATTTAAAGGACTCATACAAAAGAGTCTTAGATGTAGTGTAGTCCCAAGTGTTTTGGCCCCTAAAAAGGATGACAAATGGAGACTATGCACTAACTCCAAGGCAATAAACAAAATTACAATCAAATATAGATTCCCTATACCCAGGATTGAAGATCTTCTAGACCAACTTGGAGGAGCATGTTACTTCTCAAAAATTGATGTTAAATCTAGTTACCATAAGATAAGGATAAGGCACAATGATGAGTGGAAAACAAAATTAAAAACCATTGAAGGATTGTATGAATGGCTTGTAATGCCATTTGGCCTTAGCAATGCTCCTAGCACCTTCATGAGATTAATGAATGAAGCGCTTCAAGATTTCATATGAAAGTCTATGGTGATCTATTTAGATGGCATCTTAATATTTAGTGGGACTATAAAGGAACACATGAGACATTTGAAGAAATTTCTCCAAAGACTACATGAGAAGAAACTATCTATCAACTTAGAAAACTGTACATTGATGCAACAAGAGTTGATATTTTTGGGTTTTTTTATCTCTAAGGGTACATTGAAAATGGATCCTAAAAAGGTAGAGGCTATCATTAATCTCCCCATACCAAAGACTCTAGGAGAAGTTAGGAGCTTTCATGGACTAGCTACATTTTATAGGAAATTTATCAAAAATTTCAATCACATTTGTGCACCTTTACTTGATACCATCAAGGATGGTAGAAAAAAAAAGTTCAAGTGGAGAACACAAGAAGATGAAGCTTTTAAATACTTGAAGGAAAGAGTAGAACAATATCCCATTTTGGAACTACCGACCTTTGACAAATTGTTCACAATGGAGATGGATGCTAGAAATCTAGCCATAGGCATAGTCCTTAGTCAGAATAGAAGACCACTGGCTTTCTTCTCTGAAAAATGGATGAAGAAAAGAAGAAATACAACACATACAACTTGCAATTGTATGTGATGGTTCAAGACCTCAATAAATGGAGGCACTACTTACTTCTTAAAGAATTTATTGTCTTTATAGATAATCATGCCTTGATTTTTCTGAATAGTTAGGACAAGCTAAGTTGTAGGCATATGAAATGGGTTGAACAACTCCAAGCATTAACATTTTCCATAAAACATAAGAAAGGAACTTCACATAAAGTTGTAGATGTTCTCAGTAGAAGAGTAATTTTGGTTAAAGAAGTGTAGGTACAAAGTATAGGGATTGATGTCCTCAAACACCTATACAAGGATGATTCAAATTTTGGTGATATCTATCAGGTTTTCTCTACTCTATCAAATGCAGATAATACTACTTATTCTAAATATTTATTGTAGAATGGCCTTTTGTTCAAAGGAGGTCAAATTTGTATTCCTAAATGCTCCATGAGAGAGAATATGATTAGAGAGAAACATTATGGTACACTAGGAGGTCACTTTGGCATAGATAAGACACTTGAACTTGTAAGGAGAAACTATCATTGGCCTTAGTTACTGACTAATGTCAGAAAATTTGTTGAATCATGCACTATTTTTCAAAGGGATAAAGGATCTAGAACCAATGAGGGTCTCTATCAACCACTACCAATTCCAAAAAAACCATGTGATAGTGTGAGTATGGATTTTTTCTTAAGACTTTCGAGAACTAAAGAAGGATTTGATAGTATCTTTGTTATAGTTGACAGATTTAGAAAAATGGCATACTTTGCTCCTTGAAACTTTTCTAATGATGCTTCACATATTGCTAACTTATTTTTTAAAGAAGTGGTTGGAATTCATGGATTACCAATATCCATTATCTCTAATAGAGATGTGAAATTCCAAGGGCACTTTTGGAGAACCCTTTGGAAAAATTGGGGAACAAACCTATCATTCAATTCTACATACCATCCACAAACTAATGGGCAAATTAAAATTTTAAATAGATCATTAGGCAACCCTTTAAGGTGTCTAACAAAACAATATGGACATACTTGGGGTGGTATCCTTAAGTAGAATTTTCTTTCAATGATTCAATAAATCGGTCAACAGGGAAGACACCATTCCAAGTAAATTATGGAATCCATCCAAGAGGAGTTATGTAACTAAGAGAGTTACCGAATGACTTTAAATTCAGTGCATAGGGAGAAAAACTATCTACGTGGATCAAACAAATTCATGATCAAGTCTGAGATACATTGAGTCAGAATACTGCAAAATACAAAGAACAAACACATATGAAAAAAGAGACATGTTACTTTCAAAGTAGGAGATCAAGTATGGGCATACCTAAATAAGACAAGGCTACCTAGGTGACATACCAAATTATAGATGAGGAAGATTGGTCCATGTGAAATAATTCATAAATTTGGGGACAATGCTTATGAAATTTCTTTGCACCCTACCATTTCTATTTCTCCTATCTTTAACATTTATGATCTCACTCCTTTTAAGGGTGATACAAGATTTAATAACACTTTGTAGGATACTGAAGACAATTATTTTGAATGTATAAAGGACTTTCCATTGAGAAAACCTTTATAGTTGGAAAATATTCTAAACTCTAAAGTCATCAAGAAAACCAGGAAGAAGACCTACAAAGATTACTTGGTCAAATGGTAGGGTTACCAAACATTGATGCCACATGGATGAGTGAAGAGTGCATCAACAAGCATGGAAATTTGGTTCAAAAAATTCTCTCAAGTGGGACTTCAATTTTTAAAACATAGGAGTATGGTGTAGGAGCACCCCCCACTCTTCACAACTTTTAGATTGATAGGT
This sequence comes from Chamaecyparis obtusa, assembly GCA_027943335.1. NCBI lineage: Eukaryota > Viridiplantae > Streptophyta > Pinopsida > Cupressales > Cupressaceae > Chamaecyparis > Chamaecyparis obtusa. Next base: position 647,283 of record BSBK01001047.1, on the reverse strand, counting down.
TAAGTTTTAATAAGACAACTTGTAAGACCTAGTAACCCTCAATGTGATTATAAACCATGGGTTATTGACTATGGTCCAAAGGCACATTTAGGATGTTAGTTTTCCTAGGTGTATTTTTAAGTTTTTTAAATAACAAGGCTTAGGCCTATAGGCTCATTAGGAGCAAGAATGCAACATTTTGTAAAAGTTGCAAAATACAAGAAATATTGTCGGCAACTTCTTTGAAAAGTTGCTACCGACCTGTGAAACAATTGCCCAATGGTCACAACCTTTGAAAAATGGTTGGATCCATTGCGGAAATTATTCATATAGCCCTTTCAAGTAGGTGGAAGAGGACAGGTGTTGAAAAGTAAGGAAGCTCTATGTAAATTTTGCATTCAATCAATAAAAGAATCCTATTTTTCTCTAAATTCTGGATTGAAACATTGCATGTATGGATTTGTATGAAAGTGCAAAGGATAAAATTGATTGATTTGACACATATCATGGATTACAACTTCATTTCTTTTAGTTTGAAGTTGAAAGTTAGAGGAATTAAGTTTTTCAATTTTTCAAGAAACCCTCCTGGACTAGGGTTTTGGTAAAAAAAGCCCTAACTTGCATTTCCTTTGTGGGACTCCCATGTGAATTTGGGAAATACAAGTAGGGGAAATTTAATTTAGTTCCTCAAGAGTGTAGAAGAAGGGGGATTGTTTGGAGAAGTTTGTTTGCAGATTCTAGACCAAGCATCTCTATGTGCTTGGTTCAAGAAATGAAGAAGTGAAGGGACATAAGTACTTCGAGGGTGGATAAAATAAATCTGAGGAAATATTTTGGTCTCTTTGGGATTCCCAACACCATCGCAATAGGAATTTAACCTTAAACAACCAACTGGTAAATTTTTCATTCATCAATTGAGTCAATTAGCCCAATTAGGACTAGTAGACTAGGAGTTGTTAAGCATTGTTCTTTGTGTTTAAGATCTCAAGATCGATAGGTTTGTTACAAGTCCAAAAAGGGTGTCTAAATATACTTTTTTTCCATAGAATTCTTGTGAAAATCTATAACTAGAACCATAGAACCTCAGTCAAAAGGCTACAAGTCTGTCAAGGTCTAAACTCTTGAACATGTTATCCAAATCCAGTAGGGTGTGTGGAAATCACTCCCATAGTGGGCATTAAATTTGTGTATGGAACCTTTCCATTCCCTTACCAAATTTGTAGATTCCCATTTGAAAGAAAAGTCAGTAAGGCACTTTGTGGTAAGCATTACCGAGTGTTAGGAAACTACTCTGTAAAGCTATTGAGCCCACTTAGTTAACATAGGCACCGAGCACTAACCGAGTGTAACTAAGCATCGGTAGAGCCCAAGGGGCTACAAGCTAGTTAAAGACATTGGATCCTCAAGTGAGGATAGTGGAAGTATGTTTGATTTAGGATCTTGTAAAGGTGTAGAGAACTCTCCTTGGCACACTTTGTGTTCAGAGTAACATTGAAAGTCTCACCATTTACCAAGCTACCTAGATAGGGCAGAGCTTTACATCAGAAAGTGTGTCAGCTAAGATTGAAAAGGTAAATCTAGAGTCTAAAGCTCTTCTTCCATTTACTAAATTACCAACAATGAAGAAGAAAAAGAAACATGGAAAAGGGCCAGTAACGTTGGATGAGATAATTGAGATACCATAATGTGACCCTAGAACATTAGACCCCGAGGCACTAAGAAAATATGGGGAATTGTGCACAAGGAAGGCTACACAAGAAAAGATGAAAAAGGAGAGAAAAAGAAAATTATTTCTAGAATATGTTAGAGATGTCTTACTACAAGTTGTTCTCGAGATCAATGTCGATGAGGATACTCCCTTCCTTGATCAACTTGCAACTCTAATAGGTCACATAAATTCCCCAACTATTGATGGAGAGAAGAGAATAGATGAAAGGGAAGAAGCAAAGATTCAACTGAAACTAGCTGAGAAGATAAGCCAAGAAGTGGCAATAAATAAGGTTAAGCTCTCTGAGGTAATTACCAAGCTAGAAACCATTATTTAGAAAATAGTTAAAATTTTGTTTAGATTGTGCACTATTAAACAATTCACTACTGGGGTGAGTGAAAAGATTAATAAATTGGATGAAGAAATCAAGATCAGTGTCAATAACTCTCTAACCAAGCCAAATGCTTTTCACAAGCATATATTAAAAGTTTAAGAACTTAGGTGGTTGAGATAAGATTTGAGGAAGCAGGAAGATACCATAAGTGCCCAAGTCACTGAGCTACAAGATGAGCTACTTCCCCATCTAAAAATCATGGAGAGAGATGTAGAGAAGGAAAAAGAATTAGTTTCCACCCCCGAGATTTATGTACTTGAGAATATTTTTGACATGCCTGCACAAGTCAGTCTAGAGCACGTTGCTCTTGATAACTTGAAAGAGGAATGGGAGAACCTCTTGGCATCACTAAAGAAAACCTACCAGCACATTTTTGATAATTTGTAAGTACACTTTTTTCCTACTGGCATTGATTTTTAAAAAGTGGGAAAGTCATGTATATTCCACTATATACTTCACACCACCAAGAGCATGCACAAAGGGGGACTCTATAAAGAAAAGAGTCAGTATATATAGTTTGTAGATATATGGAGTTAGTATATTTTTGAGTTAATGGGTACATAAACATAAGGTTTTGATACTAATGCCAAAGGGGGAGATTGTTATCTCTATTTGAGCATTAATGGATTGTCATTAGTATCAATCAGTTACTCAGTCAGTAAAGGTTGGTAAAAGGATACAAATAGAAAGTTGGTCAAGCATAAAAAGCCTTCACACCAAGAAAAGTCAAGGTAGAACTTCAAGTTAACCAAATATAGGTTTGACCAAGCACACTTACCGAGCATCAAGAAATTACCGAGTATTGATCTAGTGATCACTGAGCATTCATATGAACTAAGCATCAGTAATTTACCAAATGGTGAATGTAGTGATTACCGAGTAAAGCAAGAAATGACATAGTAATCAAGAATGACACATAGATCTATGCAAATGGTTTACACCAATCATTATATAGTTTACCAAGATTGAGACATATTTAATATGGATGTAATCATTAATTCTTGTGATGATTCCAATGTAATGTTATATCTAGGTATTTTTGTATACTGTTGATCTTAGGTTTTCTAAGATGATATAAACCCTAATTAGGTCAAGTTAGTTTGATATGTATTTGTAAAGATGTCATTATGATCAAGAATCATGATGCAGTATCCACACTAAGGACATCAAGAGATCAGACAAAGGGTTTTTTACATAAGGTTTATGATAACGGCAATCAGTTTACAGAACACGAACAAGGCTACTGAGAAGAACATGAGAGAATATACATCACATTGAGGTGATATTTATTTAATACTTCATAGATATAAATATACAAGAATAAGTTTTTATTTACAGATACTTTTACTGTTATCAATTTAACCATTGTAGCATATCAAAATCTCTTAATAGAGTGAACTTAACAACTCTTGTTTAAATCTCTTAACCGAGTACACACATACTTTGTGTTGTTAAAATACTCTAACCAGGTAGATATAGTTGGTCTTTTTCTTACTCCTAACAAGGTAAGATCATCAGAAGTGATCACAACTTGTAGCCTTAACAGACATACTTTATTGTTGTAGTAGTGAAGATTTATGGGTTTCATCCCCACTGCAGTTTTTACCTTCTTACAACGGTTTTTGTGTAACCAAAATATTTTTGTCATGAGTATGAATTTTCATGTATGATTTATTGTTTTTTTTACATGAACTTTACATTTTTAGTTATATGAATGTATGTTTCTAACAATGAAATTAGTCAGTTAATTGAGATCTACTATTGCAAAGTTTAAGTGTTAAATTTTTTTGAGGGTATTGATTCACCCCTCCCCTCTCAGTACTTATCTTTCCATAATCCCAACACATCTACATAAATTTTTCTTCTCATTTATTATTTTAAAGTGCTTAATTCTTTAGATTTAAAATTGAACTCTTAGTTTTTTTCATAAAAAAATGTAATATTATAAAGGATCTTACCATCCTAGATAAGATGATGGTAAGGAAAAAGATACCTTTCTAAGAATGTGCATATAAAAAGATAACTTTGTTGCATTGGCATGCTTTCTCTTAACAAACAAAAATGGTTAGTGTAACATATAAATATATCACTATTTAAAATTGGGAATTTTAACAAATGATTATGAAAATTGTGAAAGACCCACTGCAGCAAACATGGGACTAATGACTATACACGAGACATTGAAAATGTCTCTGCCTATGTAGTGGCACTTATTAAAATGAAAACACACAAAATAAAATGAAAACCTAACTATTTACACTAACTAACAACCTAAAATTTTTACAAGAAGCCATTTACTGGGTTTAGGAAGTAGCCACCTTGACAAACTATCTTTTTCTTTTTAATCAATAGCTCCAAAAAATTATGGACAAAGAAATCTAATTTGGGTCTTACACTTCTTGGGTGTGATATGCTAGAGGTGACATCATCATGAATCAACTTGGGTACTTCCTTTAATATCACATGAGATGATGTCTCAAGATCCCTGACAAGACTCTTTTCATGCTTTAACATAACCCTGACATTGACGGATTAACAAGAAAATCATTCTGAATGATTCCTAATCGGGAACACGTAGGCCTTTGTCAAATGAGTTACGATGAAAGATGTGTTGATGTGTTCCTAGGGCTTGGTAAATAGTGGTTTTGTCTCCTACAATGCAGGGAATAACTTAGTCTAAACTGTTGGAGTCCACTTATCGAGTGAAACATAAAATGCTTCCAACTCATCCCAAAATTGCATGTCATCATCATCCACTTCTCCTTTCCCACTAAGGGGCTCAAGGAAATATTCCCAAAATGATGCTTCATTTAGAAGAGCCTCTGCAACCTCTAAAACTTTTAGAGTCAAAATCTTGTGATATTCTAGGAAATAAGGGAGCTCAGAAAAGAGGAAAATCTGATCATTTTCCTTCAAATTAATTAGGGGAAGGTTATCTTCTACACTTGATTGTATTGATTATGGGTCTTGTCAAACTTTCTCACTTATCTTCTTTTAGTGCCAAACCAATGGACCACCTTTGAATAATGAAATTGAATTCGGCATCAAGGACTAGAAAGATAACTCTAAAAAATCATTCCAAATAGGTTCATCTTTTGTCATACATGAAACTTCTAGAACCTCTTTGTGCATAAAATGGTCCTCCATGATATACTCTTCTACAAGGGTCCAAGTTAAGGCACATTACTTCTAAAGTAAGTGCAATTATCCTCAACAAAGGACATAGTATTCAATGCTATGAGGAGATAGATAGAAATAGTCCAAATAAGGGTTGAAAGAGAAGACCATGCTTCCTAAACACCATCTTCCCAAGGAGAAAAATGCATAAAACATGAACAAAATAGACCACACCTATAAGAGTTCAACACATGACATAGTGATTAATAAAGGAGGTAAAGGCACTGAATACACAATCCCATGATTTATTAGCTACTTCTCCACCTCTAAAGAAATGAGTAATAAACATTTATCGACCAACTTCCAAAAAGACATAGCAAAAGAAAAGAGAGGTGCCCAAGCTACCTAAGAAGAGGATAAAATTGATAAGGGAAAAGAATGACATTGATGAAGAACATGAAGAGGAAGATCAATAGAAATTTATAGTTCTAGTAAATAAAAATCCATCATTTGATGAATTAGCTGAGACAATAAAGGAAACTAGTGGTCTTAGCAACCCCAAAATGAATCAGTATGTACATATGTCTACCAAAGATCGGGAAAAGATTGAAGAGGCCATCATACAGATGATGATAAAATTTAAGAAGGTACCTGTTAAAATTTCTAAGTATGTACCTAAGAGCTTATATGAGAAAGTGTCTAGAAGATGTACTTATGCCTTGCACAGTGAAAATAAGATGAAGGAAAACTCACTTATATTGGCTATGCCTACACTATCAGTTCTTGAAATTGAAGAATTGATGACACAAAATTCCAAAATATTTTTAGTAAAGAGTAGAGCCCTAAATATTCTGGTAGGAAAACTTAAGGAAGTTGATGAGAACAATCAACTTTTATGGACTACAATTCTGACTGCCCAAGAAGAAGTAGACAAGTTGGCATCAGTAGTATTTCCTGAGAAGAAAAGAAAAAAGAAAGGTAAAGGAATCCACTCAGATGATGTTGATCTTACTACAAAGGAACCCATAGATCTATCAGACACCAAAGTAGCATATAGCATCATTGCAATAGATTTTTATTTGGCAAGTTATAGAGAAGAATACAAGGATCCACCCAAGCAGTTGATCATAATAGCAAAAGATGATGTACTTATTGAAGACATAAAAAATGGTGATCCTGATGACATAAAGGATGATGTAGACATCAACATTTCTCTAGATACTATTGAGGAGAATGCACCCACTGAGGCAGCAATAAGTGAAATTTTGGGTGACTTACCAATTCTAGTACAAGTTGTTGACATAGTCACACAAAAGTAATCTGAAGGCTCAACCCCCAAGAAACCTAAAGACACACCCCAGGAATGGGGGACAAATGAATAGGAAACACCAAAGAAAAATACTTCCAATTAGCCTGAGAAAATAGAAGCAGCCTCACAAGCACTAGAAGAAATTAAACTGGTAGAATCAACAACAAACACCACAACCGATGCCCAAGGACAAAACACTATGACACCGGTCATTGGTCAACCTAAGGAGGAAAGTGTGTTAGCTAAGACTAAAAAGGTAAATCTAGAGTCTAAAGTTCTTGTTCCATTTACTAAATCACCACCAATGAAGAAGAAAAATAAGCATGGAAAAGGGACAGTAACATTGGATGAGATAATTGAGATACCAGAATGTGTCCCTAGAACATTAGACCCTGAGGCACTAAGAAAATATGGGGAATTGTGCACAAGGAAGGTTGCATAGGAAAAGTTGAAAAAGGTGAGCAAAAGAAAACAAATTCTAGAAGATTTTAGAGATATCTTACTACAAGTAGTTCCTGAGATCAATTTCAATAAGGATACTCCCATCATTGATAAACTTGCAACTCTAATAGGTCACATAAATACCCCAAATATTGATGTCAAGAAGAGAATAGAGGAAAGGTCAGAAGCAAAGATTCAACTAAAACTAGCTGAGAAGATAAGCCAAGACATGGCAATAAATAAGGTTAAGCTCTCTTAGGTAATTACCAAGGTACAAACCATTATTTAGAAAATAGTTCAAATTTTGTTTAGATTGTGCACTGTTGACCAATTCAGTACTGACGTGAGTGAAAAGACTAAGAAATTGGATGAAGAAATCAAGATCAATGCCAATAACTCTCTAACCGAGCCAAATTCTTTTCACAAGAATATATTAAAAGTTCAAGAACTTAGGCAGTTGAGACCATATTTGAGGAAGCGGGAAGATACCATAAGTGACCAAGTCACTAAGCTACAAGTTGAGTTGCTTCCCTATCTTAAAATCATGGAGAGTGATGCAAGAGCATCCTAGGATTCTTAGCAATCCTATATCAACCAAAAATATGTTTGTATTTGAAGGTAGATTGTTAGTTTTGATCCTAGTTTGGTGGAGTACTTGCTTGGTTTGGGAGACTGGTTGCTCAATTTCAGTGGTTACCAGGGTGCTCAGTCTCTGAAGAATGCTTGATTTCTGAAAAATGCTTGATAGCTAAAGGTGTCTGTTACTTCTGGCACTTGGTGATAACTACATTGCTCAGTCATGCTTGGCATGCTCCGTTCTCTAGCACTCGGTTATTTCTCTATTGCTCGGTGTTCTTGATGACTGACTAGTTTATTTGGATGAATCAACCTAGCTAACTAGTGCATTTAATTTGGGTCATGCTTCTCATGTTATGGATTGACCATTAGATGTGTGGGGACCTAGTGTTAGTCCATTTTCCTATCAATGCAAAATCCTATGAAAATGGCCTTTTCTCTGCAATTCTTGAAGATGTCCCACCCTGCTGCAAGCTTGTTTTAATGTGTGATGAAAATCCATAGTGTTTCATGGTTTGAGCCCTTAGCCCTGTGTTCTTCATATTGTCATCATGCTCCAGTTCAGATCGCACCTCCTAAATTGCAAAACCCAGGGAGTTATTAAAGTTTTAAGGTCTACAAGAAACAACTTCAAAATCTACCTAAGTGTCAAAAACCCACAATGTTTTTGAAAACCCATGATGTTTATAGTCTCCCTGCTACCTTTGGGTCTATGTGAAAGCCCTGTGTGTTTTTGATCTTTCACTAAAAACCCTATGTGTTTTTGAGCTCACATTTCTTTCCTCTTGCCAGCCCTCCTTATTCGTCGGTCTTAACTACGCAAGTGCAATTGATTGGTGGGACCTTTTCCTTCCCAAGGGGTTAAACTTCAATAAGATCTCACGGTTATCATTATACCACTAGGGAAAGCTGCTCATTTTTTAAGATCATGGTATAGCAACAACTATTGATCTTCTTCGATGATGCAATGGACCATGGGATCGCTATCAGAGGATGTTGAGGTGCTAGAGTTCTATTGGATGCAGAGCGGTGATGTGGTGAAGTTGCCAGTTGTGGGCCCGGTTGTTAGATCCCTTTGATCTTATGGTTGTCACATGACCACAAGGAATATTCTTTCCCCTTGCGATCATGCAACTACCATCTGATCTTCTAGTGATTCACAAGGGAAACAGTGCGGTGGATCCAGTTCTTAGTTTATTGTGACATGTCCACTTTTCATTGGTCGGGGATTAGTGACTCAGTTTTTTGTCAGTGGGGCCGAGGGTTATAGTGTTTAAAGGGGTTCAGTTGATCAGTCTCCATGATGAGGTTTTTCTTGATTGGCTAGTAGGTGACAAGGTGGTAGTCTTGTGGCCTTGTCACATGATCGCAAGGGCCATCTTTCGGCCATGCGATCATGTGATAAGGGTGCCATGTTGGTGGGGAGCGGTGACATGGTACTGATGTGTAGGCTTGTCGCATGTTCACATAGCCCTTTTCCTAGCCATGTGATCATGTGACAACTATTTGGACATCAAAGTTGCAGAGTTAGGGTGGGTCCATAGTGCTAGTGTTGCCGAGTTGTTCGGTTTTGATTGGTTGCTGACTGCTAACAGGGTTGTTGACAATCCAAAGGGGCCCGCAACTATTGTGAATTAAGTATGACTGCCTAATTTGTTGGGAAGGAGGTGGATCAAAGGCCATGTTTTAAATTTTGCTGATTAGTCATTTCATTTGAATTCAAATTTGGAGAGGGTTTTTGTGACATGAAGTACCAGAATTTATGGTTTCTTTGATGGATTTTGACTGGTTTGGTGGTGCTAGTGGTTGTAGAATGTTCTAGTGAGTTGGGTAGTTTCTTCTAGGACAAGTACCATGTGGTGATGGACAAATTTTTTTGCTCGAGGCTTTTTGTAGGTTTGTTCAGTTTGATTTGCATGGTAAATTTATGATCTTCCTGTCCTTCTCAGAGATTCTTCTCAAGTGTGAAGATCATCCTTGGTCTGATAGACATGTGCTTGGTTTTTCCTCTAGGATTTTTTAAATTTTGATGTATTTCTAGTTGGTTGGGTTGGTGAAACCCTAGTCCTAGCTATTTGTAGCTTGTTGCAACCTATTTTGGGTTTCCAAGGTAGCTAGTGGTATAAGTTGTAGCTTTTTTGACTGAGTAAGGGTTCTGAATTTTGTTAGTTCCAGTGGTTCCAATTTCTAGTTCCATGAGAGGTTTCTTCATGTAAACATTTTCATCCTAGTTGTATCAACATTAGGGAAAAACCTTATGTATCTTTTGCATATTGTCTATGGTGTTTTCTAAATCAACTTGTAATACAGGGATTTGAATCCACATACTTAATATAGTTTCTCATTCTTGGATCTCTCCTTTAGTTTTTCTTAATGAATCCTGAGCTTTTTGGCTCATTGCATTTGGTTGCTGATGTATATGTTTCATCTCTCAGCCTTGATTTAGAATCAAGTTAAAAGTTTATGAGTGAAGCATAGATTCATTTGGTTCAATCAGTAAGGATACTTGTAAGTAGTGTAAGAGATGTTTAACTATTTTTATGGCTTGGATTCTCAGATGAATCTAGTAGTTGTCCTTTTGTTCCATGTTCACTTTAGGTATGATGCCCAATGGATAAGGCACTGATCTTAAGCTAGTATCCCTATGCTAATGCAAAGTGTTGCATGGTTATCTGCATCCTGCAAGAAACCCAATTATATTTAATATCTCCAATCCTACAATCCTTGATAGTCTTGAGGTCACAAGGCCATTTTATACCCAATAGAAATTGAGATTCAATGAATGTCTGGTTAACATTTAGTAGTCTCTTGCTATCATCTACTTTGTTTAATCTAGTCCAAAGTCCTAAAATGCCATAAGTTATTGGATTAGGTACACCCACCTTGGTTTTGCAAAGCCAGAAGTGTAGAGGGTAGTCTTGTCCCTATAGTTGGTCCAATTGCCTTGCAGAGCTCCCATACTTGGAACTAACCACTCCTAACATTAGTCTCAAGGCATATTGGTAGCCCTAAGTGGCATAAACATTTTTGAACACCAACACCTAGATCTAGTGTGTTGCATTCTTCTATGTGGATCTGATGACCATTTGGGGCCATCTTGGAGAATGTAATTTATTGTAAGGCTATTTGAGAGCCAACTAATGTTTTGTATTTAATATTTGTGTATCTCTATAAAACTAACTTGTGGCTAGGATTTAGTATTTAAGTAGATGCTTGGGTAGTTGTTTAGGGTAGATAGTTGGTGGCAGAGTTAGTGTCCTGCGAGCTTAGGTATAGGAAGATTTCTTGGAAGTTGTGATTACAAGTTTAGATCTTTCTTGGGGTCCTACCAGTGTCTTGTCATGTTATAGACCTAGGCTAGTTGAGTGTTGATGTTATGGAAAAGATTTAGATCCTTTGAGATCTTGTAGACTATTACTTGCTTTGTAATTGGCCATAGCCAGGAAGGCCTTATAGCCTGACACATTGCATGTAATCAATAATTTTATGAATAAATATTTTTTTTATCTTAGATCTATTCTTGTTGCTGTGTTATTCCACTATGTATATGTTTGGCTACAAGGTCAAACAGTCCTTAATTGGATCCTCCATCCTTGACTGTGTCAGGTGAGCAACCTTCTCTTTATCAGCTTCAGAATGACCAGTCCTAATCAGGATTCTGTAAAACTCCTCAGTATACTCCTACACCAATTTGTTAGTCTACTTGAAGGCTTGCATCTTCTTAAACATGTCCAACTCATAATCCACTGGAATGTATTGCTTCTTCAAGTTGTCAACCATTCAATTCCATTTAGGGATCTTTTCCTTTTCTCTCCTACTTCTTTCCAATTGAACTTCTCTCCACCAAATATTTGCATGACCCTTCAAATTATTCTTTGCAAATCTAACCCTATCAAGATCTTCTATTTCTTCATACTCAAAGTAGTCATCCATCTCATTAATCCAATCAATCAACTCTTCTAGCCTAAGGCTTCTAGTAAATGCAGAAACTTCAATCTTAGGTCTTTTCCCAATTTTAGACATAGCTTTCAGGATTCTATTTTCTTTAGGATCTATAGCTTCTTCTATAGCTTCTTCAAAATGATCTTCTTCCTTAGATTCATCATCACTACTTTCCTTTGGTGTAGTCTTCTTTTTCTGAACTCATCTTGTAGATCTTACACTTGTTTCTGCAAAGCCCTAAAATCATCAAGATTGAATTCTCTAGCAACTTCCTCCTCTAAGATCTCACGAGCTCTCCTTGAAGGTATCTACAATCCAAGATCCTACTGTAAACCACCAATATCCATCCACACAAACAAGATCAACTCACTCCAATAGGAACAAACTTCACTCTGATACCACCTGACACAATCAAGGATGGAGGATCCAATGAAGGACTATATGATCTTGCAGCCAAACCAATACACAGTGGAATATCATAGTAACAACAATAGATCTTAGATAAAATAGAAATTTGTATTCATCAAATTAATGATTACATGCAATGTGATGGGTTGTAAGCCCTTCCCATTTATGGCTAATTACAAAGCAAGTAACAGTCTACAAGATCTCATAGGATCTAAATCTTTTCCACAACATCAACACTCAACTAGCCTAGGTCTATAAGACATAAGGACACTAGTAGGACCCCAGGAAAGCTCTAAACTTGTACTCACAACTTCCAAGAAATATTCATGTACCTAAGCTTGTAGGCTACTAACTTTTCCACCAACTATCTACCCTAAACAACTACCCAAGCATCTAGTGATGAAGAAGTGCCAGACAGAAGCCTTCAAATAGTGAACAATGGTAAGTTTTCAATCCCTTAACACCCAAGGTAAGGAGGGTCAAGTGCTAAATACCTATCATAGGTATAGTAAAGAGGCTTATAGAACTTTATCACAACCCTACAATACAAGGTAACCTAATCACTAGGCTTACCAAGGTCCTAAGCACCCAAGCACATAAGTTCACCAAGAGATCTCTTCAAACCAAAGAGTGATCAAACCCCATGAAATGGATACCAAGACCAAGGGTGGCCTAAAAACACTTCTCTAGCCTATTTAGGTCTTATTCTTATAGTTCCAATGGTTCTTTCATTTAAAAACAACCCATAACATTAAGATGCTTCACAACCTAAGGGTTTGGCTTGTAGCCCTTCCTAGAGTGAATTTTGAACATAAGTCTGAATGTTCCCAAATGAAATGGAGATTTGGTTAGGGATTTTGATACCCTTTTGGGGTTTACAAAACAATTATTAACACCAAGGAGTGGAAGTGAGTGGAATTCACTGCTGCTACAATATTAGACTGGGCTAATAGGCCTAATCGGGGCTCCAAATGCACTACAAGTGCTCTTTCTCTGATGCCAAAACACAAAATAAGAATGGAGGCATGTGTGGACATGTAAAAGAACTCATAATCAAATTTTTTAGGCTTTGATGAATCCCCAACCAAAATCTAGGATGATTGTCCTAGTTACTTGACTAGTGCACACATAGAGATGTACACCTAGGGTCTTGTGGCAAACACACCTCTTTGCAAATCCACACTCCTAACCTAAAAAAGATGGAAATAAATTGTAAATTATTGTATTCCACCAAGGGGCATCAATTTCCCATGGTTTAATGGGACTAAACAATCAGCCCTATTAGAAGCCCTATTTTTAAGCCTCAATTCTAGGCACTCTTACAAAAACCCAGATATCTTCCAATCTAGGTTAGGTCAATACATGAGACCAACTGAAAATGAAAGAAGACTCAAGGACTCAACCTTTTTAATCACTATTTCATGCTCTCACATCCGTACCTATCCATATAGTGGTTTGAATTATGAAATCTATAGAGAAAGTTTATGATTTATTGATTTTAATTGCCAAAATACATTGTGTTGTCCTACCACCCACTTGAAAGGTCTTATGTAGGAACTCCCAATGGTTATACAACTTTTTTGAACCGAATAGCTATTTGGGAGTTGTGTTTACAATGTTGGACAACTATTAAGAAAGTTTCTCAAAAGTTGCATGACAACTTTTAGAGCAACTTTTGCCTAATTTGTGAAAATGCAAATCTAATGACCAAACTTGGTCCTAACCTTGATTTGATGATCCCTAATGGATCAAAACATAGAAAATCATGAAAATACCTAAGACTAGGGTGTTGGATCATAAATCACCACTAGTTAGACCAAGGGCTCATAAAATGCCAATCTTGGAACTAGGGTCTTACAAAGAGATCCAATATCTAACCCTTATCCTAAGCATGACTAGAGGCATCTAAGAACCTTAGTGTGAAATCATAGGTTCCATAGGAATGCTTGTTGAATCTAGAGTAGGTGCTCCTACACCATACTCCCCTTGAATTTTAAAACTCAAGTCCCTACTTGAGGATAACTGCTCCACCAAAGTGCGATGTTGCTTGATTTGATCTTCGGTCAGCCATGTAGCATCTATGTTGGGGAGGCCCTTCCATTTGACTAAGTACTGCATGTATTTCTTAGTCATGGTCTACCTTAGTATCTTTTTGTCCAAGATTTCTTCTAACTCCATTGGTTTTCTTTGTGGAATATTGGTAACATAGTCTTCATCTTTGGTGCCCTCACCTTTCTCATTTGATGAACCTACTACAGCTTTGTATGGTGTGAGGTCTGCCACATTGAATATAGGGGAGATCTACAAAGTTGGAGGAAGGGAGATTTCATAGGTGTTGTCACCTATTTTTTTAATTATGCTATAGGGACCTAATTTTTTCATTTTTAATTTGGAGTATCTACCCTTAGGTAGTCTCTCCTTTCTTAGGAAGGCCCAAACCCTATCTCCTACTTTGAAGTGGACTTCTCTCCTTCTCTTGTCAGCATTTTCTTTGTACTTCAAACTAGACTTTTGCAAAGTTTCCTTCACTTGCTGCTATACCTTTGTGATAAGCTATGCTAATTCTTGGCCTTAAGCACTGGTTTTGAAATTAGAGGGAAGTTCCATCAGATCCAATGGTCTCTTGGGGTGCAAACCATACACTTCTTGGAATGGAGTTGTACCAGTTGACCTATTTATAGAGTCATTGAAGGCAAACTCTACTTGGGGTAGGACTGTATCCCAAATTTGTGAGTATTTCTTGGTTAGGCATCTTAGGAGATTGCCTAGGGACCTATTTACTACCTCAGTCTACCCATCTATTTGTGGGTGATAGGAAGAACTATAAGTGAGATTTGTACCCAACTTCTTGAAAAGTGTCCTCCAAAAGTGCCCTTGGAACTTTACATCTCTTTTTGATACAATTGTCTGAGGTAAGTCATGAATTCTAACTACTTCTTTGAAGAAGAGATTGGCTATATGAGATGCATCATTTTTACTCTTGCATGGCACAAAGTGGGCCATTTTGCTAAACCTATCCACTATGACAAACACACTATCAAATCCTTGCTTGGTTTTAGGCAGTCCCATGACAAAATCCATTGAAATGGATTCCCAAGGCCTTGAAGGAATTGGTAAGGGTTGGTAGAGCCCTTGATTTATTGTCATCCCTTTGGCTTGTTGGAAAATAGTACAAGACTCAATAAACTTCTTAACTTCATTGTTCAACTTGGGCCAAAAATAGCTCCTCTTCACCATGTCTGTTGTCCTGTTAATGCCAAAATGTCATCCTAGACCACCACAATGTTTTTCCCTAATTATATTTTCTCTCATTGAACATTTTGGTATGCATAATTGTGCTCCCTTGAATAGAAGCCCATTCTGAATCAGATATTCAAAAAAATTAGTACGATATATGCCCTCCATTTTTGTACAAATCTGATATATCTCTAAAAAATTAGGATCATCTAGGTACAAGTGTTTGAGGGACTCAATTCCCACACTTTGTAGTTTAACTTCTTCAACCGGACCAATCTTCCTACTAAGGGCATTAGAAACTTTATTTGCTACACCCTTTTTATGCTTAATGTTGAAGGTATAAGCCTGCAATTGCTCTACCCATTTGAGATGCCTGACTGAGAGTTTTTCTTGTGAATTGATTAAGCTTAATGCATGGTTGTTAGTGTAGACTAAAAATTCTTTTGGGATCAAATAGTGCCTCCATTTCTTGAGGACTTGGACCATGGCATAGAGCTCTAGGTCATAAGTAGAGTACTTCCTTTTGGCCTCATTCAATGTCTATGAGAAGAAAGCAACTACCTTTCCTTCTTGGCTTAGGAGAACACCTATAGCCAAATTGCTTGCATCTGTTTCCATAGTGAAGACTTTTTTAAAATTAGGGAGGACCAAGATAGGGTATTGGGAGACTCTATTCTTTAAGTATTGGAATGCATCATTGGCTTCCTTTGTCCATGCAAACTTAGTCTTCTTTCCACATTTGATTATTTCAAGCATTGGTGCACACACATGACTAAAATTTTTTATAAACTTCCTATAGAATTTTTCAAGCCCATGGAAACTCCTTACATCACCTTGATTCTTTGGTGGAGGCCAATTAATGATTATGTCTACCTTCTTAGGATCCATCTTGAGGGTACCTTGTGAGATCACAAAACCTAGGAACACAAGTTCCTTCCTCATAAATATGCACTTTTCCAAGTTGATTACCAACTTGTCTTGATGGAGTCTTCTTAGTACTTGTTCCACATGATCAAGATGGTCTTCCTTGCTATGACTAAATATTAGTATGTCATCAAGGTAAACAACAAAAAAATTGATCTATGAATATCTCATTCATAAGCCTCATAAAAGTGCTAGGGGCATTGCTTAAACCAAAGGGAATTACTAAGAATTCAAGCAAACCTTTAGTGGTATTGAATGTTGTTTTCCATTCATCTCCTAGATTGATTCTGATTTGATGGTAAGAATACTTCAAGTATATCTTCGTGAAGTAGCAAGCACCTCCTAGTTGCTCCAATAGGTCCTCAATTCTTGGCATGGGGAATCTATACCTTATTGTGATTTTGTTTAGGGCCCTGGTATTAGTGCATAACCTCCATTTTCCATCCTTTTTAGGGGCTAAGACTGAAGGTATAGCACAAGGACTGAGACTCTTTTGGATGAGTCCTCTTTCCAACAATTCAGTGACCTATTTTGCAATCTCTACATGTTGTGATGGTGTCATTTTGTATGGTGCCTTATTAGGTAGGGATGAGCTTGGTATGAGGTCTATTTGATGACTAATGTCTCTAATGGGAGGGAGGCTAGTGGGAAGGTCACTAATAGTGACATCCTTATACTTTTGCAATAGTTTTATGACTTCATTTGGTATGGGCTCTTTTTTATCAGACCTGATGTTATCTTTGGGTTTTGAGATTAAAACAAATGGTTCAATATCAGATTCTTTCAAAGTTTTTAACATCTCCTTTTCCTGATGATCATAGTGGGTTCTTTTTTAGTTTTACTATTCGGCAGGGGCTTCATAGTGAAGGTCTTCCCATCTTTGGTGATGGAGTAGGTGTTTTTCCTACAACAACATCAAATTGCCAGGGCCTGCCTAGAAGGATGTGTGAGTCATCCATCTCAACAACATCACAAAGGACCTTTTCCTTCAAGTAAAAAATAGAAAACTATATCCAAGCTTGTTTCATTACTAGAGTTTTTTGGCCTTTGGTTAATCATGAAACATGATAGGGGCAAGGGTGTGGCTTCCTAGGGAGGTTTAGCTTCTGAACCATTTCACAAGATACAATATTTTCAGTTGAACTAGAATCTATAAGAAGATTGCATACCTTTGCATGACATTTGATCTTTGTTCTAAAGAGATTCTTCCTTTGTGGAGGTTCTTGGGTTTGTGGTACTTGAAGGAAGACCTGCCTCATCATCAAGCATACTCCTTCTGGTTCCAAGTCTCTAGCATCAGCATTGTCTTCTTGCTTATCTTCTTGGACAAGTTGTGCTCTCCTCTCACCTTGGTTATTGTTATTCATCTTCTTAGGGCATCTACTTGCATGGTGTCCCATTTGATTTCAATAGAAACATTTCAATGGTCCATTACCTCTTCCTAAATTTGTCCTTCCTCTATTGAAAGGCCTTCTCCCTCTATAGTTTCCTCTTGAATTAGAGTCACTATTTTATTTGTCTCCTTGGTCAGGGGTCTTGTTGCTGCTACCACTACTTTGTCAATTATTCCAAGAGTTGCTCTTGCCTCTAAAATTCTTCCCACTATCATTACTCTTCCCTTTGCCAAAGTCTTGTTTCCTCTTCCATTTTTCCTCTACCTTGAGTGCCAGTTGATAGCACTTATTCACTATTGTAGGGTAGTGTAGGCTTAGTTCCTCTTGAATGGATACCTTCAAGCCATTCATGTACCTTTCCAATTTCTCTTCCTCATCTTCTACCATATTGGTCTTCATACATAGTTTTAGGAATTCTTCAGTATAAGAGCCTACATCCATGTCCTTTTGTTTTAAACTTTTCTTTCTCCTATGGATTTGTACCCCATAGTCCTTAGGTACATAAGTCTCTTTGATCAATGCTATCATCCTATTCCATGAATTGATCATATTGTTCCCATTCTTCACCCTCTCTATTTGGATGAAGTTCCACCAAGTTAGGACTACTCACTTTAACCTGGATCTTTCACCCTTTACCCAGTGCTTTTCAAGGATGTCGTTACATTCAAAGAATGTTGTCAAAGCCTCTATCCAATCCAAGGCTAGATCAGCATTCATCTGGCCATTGAAAACCAAAAAATCTAACTTCTCCTCCATGGTTCTCCTTCCCATGGATTTCAAGGCATCTATGAAAGGCCTTTGGTCTATATGGATTTTTTGATCAACATCATCCTCTTCTTCTTCACTCCCTTCTTCATTTTTAGACCCATCTTCTTTGTCTTTATCATCAAACTTCTTCTCGAGCTCTTGAAGCCTCTTGGTTAAGGCTTTATTTGTAGCCTTTTTCTCTCTCAACATCTTTTCCAAATCACTATTTGTGACCCTTGCAAGGATCTCCTCATTCTCAGGTTCAAACATAGCTCTGATACCACTTGATGTAGCAGTGCCAAGTGAAAGCCTTCAAACAGTGAGCAATGGTAACTTTTCAATCCCTCAACACCCAAGGTAAGGAGCGTCAAGTGCTAAATACCTATCATAGGTATAGTAAAGAGGCTTAGAGAACTTTATCACAACCATACAATACAAGGTAACCTAATCACTAGGCCTACCAAGGTCCTAAACACCCAAGCACACAAGTTCACCAAGAGATCTCTTCAAACCAAAGAGTGATCAAACCCCATGAAATGGATACCAAGACTAAGGGTGGCCTAAAAACACTACTCTAACCTATTTAGGTCTTATTCTTATAGTTCCAATGGTTCTTTCATTTAAAAACAACCAATAACATTAAGATGCTTCACAACCTAAGGGTTTGGCTTGTAGCCCTTCCTAGAGTGAATTTTGAACATAAGTCCAAATTTTCCCAAATGAAATGGAGATTTGGTCAGGGATTCTAATACCCTTTTTGGGTTTACAAAACAAGTCTTAACACCAAGGATTGGAAGTGAGTGGAAGTCACTGCTGCTGCAATATTAAACCGGCCTAATAGGCCTAATCAGGGCTCCAAATGCACTACAAGTGCTCTTTCTCCAATGCCAAAACACAAAATAAGAATGCTGGAATTTTTGGACATGTAAAAAAACTTAGAATCCAAGTTTATAGGCTTTGATGAATCCCCAACCAAAATCTAGGATCACTGTCCTAGTTACTTGACTGGTGCACACATAGAGATGTACACCTAGGGTCTTGTGGAAAACATAGCTCTCTGCAAATCTACACTCATAACATGAAAAAGATGAAAATAAATTGTAAAATCTTGTATTCCACCAAGGGGCATCAATTTCCCATTGTGGAATGGGACTAAACAATCAGGCCCTATTAGAAACCCTATTTTTAAGCCTAAATTCTAGGCACTCTTACTACAAACTAGATATCTTCCAATCTAGGTTAGGTAAATACATGAGACCAACTAAAAATGAAATAAGACTCAAGGCTTCAACCTTTGGAATCACTTTCTCATGCACTCACATCCATACCTATCCATACAGTCATCTGAATCATGAAATCTATAGAAAAAGTTTATGATTTTATTGATTTTAATTGCCAAAATACATTATGTTGTCCTACCACCTGCTTGAAAGGGATTATTTAGGCACTCCCAATGGTTATACAAATTTTTTGAACCAACTATCCATTTGGGATTTGTGTTTACAATGTTGGACAACTATTAAGAAAGTTGCTCGAAAGTTGCATGACAACTTTTAGAGCAACTTTTGCCTAATTTGTGAAAATGCAAATCTAATGACCAAACTTGGTCCTAACCTTGATTTGATGATCCCTAATGGATCCAAACATATAAAAGCATGAAAATACCTAAGACTAGGGTGTTGGATCATAAATCACCACTAGTTAGACCAAGGGCTCATAAAATGCCAATCTTGGAACTAGGGTCTTACAAAGAGATCCAATGTCTAACCCTTATCCTAAGCATGACTAGAGGCCTCTATTGACCTTAGTGTGAAATCCTAGGTTCCATAGGATTTCTTATTGAATCTAGATTAGGTGCTCTTGCACCATCTAGTTTAATACTAAAGCCTAGCCACAAGTCAAATTTACAGAGATACACAAATATTAAATACAAAACATCAGTCGGCTCTCAAATAGGCTTACAATAAATTACATTCTCCAAGATGGCCCCAAATGGTCATCAAATCCACATAGAAGAATAAAACATGCTAGATATAGGTCCCCACATGTCCAATGGTCAATCCATAACATGAGGAGTGTGACCTAAATTAAATCCACCAATTCGCCAAGCCGATTCATCTAAATAACCAAGTCGGTCAACAAGAACACCGAGCCTCAAATAAATAACCAAGTGCCAGAGAACCGACCATGGCAAGCATGACCAAGTAATGCAATTATCGCTAAGCACCAAAATTAACTGATGCCTTCAGTTACTGAGCATTCTTCAGAGACCGAGCAACTAGTCTCCCAAATTGAGAAAGTACTCCACCAAAATAGGATCAAAACTAACAATCTACCTTCAAAGACAAACATATTTTTGGTTCATACATGATTTCCAAGAATCCTAGGATGCTCCTTCATCAGAGAGACATGTAGAGAAGGAAAAAGCATTAGTTTCCATCTCTAAGTTTTATGTACTTGAGAACATTCTTAACATGCATGAACAAGTTAGTCTAGAGAATATTTCTATTGAAAACTTGAAAGAGGAATGGGAGAACCTCTTGGCATCCCTAAAGAAAACCCACCATCACATTTTTGATAAGTTATAAGTACATTTTTTTCCTATTGGGATTAATTTAAAAAAGGGGGAAAGTCATGTATATGCCACTATGTACTTCACACCACAGAGAGCATGCACAAAGGGGGAGTTGTTGGAGATTTTCTAGCAAGTTAGTGTTGACTGTGTGTTTTTCATTGATGAAAACATATGGAAAGTGACATGCATGGAAGACTTATGTAGTAAGCTTTGAGTATATGTAGCATGGATATGTTTTCAACATGATATCATGGACACAAAGGTTAAATTTTTATATAGATAGTTATGTAGTAGCTTGTATCAGCAGTGTTCCTAATAGAGTTATAGACAATGTTATGTGTGTGACTATTCATACATTTATTATGGAGCCTTGTGCCTTTGGATATTGGATGGAGTCATGCTAGTGTTGCTCCATTCGTGGACATAGAGTTTGATGTGTAGTAGAAGTGAATTTATGCAATCACTATTCACCAGTTGTAGTTTCTTATGTTTATCCAAAAGAGCCGACAGAGATTATATTGGTACAAGAGTTGTGCCTATCATTTCAGTATGTGTGCTTGGATTAGTGATTAGATAAGAGTTAAGAAGGTTTGGTTAAGAGTGCATGATGTAATTTAGCTTGAGGAGAAAGTATCTATTAAATTGGTAGAGCCAACAGTTTGTATCATGTGTCTACACTTATTGATTTGGATAGGTCCCAGTTTGTGTTGCGTGCTTAGTAGAGCCAAAAAAGATGTTATTGAAGAATGTTATTGTTTCTCTAATATGATTTTAAGATGGTTCTAATAGGCCAACTTGATTATATCATTTAGAGAGAAGATATTTATAGGCAGTCATTTGTGATTGCTAAGACATGGTTCAGAGTTGCAAGAGAAGAGCAGAGTAGTGAGTACAAACTGTTGAGCCATCAGTAGAAGGTCTATGTCCCCAAGTAAATAATATATTCTATTCATTGGAACTGATCAAGACAACAGGTCTACATCGCAATGCACCAAGATCTAGATATAGTGTGTATTTTTTATTCAGAAGGTTGCAGCCTTCACCCCTTTTAGTAGTGAGCTCTCAAACAGTGTGTCCTCACCCCTAACAAGGTCAATCATAAAAGAATCCTAACAAGGTCTGACCTTTGACCAAGTCACTGTAATTATTGCATTGTAAAGATCAACTCCTAATGGGGTTGTAAGATCTTATAACAAGGATCACTATACACTAGTGCAGTTTATTAGTGGGTGTCAATTCCCACCAGGGTTTTTACCTATTTGGGTTTCCCCGTAACCAAAATATTAGTGTTGCATTTAAGTGTTCTTTCATTTTGTTTATGCTTAATGTTTAAGTATACTTAATTAGATAAACAATTGAAACTTGTAGATAACTGATTCACCCCCCCGCCCCCCCCCCCCTCTCAGTTATCTCTTGGGACTATTCCTAACAATTAGTATCAGAGCCAAGTGCCTCAAAGAGAAATTTTAATAGCTTGAGGTTGATCAGATGGCACTCTTTAGAAAAGATAGTCCTAAGTTTGATGGAGAGAACTATCCTGATTGGAAGAATAAAATGGTGACACATTTGTAGTGCATTTCTTTTGAAGTTTTTGAAGTGTCTATCAAAGATATTAAGATCCCCTCTCTAGAAGATCTTACAAAGGATGATGCTAAAAGAAAGAAAAAAGATTTGTTCCATTAGAATGCAATAGACAAAGAAGCCCTTATCAGTGCATTATCTGATAGTGAGTTTTTGGAGTTAAAGAAAGTAGACACAACCTACAAGATATGGAAACACCTAGAACACATGTTTGAAGGAGATACAAAAGTGAAGAATGCATGTAGAAAGACTTGGAAGAAAATATACAATGCATTTGAGATGCTACCTAAAGAAAACATTAGATCTTACAACCAAAGAATTAATGAATTAGTTGTTGGAATCATGAACAATGGTGGAGAGGTCTCAGAGGAAGACATTATGGATAAGTTGATGACTACTCTTATAGCAGAGTATGAAAACAAGATCAACATGTTGGAAATTTGGCTGAGCTAGATATCTAGATGTTGGAATTATGGCAACATATGATCTATATGAAGACTACATATGATAGTAAGTAGTTATGACAAAGTGCAGAATAAAATTGTCTAAGTGTAAGAAGCATTTTCCCAGTCTAACCAGAGACAATTTTGATTGGCGATGTCAATAGAAGTAAGTTTAGTGCTTGTGCACTTGAACATGGATACTATGATGTATATTAAAGACTCACTTGAGAGTGCAAGTATGTAGGACATGTACAAAATAAGTTATTGTAGTATGAATAGAGACAAAGTTGAAGCCGACTGGATAGAGAATAAAGACAGAATAAGTAAATAGTTAAGGGATTATTTTGTTTATCAAAATAATACCTTAATAATATAAAGGCATGACATCCTAGATGTTAACCCTTGGGCAGAATGGGTTAATATGTATTTTAAAAAGTGCTTTATGTTTTGTAAAGCCAAGCAAGAAGACTTTGTATATGCAAGTGAAGAAGTAAAAGGTTATACACCTTACCCTTTTTGTAATAAAAAATCATTGTACATTAGTTGTTTGGGTAGTGGGCTCATCTTGTAATCATTTCTATTTTTTAATACAAACTCTTACCAGGGTTAAGGCTTCTAACAAGGCCTAGAGTCCCTTAATCAGGACTGAGACACTATATCTATGTCATAGGCTCCTAACAGAGTCAACATCCTTAACACAATACTTTTGATTAGTGGATAATTGTGGGTATCATCCCCACTAGTTTTTCCCTTGGCCAAGGTTTCCTCAAGAATAAATAATGTGTTATGAGTTCATTTTCTTTATTGCTTTGCATGCTATTTAGTTTACTTTTTTTTGCAAGCATCAAGTTAATCTATTATATCCATAATTAGGAAAAAGTAAAAGTTTGTAGGATACTAATTCACCCCCCCTCTCAGTACTCCCTATTTCTAAAAATTGGTATTAGAGCTTAGTTACTTAGAAAAGAATCATTTAGAGAAAGCCTAGTAGCTTGAGTAAGATCTCTATGGATATGGATCGACTACAAAAGAATCTTGAAGAAGCTCTTGAATAGATTGATATACTTATTGAAGAAAGAGATACTCTGAAAGGAAAATATGATCATTCAAAGAACCTCATTGAGAAGCTGAAAATGAAGATGGAAGAACTAAAATCAAAGAAGGAATCTACAATTCAAATAGAAGATTGTGATGAAAATCTAGAAAAAGAAAATGAGATCATTAAACATGAATTAAAGATAGTAAATTTGAAGTTGAGTTTGAAAGATGGAAACATCAAGAATGAAGCAAATCTGAAATCTAAGAATGAAGATCTAAAATCTAAACTTTGTAAAGTGACATCTAAACTTGAGCAAACAAAATTGCAGTATGTTGAACATGAAAAGTACAATATAATTGTGAAAGGTGAATTGACACAGTCTAAGAAACAACTTGAGAGACTATATGCCACCAGTGAGAATATTGATGAGCAAATTTCTTATCAAAAGCCATTCTATGATAAAACTAGTCTTGGATTTAACTCATCTAAGGTAAGTGAAGAAAGCAAGGAACTAGATCTGAAAGTTTCTGAAAACATAGATGAAAATAAATCTAATGAAGCTAACAAATCTAAGGATATACCTAAAGAAGAACCACCTAAAAAAGAATAATCACCTAAAGGTATGCATAGATAATTTAAAGGTAGATGTTTTGCATGTAACACTTTTGGTCATATGCAGAAAGATTGTACAGGTAAGAAATTCAAACCTCTAAATGGTTATTGTTATAATTGTCATGGTTTTGGGCATAGAGCTATTGAATGTAAGAAGCCTAGATCTAATGATAATAATAGTAGTATAATGTTTAGAGATACTAACCATGTAGATAAGAGGACCCAATGAAGACATGAACATAAAAAATGGAGTAGTATGTTATAGATGCAACAAGGTTGGACACATTGCCATGAATTGTAGATCACAAATCAACCAGACTGGACCAAGATATGGAAACAATGGAATATTTTGTCAGATATGCCACTATTGAAAAGATGACTATACTAGTATATATGACTTAATATAGTGTTTTTATTATGGAAACAAAGTCATATAGTGTTTTGGAGTCAGCGCACTTGATGAGAAGATCAAAAGTTGGCTAAGTGTAGAAGACTAGATAGTTAGTAGAGCACCAGTAGTTCAGAGCATCAGCGGACATGTGTATGACCAAGTTATGGTATGTACCCTAGAAGATAAGATCATAAAAATGTATTCATGCTTATTTTATGACTGCATGCTCAGATATGCAAGTATGACAAAATTATAGACAATTAAAGTTACACAGCTACTGAATGCCAGAACATAACAGAGTATGTAGCCGACTGATGGAAATTTGATTAGCAACTATGTTATTGTTTTGTAAAGGCTATGCATCTATTGTAATTACATTGTAGACATATAATTATGTTTGTTTGTAAACACACTTCAACCAATTCAATTGGAAGCATTGTATGTAATCGGTTAAAGGGCTGACCTAGTTAATCATTTTGTATGCACATATAAATATTAGATGCACCCTTGTAATTAGTGATGGAAGTTGATAGAGAATTGAAAGAAGCAAAGCAAAAGTATGCAAAGAGTTGTTAAGATTTATTAGAGCTTTGTAAGAGGTCAAAGCATTAGCCCATCAAAGGAACTGATCAGATAAGAAGTGTCACAGTGCCAGCTCATTCAATAGATATAGTGTGTATCTGAGATCAAAAGGTTGTAGCCTTCACCACTTGAGTAGTGAGCTCTAGGATAGTGTGTCCACACCCATAACAAGGTTATTGTAAAAGATTCCTAACAGGGTCTGACCCTTGACCAGGTTAGTGTACTAAATACATTATAAAGAAACTCCTAACAGGGTTAAGGATCTTCTAACACAGATCATAAAATACTAGTATAGATTGTTAGTGGGTGTCAATTCCCGCCAAGGTTTTTACCTATTTGGGTTTCCCCGTAACCACATTGGAGTTATGTTTTGAGTTCATGTTTCTTATTTAAATTCATTTTAGTACTTAAAAATTCAAGTTAAGAAGTAAAGAAAAAGATTAAATTAAGTGAACACTTATTCACACCTCCCCCCTCTTAGTGTTCCCATCCCTAACAATTGGTATCAAAGCTCTGGTCCTTATCAAAGAAGTTTAACTACTTGAGGAGATCATGGACAAAGAAGAAATGAAACATCTGAAAAGAAATCTTGAAGCTGCTCTTAAAGACCTAGATAGATCTAAAAAGAAATTGAAGAACTAAAAAAAGAAGTTAGTGATGCTCAAGTAGTCATCAAAGGGATAAGAAAAGATTTGAAAGAGTTCTCTACTAGTGATTTAGGGATAATGATCAAGAAGCTGAATGAAAAAATTTCATCCCTAGAAGAACAAAATGAAGAATTCGATGATAAGCTAACCAACAATCAAGAATTATATGATGAATAGATAAAAGAGAACCTTCAACTGAATGAATAATTGAGGCAAGAAAACATGGAAATCTTGGAGCTAAGAAACAACAAAGAAAGCTTGGAATCTGAATTGAAAGAGGCTAAGAATCACATTGATAAATTACACACAAGAAAGGAACTATATAGAGGTAAGACCTCTCAATGGTTACTGTTAGTCATGCAATAAATTTGGTCATAGAGCTATGAGTTGTAAGACAAGTCAGAAGAATAAGACTCATCATAACTAGAGAAATCAAAATTAGCCAAATGTAAGTTCTCATAATGTCACATGTCAAATATGTAACTATAATGGTCACTCAGCTAGACAATGTAAAATGGTAACCCATGTTAATGCATCCTGGAATATAAGGCCTCCAGTTATTTGTCACTCATGTAACAAGGTTGGACACATCTCAAAGTTCTGTAGATCAAGGATAAAAAGTCAAGAAAGCCCTAAAAAGCTAGAAGAATCAATATTGGATACTGAAGGTGAAGTCAAGTTTGTGAAAGCTTCTAAAGATGTGAGCTTGATTTGGTTAGAGGAAAAGAAGGATAAGGTTGATGAGAATGTATTGTATGCATCCATAGTGGATGTACCCTCTACATATGGATAAATGGCCCTTAGGGTCATAGGAGGAGCTAATTTAGCTCTAAACCCTTGTGTGGCCAATATACTCACCATCAGAGTATGCACCTTTGGACTTAACCTTTTGGAGACTAATAGAACCTATGTGCAAGAGAACACTAGCTGATTGATTACATAATGAAAGTTGGAAATTATCAGTGACAACCTAGTTTACGCGGCAAGCATTAATGGTAGAATTATTACTTTAAAGTACATAGAAGCTTTTAGATCTCTCATTGCATTCAAACTCAGAGTGATTAGAGATCAGAGGATCCCTAGCATTTGATTTTGAAGGATTACATATTGATTCACTGATGTTTCGCAAGTGCATTTGATCAGTTGTAGAAGCCCTAATCCATCACACCAATTCAAAAGTCTTTGAGATCATTTGGAAAGTGATATACAAGTAATTAATGGCTACTCCCATTGTATTTGATGTGGCTGAGAAGAAGAGATATGTGTTTAAGAGGCATTCTTTCAAGTCTACACTAGACAACCTCAAAGGTTCATTCTCCCACACTCCCATGGGTGTTATGCATATGGAAGACATCAAGGCATACATATATTGCAAGAAGGAACCAGTAGGTTTGGATAGAATAAGAGCACACATGGAAACCATGATGAAACCTGATTAAACCTTCATGGATGAGTATGCACAGTTGGAAAATCATCCTATAGTAGAATATGCTATGGCATATGATTTCTATGAGTCAAAATGGATCAAGATCCTACTTAGTAGGATCCATGATGACCTATTTTGGATAGGTGAAGTACCAGTTAGGATAATAGGAGATCTAATTCATGAGATGATAGGACTCTCAAGGTCAAGTTTCATTCTTCCAGTGGGAAAGGATGTTAGAAAACTTGTACAATAGTCTTGCAAATCAAGAAGTGATAGGCATAGAATGACAATAGAGCCTATAGAGGAGAAAGACATCAAATTGATGTCCATGATACTGGGATATAGGTTCCAGCACAATAGTAGAGTAAACAGTGTGTTAGCAGCCACTATTATAGCAGCAATAAGGTTTGTAAGAGAGAATGGAGAGTTTAATTTGTGTGAGATCTTGCACGCATAGCTAATAGACAACATAAGATCCATCAAGCATGACAAGACCAAGATATTCAATTTTGGGTCTTTAATAATCTATATGTACTTCCATATTCTCGGAAAGGTGTCTAATTTGTATCTAGACAAATCTATTCCCACTATGCCATAGATATCCTTTAAGGCATCCATAGAATGTACCCTTAAGGATTACATGGAATTGCAGTTGAAAACATTCAAAGTGAGAATGTAGATGAGATATAGGATACCTAAAAAGATAGTTGAAAAATACAAGGATAGTATTTGTTTCATGGTAGATACTGATACAACATGCATGGAGGTTGTTGAACCAAGAACAAAGTGGATTCATCAACTAGGATATAAAGTTGAAGAGCCTATTCTAGAGGCTTATGCTCAAGTTTTATTGTTAGCACCTAAGGACCTCAATGAACCTAGATGGGGGACTTATGAAGAGAAAACAAAAGAAGTAGATGTTGTATTGAACATTGCAGCAACAAAAAGAAAAGTTTCCAAGGTTAGTTCAGAGATCTTGAAAATTCATGGAGTATCTCAAGAAGACCTAGACAAAGCAAGGAAAGAGAATATTGCTTCAGAAATAGAGAGCACAGCTATAGAAAAGACAAAATATGATGATCCAAAGATGAAGAAGGTAAAAATTGAGAAATCAAATGATCAGAAGGGTAAATATGACCTTGCCACTCCTGCACCCACAATAACAATTGACCTTATTTCTCCTCCTGAGTATAAGGAAATGCCTAAGAGGAAGAAAGAGATCAACACTAGTCATCCATCCTTGTGAGAAACAAGAAGTAGGAAGAATACTCGAACACCTCTAGAACTAAGTTTCAAACCTAGTCTCAGTGTGTTGAGTTCAAGGATTGTTGATGAAGGCATAATTGATCAAGTAGGAAAGTTCTATGAGAAATATAGTGAGATTGACAAAACACAAATTCATGGAATGATTGTCAAACATATGTTGAAGTTTTTAGGCATGAATGCTGAATATATCCTGTGGGGGAGTATTCAAAGCCATTCTATAGTAGTTGTTGTTGCATTCATGACTGTGATTGTCATTGATGTCAACACAGTGATCTACTGAAGATTAGCAGTGAAGCAGATAGTGTTTTGGTTAGTGCACTTGGGATATTGAAGATGAAGCTATGAAAAGTTGAGGAATTACTCTATGATGTTCTATGAGATTTTGGTTAAGAGTGTAGACATTAATTCAATTATTCATAGAAGTTATGAGCAAAATAAGTGGAAGCAGTATTCAGGTAGTGTTCCTGAGTAGCAGTTTGTGGAAATTAGATGATATCTCCTAATCAGGATTGAATCTGGTTATATGCAGTTAGAGAGTAGTTGAAAACATGTTGATAGTGATGTGGATGATAGCACAAGATTAGAGGTCACACGAGAGAAGAATTATATTGATTGGAAGCTGACAGTTTTATGTAATATTGATGTAACACGTGGAAAATTTTATTTTGTAATTTGTATGCTGACTCATTTGTAATTATTTGAGTGTGGTATAAAGGAAGAAATGTTTTCCTTATTTTAATGTGTGTATGTGAATAAGAAATTGAATCATTGAATTGTGAAAGTGAATTTTTGGAAAGAGGATATGCAAAGCTCAGAGGTCTTGTATTGAGATCTGAAGAAGCAGTTGGTGTGGTTTGGCAGAGTTAGAGAAGGAGTATTAAATTTTTGAGATAAGTAATCTTTTGGAATTATTCTACTGAGTAATACATAGATCACTTGAACAGTGAGTTTGGTGATCTTACACTGTAGTTGTTTGGGCAGTGCACCCTTCTGTCTTCCATAACTCCTAACAGAGTTAGAATATTTTAATAGGGATTCAAAATCTCCTAGCAGGGATTCATATGTACTGAATGTGTTTCATAAGACTCCTAATAGAGTCCATTCTCTCACAAGGAACTTTCATATTAGTGCATCTTTTGTGGACATCATTCCCACCAGGGTTTACTCTTTGATCAAGAGGCTGCATAGTCAACATATCTTGTGTCATTGTGTTATTGTCTATGAATATCTTTCTATGGTTGTTGGTTACATTTCTTACATGGTTAAAATCTATTGAAGTTGATAACATTTATATTTGTCTGATAACTAATTCACCCCCCCCTCTCAGTTATCTTGGTGGACTTTACTTTCTAACAATTGGTATCAAAGTGACAGGTCCTTGAAGGAAAAGTTTAACAGCTTAAGGAGATCCATGGTGAATTTCAGGAAAGAAAGCCCTAAGTTTGATGGAGTAAATTTTGACAGCTAGAAAGAAAAGATGAAGTGATGAAGGGTGCTCCCCTTAATACCACAAACACATAATAGAAACACAGAAACAACAACAATATGCAAGAACAAAAAATGGGCTTCTTATTATCTCCACAAATGTGGAATTACAAACTTTCAGAATTACAATATGCAAAGCCACATCTGCATTCCCTTACAATATTATGTAGGACAAAGCCTTAAATCAATACCCAGAACTACTACCCAGAACTGTCCCAAACTGCCTAAGACAAAACTACAGTTTTCCTTATATAGGCAAGTTTCCACTACTTGGGAAGGTTCCAGAATTTTAGCCAGCAAGGATGACCAAACTTAGAATTATTTTATTTTACAATTTATTACATCAAAGTCAGCTCAAAATAACTTTTTAAACCCAAACATAAATTTTGAAGGAAAATCATTTTTCACCATTTCAGGTGACCCAACTTCCAAAGACCATAAGTCATCACCAGTTGATCCAATTGACTATTATAACCCCATTCTAGAAAGGCCATGAAGCTCTCTATAGGATTGACTCGTGCAAGTGCCTATCACCCAAATTCTTGACCTCATCTGGGGCCTCTAAATCCTTCAAAACTAAGTTCAAAGTTTTTGTACCCTATTGCCAATACTGAAAATCTTCAATATCTACAAAGCTAGACTTGAACTGTCAATGAAACTTTACTGGCAAGTTGATATGACCAAAATGAACCTCCAGGGAAGAAATCATAACATTCTGAGATCGGATGAAAAACTTACTAAAAATAGTAAGTTTCCATAAATAGTAGCTCTGCACAAGATAGCTTTTATTGAAAACAAAACTAGAAATATTTTGGGGTGATGCAAGATTGCTCTTACACCTAGCATGCTCCTACATCATGAAGACACACCTACTTTGTTTAAGACCAGTTCATTGGTTAATCATAAAGAATGAGAAGACTGTCATTGATGAGGACAAAATTTAAGATTGTATTGATGGAGAAATAGATCTATTTATGTGTAACATACTTTCTAGAGAAGCACTCTTGTCAGCCCTTGCAGAAAATCAATACAGTCAGGTAAAATATCTAAAGACATCTTATGAAATTTGGTTAGCTTTACGGTCTACTTTTGAAGGTGATGAACATGCTAAGAAAGTCAGATTATATAATGGGATATGTGCATTTGAAGATATAAGAGATGGAAGATGAATCTGTTAGAAGCTATATTGATAGAATGTCAGAGATTTTTGCAGGTATAAAATCTTGTGGAGGAACAATGACAGAGAATGAAGTGATATGGAAAATCTGAGGACATTGACTCCTACATTCAAGTAGACAACATAGATGATTGAAAAAGTTATACCTTGTACTATGAACTTCACCAGAGAGACTCTTTGTGGAAGATTGGAAGTAGCAGAGATGAACCTAAGATTATTAGGAGACTTACCTAGAATGGAGACAACATTCAGTGCTCTTAGTGTTTTCCCTACTTTGTCAAGAAGCATAATTGCGAGTGGATATTATGCTAGCAACAATAGATCTAGAAATGAAGAAGATGAGAATATTGAAGAAGGTATTGCCTTTCTTGTGAAGAGAGAACTAGACGGTGAGAAAATTTTTAAATGTTGGACTTGTCAAGAATATGGTCATTTTGCATCTAAATGTCCTAAGAGAGTTAAGAATTATAGGAAGAATTTTAATCCTAGGAGATCTAAAGAATTTTATTATGCAAATGATGAAGAACTTGATGTTAGTGTGGAGAAAACTTTAAGTGAAAGTGATACTGAGAATAGTGATGATATAGGATTTATAGCAGTTAAAGAAGAAAATCCTGAAATTGAAATTAAGGAAGAAAAAGATTTACTTTCTCAAGTAGAAAAGAAAGTTGATTGGATTATAGATAGTGGTTGTTCACATCATATTGACTGGAGACATGAAAAATTTCATAAAGTTTAACAATTATGATGGAGGAGTTGTTAGAGTTGGAAATAATGCACCTTATTTGATTAAGGGTATATGATCTATTACTCTTGATGGAAAGACTAATAGTGATGATGTTTACTTTGTGGATGGTTTGAAACATAATCTTTTGAGTGTTGGATAGTTAGTTGATAAGGGATATCAAGTTTGGTTTACTAAGAAAACTTGTGTGATAAAAGACAAAGATGGAAATTTGATTGGTACTGGATTTAGAACTAGAGGTAATGTATTTCAGTTGAATCCTACTATGATGACATGTTTGATTACTAAGATTGATGATAGTTGGTTATGGCATAGTAGATTTTGTCATGTAAACTTTGATAACATTATGAAAGTGAGTACTACACTCACAGTAAGAGATTTGCCTAAAATTATGAAACCCACTAACATGATTTGCAAGGAATGTGTGATGGCTAAACAGAAGAGAAGCTCATTTCCTAGCAAGAAGTTTACAATAGCAAAGAAGTTGGAGATTATTCATACTGATTTGAGTGGTCCTGCAAGGACTAGAGGATTCTATGGAGAAAGGTACTTTATGATTCTTGTTGATGATTTTACAAGAATGATGTGGATTGCATTTCTTAAAGAAAAATCTGAAACATTTGATAAGTTCAAGATCATTAAGAACAAAGTTGAGAAAGAATCTAGAATGAAGATTAAATGTTTGAGATTAGATAGAGGTGGAGAATTTACTTCAAATGAATTTAACATTTTTTGCGAAGTGAATGGTATTAAGAGGCAGTTACTAAAGCAGCAAGAGCTATGTTATTTGAGAAAGACTTGGTGAAGATATTCTAGAGAGAAGCAATGAACATAGTAGTGTATACAATGAACAGAGTAAAAATCAGAGAAGACACAAAAAAGACACCCTATAAACTATGGTTTGGACATGCACCATTAGTTAAGTATTTTAGAATTTTTGGAAGCAAATGTTATATTAAGAGAGATGATGACATTAGAAAGTTTGATCCTAGAAGTGATGAAGGTATATTTCTTGGATATTCATTGAAGAGAAAAGCTTATAGATGTTACAATAAGAGAACCAAGACTATTGTTCAGAGTGCAAATGTTAAAGTTGATGAAAAGTTCAAAATTGAGGAAAGAATGTTTGATTATGAATTAGATGAAGAAGCTCATCCTAAACCTAATCCAACGATCACTGAATTATTCTATGAAACTGACAGTGATTTTTTGAATGAAACCCATAGTGAAGGAACCATTGAAGAACCTACAGTAGAAAGAAGTACTAAGAGAGTGACACCTAACAGGAATCTATCAAGGAATCATCCTATTGAGAAGATTATTGGAAGCATAGATAGAGGAGTTTTGATATGAAATAAGGTACAAGAACAATTATGTTTGATTTCTCAAATTGAACCTAAATCTACTAGTGAAGCTTGTGAAGATGAACATTGGATTAAAGCTATGAAAGAAGAACTAGATCAGATTGAAAAGAAAAAGACATGGGAATTGGTCCCTAGACCTAACTATAAGAATATTATTGGAACAAAATGGGTATTTAGAAACAAGATGAATAAACAAGGAGAAGTAGTAAGGAAGAAATAAATATTGGTATGTAAAGGTGATGCAGGAGCATTCTGGGTGTAAGAGCAATCTTGCATCACCCAAAAATATTTTTGTTTTTGTATTCAATAAGGGCTATCTTGTGCAGAGTTGCTATTTATGGAAACTTGCTATTTTTAGTAAGTTGGTCTTATGATCTCAAAATGTCTGATTTTACATATGGAGGTTCATCTCAGTCATATCAGCCTGCCAGCAAAGTTTCATGGCTAGATCAGGTGTAGTTTTGAAGATATTGAAGATTTTCGGTATTGGTAGCAGGGTACAGAAACTTTGAACTCAATTTTGAAGGCTTTAGAGGCCCCGGATGAGGTTGAAAGTTTGGGTGATGGGCACTTTGCATGGATCAGGCCTATAGAGTGCTTTGTGGCATTTCCAGAATGGGGTTATAATAGCCAATCAGGTCAACGAGCGATGACTTATGGTCTTCAGAAGTTCGGTCACCTGAAATGGCAGAAAATAATTTTTCTTCAAAATTTCTGTTTGGGTTTCAAAACTCATTTTGAGCTGACTTTGATGTAATAAATTGTAAAATAAAATAATTCTAAGTTTGGTCAGCCCTAAGGGCTAAATTTCTATAACCTTCTCGGGTGGTGGAAATTGTCTATATAAAGAAGGCCTGTAGTGTTGTCTAGGGCAGTTCTAGGTAGTAGATATGGGTATTGATTTGAGGCTTTGCCTACAGAATATTGTAAGGGAGTCCCCATGTGGCTTTGCATATTGTAATTCTGAAAGTTTGCAATTCCACATTTGTGGAGATAATAAGAAGCCAATTTTCTATTCTTGCATATTATTGTTGTTGTTTCTCTATTTCTGTTATGTGCTTGTTGTATTAAGGGGAGCACCCTTCATCAAGTGGTATCAAAGAAGGAGTTCTTGAGTGTGTAAATAGATCACTGACTCTGAGGTAGTTTGCACCAAGATTGTGGTTACGGTTTCAGCGCGCATCACAAAAATGCCTCCACGAAGAGAACATGGCGGAAGAGCTGGTGCTGTGACACCTGAGGTTAGAGAGCTGCAGAGACAAGTGCAAGCATTGCAAGAAGAGATTCATAGAGGAATCAATCTTAATGTCAGAGATGAAAGAAAGGATGAAGCCGAAGAAAAATATCAAGAACGAGAAGCTAAAATTGTGAACCAGGAGGAAGAAAGACTTTTTCGGGTGATTTCCAAGATTGGGAAAAGACCTAAGAATGAGATTCCTACATTTTCTGAAAATCTTAACCCAGAGGAATTGATTGATTAGATCAATGAATGTGAGGAATATTTTGAGTATGAAGATGTTGAGGATTCTGATAGGGTCAAATTTGTGAAGGCTAGATTGAAAGGTCATGCGAAGATCTGGTGGCAAGAAATTCAATTAGAGTGAAATATAAGAGGGAAAGATAAAATCATAAGATGGGATCAGATGGTGGATAAAGTGAAGCAACAGTTCATTCCTATTGATTATGAGCTTGACCTACTAAAGAAAATGCAAAGTTTGAAGTAAGTAGGAAGATCTATTTAGGAGTATACAAAGGAGTTCTATTGACTCCTCATTAGAACAGGCCATGCAGAAGCTGATAAGGAGAAAGTTTCCTGATACCTTAATGGGTTAAGGCCAAGCATTCAGGAGGAGTTGAATCTGGTTTGAATGAACAGTATTGAGGAGGCATACCAGTTTTCCCTAAAAGTAGAGGACAAGCTGAACAAGAAGTTTGAGAGCAGACAAAATGGAAGAGGTCGTGGTGGAAGATCTGGTGGATAGTCATATGGTTGCCAAAATGAAGATCCAAAAATGAAGGATGAGGCTAGTAGTAGTCAAAATCAGAGAGGAAATAATTTGAATCATTTCCAGGATCAGAGTAATAGAGATCAGAGAGGAAGAGGAAGAGGACAAGGATTTGGAAGAGGAGGCTTCTGTGGAACATGTTTTCACTATGGAGAAGAAGTTCATAGGGTATTTGAATGTCCTCAGCACCAAGGTAGAACAAACAGGAGAAATGAAGGCCAGGCCAAAGTTGCACATGTAGATGAAGATGCTAGATCATCAAATTTTGAAGATGCTGAAAGAGGAGAAATGCTAATTAACAAAAGAGTCTTGCTGAGTGGTGAGAATGAACTTGAACAAAGGAGGAGCCTATTTCACACTTAATGCAAGTGTGAGGGTAAATGCTATGATGTGATTATCGATAGTGGAAGCACTGGCAATTTGGTGTCAGAAGAGATGGTGACAAAGTTGAAGCTCAAGAGATAGAAACACCCACATCCATATCAGATTGCCTGGGTGCAGGATGACCACAAGGTCATGGTCAGTGAATAGTACCTAGTAAAGTTCAAGATCGGCGGGTACCAAGATGAGGTACTATGTGATATCATCTCTATGGATGCATGTCATATGTTGTTGGGTAGACCGTGGTAGTTTGATAGATGTGTTGTACATGATGGTTGTGCGAATACCTATTCCCTGACAAAGGATGGAGTGTGACATAAGCCAAAGCCATTAAAGGAGATGAAAGAAAAGGTATGTGGTAATGCAAGAATAACATTTGTTGATGGAAGAAAATTTCTAGATGGTATGAGGCATGACCATGTGTGTTTTTCTTTAATTTCAAAAGTTGGTAAAGAAGAAGTAGAGGATGTACCTATAGAGGTTGTCGATTTGTTGAATGATTTTCAAGATATTGTATTTGATAATGTACCTGATGGATTACCACCGATAAGGAAGATCGATCATCAGATGGATTTGATTCCAGGAGCCAATTTGCCAAACAAGGTAGCACATAGAATGACACTAGTAAAAAGTGAAGAGTTGAACAGACAAGTACATGAGTTATTGTAGAAGGGGTTGATTCGAGAGAGTCTAAGTCCCTGTGTTGTACTAGTGGTATTAGCACCAAAGAAGAATGGAGAGTGGAGGATGTGTACAGATTCCAAAGCAATAAACAAGATCACAATCAAGTATAGGTTTCCATTGCCATGAATGGATGATATTATGGATTGTTTGAGTGGGGCTGTGTATTTCTCAAAGATAGATCTGAAGAGTGGATATCGCCAGATTTGGATCAGAGAAGGAGATGAATGGAAGACTGCCTTCAAAACAAAGGAAGGACTGTATGAGTGGTTAGTCATGGTTTTTGGGCTAACCAATGCACCGAGCACTTTCATGCGGCTCATGAATGAGGTTCTGAAAGAATTTTTGGGTAAGTTTATCATTTTTTACCTAGATGATAATTTGATTTTTAGCAAGACATTGGAGGAACATATGATGCATATTCCTATGGTGTTTGAGAAGTTGAGAGATGAGAAATTGTTGATTAATTTGAAGAAGTGCAGTTTTGTGAAGTAAGAGTTAGTGTATTTGGGATTTGTAGTTTCAGCAAAAGGTCTAAAAATAGACCCAGAGAAGGTACAGGCTATCCTTGAATGGCCTACTCCAAGGAGTGCTACTGAGGTAAGATCTTTTCATGGTTTGTCTAGCTTTAATAGAAAGTTTATCAAAAAATTTAGTAGTATTTATAGACCCTTGACTGAAACAATGAGAGGGGATAGAAAATAGTTTAAGTGGACTAATGGGGCAGAAAAGAGTTTTCAATTGTTGAAACAAAAAGTTACAGAACAACCTATTTTAGCACTTCTAAATTTTAATAAGGTGTTTCAAGTAGATTGTGATGCTAGTGGTACTGCAATAGGAGCTGTTATGAGCCAAGAAGATAAACATGTTGCTTATTTCAATGAGAAGTTAAATGATGCCAAGAGGAAGTATTATGTTTATAATCAAGAATTTTATGCTATAGTTCAGGCATTAAAGAAGTGGAGACATTATCTTCTTCCTAAAGAGTTTGTCTTGTATATTGATTATCAAGCTTTGCAATATTTGAATAGTCAAGGAAAGTTGACTCAGAGGCATTTGAAATGGGTTGAGTTTTTGTAGAGTTATACATTTGTTTTGAAACACAAAAATGGAAAGTCTAACAGGGTTGTAGATGCTCTTAGCAGAAGGCAACTATTGCTGACAGAGATGTAGATTGAGGTGGTTGGGTTCAAGGAACTCAAGAATTTGTATCTAGAGGATCCTGATTTTGGTGGAGCTTGGAAAGCTTGTAAAGAGCCTGTTACTCTAGATAGGATGAAATGGCTGGATTTCATCACCCATGATGATATGCTATTTAGAGGGAGTCAATTGTGCATTCCAAGAAGTTATATGAGGGAGAATCTCATCAAAGAGAAGCATAGTGGAGGATTGGCTGGACATTTTGGTCGTGATAAAACCCTTGCTTTGGTTGGTGAAAATTATTATTGGCCACAATTGCAGCAAGATGTGAAGAAGTTTGTATAGAGTTGCAGAGTATGTCAGATGGTGAAAGGAGTGAAGTAGAATATAGGGTTGTATCAGCCATTACCTGTACCAGAGAAGCCTTGGGAGGATATCACTATGGACTTTGTTCTTGGTTTACCGAGGACTCAGTGGGGACATGATTTAATTTTTGTGGTGGTTGACAGATTTTTGAAGATGGCACATTTCATTCCCTGCAAGAAGACTAATGATGTTGTTCATGTAGCAGAATTGTTTTTCAGAGAAGTGGTGAGACTACATGGTTTGCCAAAGACCATAGTTTCAGATCAAGATACTAAGTTTGTTGGATATTTCTGGTGGACATTGTGGAAGAAGTTGAAGATAGATTTGAAGTTTAGTTCATCACATCATCCATACACTGATGGACAAACAAAGGTGGTGAATAGAAGTTTGGGAAATTTGCTGAGATGTTTGGTTGGAGATAAGCCAATAGGATGGGATTTAATTTTACCATAGGCAGAATTTGCATACAATAATTCTGTCAATAGGAGCACTGGTAAATCACCATTCTGAATTATATATGGAAGTAGTCCAAGAAATGCATCTGAATTGAGAAAGATAGATAAAGGAGAAATAAGTAGTGCTGAAGCTGAGGATTTTGTAGAACACTTGAAGAACATCCATGAGGAGGTGAGGAAGCATATTACCAAGATGAATGTGTAGTATAAGGCTAAGGCAGATGAGAAAAGGAGGCATAAGGAATATTAGGTTGGAGATGAAGTCATGGTTCATTTGTGAAAGGAGCGATTTCCAGTTGGTACATATAACAAGTTGAAAATGAAGAAGTTTGGGCCATGTAAGATACTGAAGAATCATGATTTAGGAAATGCATATGAGGTAGAATTGCCTACTGAGCTGAATATTTCACCAGTGTTTAACATTTCAAATTTGACAGAGTATCATGAAGGAGGTGTTGAAGATGAGGTTGCAGCAGCACAGTGGAGTATTCTAGCAACTAGTTTAGATATCAAGGAGATTGAAGACATACTGGATAGTCATGTTGGCAAAAGCACAAGGAACAAGACATATGAAGAGTATTTGGTCAAATGGAAAGGATGACCTGTTGAAGATTCATCATGGCTAACAAAGGAGGAGGTTAACTATCTTGGTTTTCCTTTGCACACCTGAGTCGTGACAAGGTCACTTCTCAAATTACCCCAGGTGTCTGATGAAAGAGCATCTTGGGTGTAAGAGAAATCTTGCATTACCCAAAAATATTTCTATTTTTGTATTCAATAAGGGCTATCTTGTGCAGAGTTGCTATTTATGGAAACTTCATATTTTTAGTAAGTTGGTCTTACGATCTCGGAATGTCTGATTTTACATATGGAGGTTCATCTCAGTCATATCAGCCTACCAGAAAAGTTTCATGGCTAGATCAGGTGTAGTTTTGAAGATATTGAAGATTTTCGGTATTGGCAGCAGGGTACGGAAACTTTGAACTCAGTTTTGAAGGCCTTAGAGGCCCTGGATGAGGTTGAAAATTTGGGTGACAAACACTTTGCATGTGTCAGGCGTATAGAGCGCTTCGTGGCATTTTTAGAATGGGGTTATAATAGCCAATCGGGTCAACGGGTGATGACTTATGGTCTTCGAAAGTTGGGTCACCTGAAATGGCAGAAAATAATTTTTTTTCAAAATTTTTGTTTGGGTTTCAAAATTCATTTTGAACCGAATTTGATGTAATAAATTGTAAAATAAAATAATTCTAAGTTTGGTCGGCCCTAAGGGCTAAATTTCTAGAACCTTCTCGGGCAGTGGAAATTGCCTATATAAAGAAGGCCCGTAGTGTTGTCTAAGGTAGTTCTAGGTAGTAGATCTGGGTATTGATTCGAGGCTTTGTCCTATAGAATATTGTAAGGGAATGCCCATGTGGCTTTGCATATTGTAATTCTAAAAGTTTGTAATTCCACATTTGTGGAGATAATAAGAAGCCAATTTTCTATTCTTGCATATTATTGTTGTTGTTTCTCTATTTCTGTTATGTGCTTGTGGTATTAAGGGGAGCACCCTTCATCAAAAGGATACTCACAACAAGAGGGAATTGACTATGAAGACACTTTTTCACCAATAGAAAGAATTGAAGCAGTGAGAATGTTTTTGGCTTATGTAGCTTTTAAGAAATTCAAAGTGTATCAGATTGATGTAAAGTCAGTATTTATGAATGGAGAATTAGAAGAAGAAGTTTATATTGAGCAGCCTAAAGGTTTTCCTTTAACTCAAGAAGGAGACATGGTATGTAAACTGAAGAAAGCTTTATATGGACAAAAGCAAGCACCTAGAACTTGGTATGCGAGATTGGATAAGTACTTGTTAAAGTTAGGAATTACAAAAGGCACAACTGATAGCAAACTATACATAGAGGAAATTGAAAATGGTTTGTTGGTTGTTGTTATTTTTGTTGATGATATTATCTTTGGAGGAAAAGACAAAGGTAGTGATAAATTTGCAGATGAAATGAAGACTAAATTTGAAACAGAAAGATTGGTGAAATGAAATACTTTTTAGGATTGCAGATAACACAAAACATTGATGATATCTTTGTAAGTCAGACAAAGTACTTGAATTATTTATTGAAGAGATTGTGAATTGAGAAATATAAACTAGTTGGAACACCTATGGTAACTTGACATTAGTTATCTAGCATAGTTGAGACTCCTATAGTGGAGTAGAAGAAGTACAAATCTATGATTGGAGGATTGCAGTATTTGACTCATACAAGACCTAATATAGCACATTCAATTGGAATTGTAGAAATAGTTCAAGCTGAACCCAGAGAATCACATTATGTAGTAGTAAAGAGGATACCAAGGTACTTAAGAGGTAGAATTGAGTATGGATTGTGGTATGAAAAATTTGATGATTTTACGCTATGTGCATATATAGATGTTGATTGGTGAGGTAGTGTTGATGACAAAAAGAGAACCAGTGGTGGAGCATTTTTCCTTGGAGGAAGATTACTTTCTTGGCTAAGTAAGAAGCAAAATTGTATTTCACAAAGCATAGTAGAAGTAGAATATGTGGGAGTAGCAAATAATTGTAATCAAATAATCTGGATGAAGCAAATGTTGAAGGATATTGGAATAAAATTTGTTGAGCCTGTTGTTATACATTTTGATAACACTAGGATAGTTAGTATGTCTAAGAACCTTGTGTTACATTCTAAGACAAAGCATATAGAGACAAAGTATAATGTAGTGAGAGATAAAGTTGCAGAGAAAGAAGTCAAACTTGAATACATAAGCATAAAGGAGCAGATTGTAGACACATTAACAAAACCTTTGCCTAAGGATACATTTGAGTATCTGAGAGGTATGCTTGGGGTTATGTCCTAGCCTACTTTTGAGAAGTGATGTAGATTTTTGCATCCATCCAGTGGTATATGAGCCTTATCTTTCTTTTGGACTAGATGTTGGTACTTCCTCTATGGGGGAGTATGTGTATCTGAACTGAGTCATGAGGACTCTAGTGAATATATTTTCTGAACAATGTCTTTTGACATTGAAGTAGTTGTTGACATAATGATGAAACATATGTCATTGATTTCAATGGGGGAGAAGTATATATGAAAAACCATCAAAAACATCTGTTGGAGAGAAATGAATAGGAAAATGAAGAAAGATTTGATTGATGAAGATGACTTGAAAGCATTTTCAAAGTAGCAGTGTTGGATTTATGGAACTTGGATTTTTTTTCATTTATATTGCAATCAATGCTAATGGGGGAGATTGTTAGGAATGAATGCTGAATAAATCCTATAGGGGAGTATTTTTAGTCATTCTATAGTAGTTCTTGTTGCATTCCTGACTGTGATTGTCATTGATGTCAACACAGTGATCTATTGAAGATTAGCAACGAAGCAGACAATGTTTTGGTTAGCACACTTGGGATGTTGAAGCTATACAAAGTTGATGGCTTAATCTATTATGTTCTATAATATTTTCGTTAAGAGCACAGATAGTAATTCAATTATTCATGGAAGTTATGAGCAAATTAGTGGAAGTAGTATTCAGGAAGTGTTCTTGAGTAGCGGTTTGTGGGAACAAGATGATATCTCTTAATCGGGATCAAATCTGGTTATGCACAGTTAGAGAGCAGTTGAAGACATGTTGATAGTGACATGGATGATAGCACAAGATCCGAGGTTGCATGAGTGAAGAATTATATTGATTGGAAGCTAACAATTTTGTGTAATTTTGATGTAATGTGTGGAAACTTTTATTTTGTAATTTGTATGCCGACTCATTTGTAATTACTTGAGGGTGGTATAAAGGAAGGAAATTTTTCCTTATTTTAATGTGCATATGTGAATGAGAAATTGAATGAAGGAATTCTAAAAGAGAATTTGTGGAAAGAGGATATGTGAAGCTCAAAGATCTAGTATTGAGATCTGAAGAAGCAATTGGTGAGGTTTGGCACAGTCATAGAAGGAGTATTGAATTGTTGAGATAAGTAATATTTTGGTATTATTCTATTGAGTAATACATAGATCAGTTGGATAGTGAGTTCAGTGATCTTACCCTCAAGCTGTTTCGGCAATGGGTCCTTCTGTCTTCCATAACTCCTAATAGAGTTAGAGTCTTTTAACAGGGATTCATATTCATATATACTGAATGTATTTCATAAGACTCCTAATAGATTCCATCCTCTCACAAGGAACTTTCATATTAGTGCATCTTTTGTGGGCATCATTCCCACTAGGGTTTACTCTTTGATCAAGAGGTTCCCTAGTCAACATATCTTGTGTCATTGTGTATGAATATCTGTCTATGGTTGTTGGTTACATTTCTTACATGGTTAAAATATATTGAAGTTGATAAAAGTTATATTTGTCTAATAACTGACTCACCCCCCCACTCTCAGTTATCTTGGTGGACTTTACTTTCTAACAGAAGTTTAAAAAGATAGTCCTAGCACTAAAAATAGTGATTCCAGATAATGTATGGAACATTTTGCAATTCTTTAAGAGACAAGCAAATGAGGAAGATTTGAGAATAAGAGAGAAAATTCTAGATGACTGTAACACCCTCTCTGATGATTATACTTGGATTGTTTGATTTGGACATTTTACATTATGATGATTAGAGCTATGAATTCACATTTATGTTATGATGATATGCTTATCAGATATTTAGATATACTCAGCTATGATTATTGTTTATTAAATTAGAAATCATTCATCTTGTATATACTTATGAAGATTTAAAGCACTTACCCAAGGATTTGGAAGCTAAACATTATATATATGCGATGCCTCATGCTTAATGTATAAGTGATTGATTTGTTTTCATGACTTACGACGAAGTTGTAGTTACTCACTTAGTTGAGGTCCACATAATGTATTGATCCTGGTCATCTAATCGAAAATGTCTTATTGTGTGTGTGTGTGTGTGTGTGTGTGTGTGTGTGTGTGTGTGCGCACATGTATCTCTTTTTGGTGATGCATGCTTACAGGTACCGAGAATTGTCTCCACCTGGTCCCATAGGTCTGAGCGAGTCCTCAAAATCCTTGATCGTTGTTGTTGTTATAGAGATATCACCAAGGTTCTAGAAGAGGGGAATCCAACGTCTAACCCTTTTATGTCCCTTAGGTGGGGAGTTTCTAAATCAGTCCTTGTGCTGATAGTGAATTATCATGTTATCTTAGTCTGTTAGATTATGTGGAGT
The DNA here is from genome assembly GCA_027943335.1 of Chamaecyparis obtusa. Lineage (NCBI taxonomy): Eukaryota > Viridiplantae > Streptophyta > Pinopsida > Cupressales > Cupressaceae > Chamaecyparis > Chamaecyparis obtusa. The sequence continues at coordinate 603,536 of BSBK01001047.1, read as the reverse complement.
GTGTTGCTTGCTTCTTGCATTTATGGAGTTTGAGGTTTTGAGTATGGTAGCTCTAATGGTCTTCATGGTATGTCCAATTTTTATTAGTAGATTATTGATGTGAATTATTGTTCATTTGAGGGTATGATTTAGTAATTTATCTTTATTAGTAATTACTTATTTGTACAAGTGTATCTTGTTAGGAATAAGTTAGTATGTGATTTTAATATCAATAGTAAAAAAAAAAATTATAGTATTGATAATGTTTTAATAATAGTGTTAAATTCCAACTTATGATAGTAGTTATCTAAGATATATCACTATTATATTTTGTGAAGAATATGAATTAGTAAGTGGGTTCAAATTATATTGTATTTGATTTAAATAATAATATTCCTAATATGTAAATATTTGTAACATTAATAATAATGTGTCTTACTATGGTATATGTACACATAAGCATATGGGTACACACATATGCCTATGATTACATATATATTTATATAATTTTATGTGTGAAGGTAATTATTATAAGATAATAATGAAACAATGTTATTTTCATGGATGGTAAATATGGTTGGTAAATTCTATTACCTTAGTTAAGTAACTTAGTAAATTTATTCTTAAAATTAAATTATCTATTGTCTTCCTTGAATTAAGGGGACATAAATCTAAAAATATTATTAATACTATTTAACCCTTCACGGGAATAGATCTACTAATTATATTTATCCTAAACTATTAACTAATAGATAGTTGGGATAGTTGCATCGGTTGATTTTCCCATGCAACTACTCCCTCCAATCTATTTACAAGAGAGATTCCTGTGTGAGAGAGGAGTTGAGATAGGAAATTGGATTTGAGGAGAGGCCATATTGTTTGGATAGAATAAGAAAGCTATAATATTGAGAAGATAGAATTTATTATTCTCTGAGAGGATCGTGAATTAGCTTTCTTCCTGAAGAGTCTGGAGATTGTTTGTAGGAGTCTGAACAAGTGATTGAATTGGGATGAGACCACTTGGATCTTCCTCTCCCCAACAATTGTTGCTCACAGGACTCCAAGTAGGATCTATCCTGGAGATGATCCTTCTATTTGTTTAATTGTTTGCATTGCCATTGGTGTCTTATTGTTAATTTGTGTAATTTAGTAATTTAATTTTATTGAACACTATTCCTTTATGTTTTATATTTTGCAATGAATTGTCTTTCAGATTAAATAAGTGAGTTTTGTTGCAGAGAAGTATGCTCACACTTGGTTATGATATTCTAAAAATTAATTCCAGATTTATCTTCGTCACATTCTCCCCTTTCTGAAACAAATTTAAGTTTTTAATTTGGTTAATGTATGTTAAAGTTATAGTTATTTGAAGTCAGTGTTATTTTATTGAAATGTATAAGCAACCAGATATTTATCTAGTATAGTTGCAAATATAGTTGTCGATAAAAGAAATTTCTAAATTTAACAATGACCACAAATTTTAACAAAGTATGAATATTTAGAAACATGATTATTTTGTTTAATATAAATTAACACTAGATAAAAAGAAATATTATCTTTTGGATCATATTATGGTTATAAGTTTTCTGTGTGATTGGTGTAAATGCTTCTTGATTTAAGAATTGTGTTTTATTTTTTATTTTTTTATAAATGTTGTTGGTTGCACTATAACTATGGTTTGTTTTTTCTTTTTTTTTGGTAATCATCTTTTAATATAAGTTTTCTCTAGGAAAAAAGAAAAAGGATTATCAAGAAAGTTATAGATCTAATTTGATTTGATAAATTTTATTAAAATAAAAATTATTGTGTCTCTTCCTATTTAGAATCTTTAACTTGTTATGTACATAAATAATTTTATGGTTATGATTTGGTTAAAATTATATTAAATTGAAAACTTCTTTAGAGTATTGGTTGGTTATAAATAAATAGTTAGAAAAGATAATTTTTATTTTGAGTATGATTTAATATTAATTATATTTTTAAAAAAAAAAATAAGTTTATAGATCAATATTGTTTAATAAATCTAAAGATTACTTGAAAATGAATAAATGAAACATTAAATAGACTTTGATAAAACCTTAATCATTACCTAGAATATTATTCAAGTGTTATGCGATTCTAGAGGGTGCAATGGTGTATAAGTGTGACTAGTTAGTTAAATACCAAACTTCTATAGAGGTAAATTTTATTGAAGTTGAATATCAAGATCTCTATAAGAATTAATAATAAATACATTTTATATTATTAAGATTAGAATTAATCATAAAATATCCAATTAAGGATACTTAAGTTTAATGGAAATGATGTATTAAATGTGTTGAGTTTAGAAGATGAAGATGGTGCCTCGTGGTAATTATAATACTACACTTTATGCTTGAGTGAGGTTATGTGGTCGTGTATATTTGTACCTCTAGTTGAAATATACATAATTAGTAGTTGTTACAAGTTTAAATGGGCAATTATATGTTTGTCATTCCTTCTTGTAGATGCCTATGGTTATGGTTGTGCACTTGTAGACATGTCCTTGGTTCTCTTATTCATTCTTAGTCTAATTGTGGATAACTTGTTATTCATTCGATTTCATATCATCATAACTAGGTTGATCATTGGGAATAGAAGAGGTATTGGGCGTATGTCATGTTTTCATGAGATTTTACATGTACTTAGGGATTGTGATGTTTATAATGATTATCCTAATTCAATGATGTTAATTATGATGATCATTTTAATGTACCAAATTATGATTATCCTAAGATTTAGTTGTATTTCATTCCTATGTTTGCTTGGAAGGCACTTTAGTAAATACTATAATTAAGAAGGTTTCATGAATATTATATTAGTGTGAGTTAAACTCTATTTTTTTTCATTATTGAATTAGTTATCAATTTTAAGTATAGGACTTTGTCCCTGTTCCACCTAAGTGGGTGGCAGCCGAAGGGAAAATTCTCTGGGGAACAACACCTTAGAAAGGGTTGCGTACCCATTTTCTTGATTTTATAAATAGATATTCTAGAATGGGGAGAGTCAAACTGTGAAGTCTCTGAGCATGAACATAGGCAAGGCCATCAATGATGAGCCCCTGAGACTTAGGTACAGTCTCTTAGGGTTTTTCTTTAAGTTTCTAATGCAACGATTTCACTTCTTCTTAATAATTATTCTCATAGCTAAGCTATCAATAAAGAATTTATTTATGATGGAATTTTATCTAATGTTTGCATCTAGATGTTTAGACATGTGTAGTTATAGGTGTTGGACATGGTGGTCATCATGTAAAAGAAAGTTAGCGATCTTCATGTATGCAAGAATAATAATTTGTTAATTGAGAAGAAAAAGTAGTATGATATCTTTATTCTCTTGACTTCTAGTAACATTAAATAAATCAAATTAGATTATGTTCAGCTACTTTATTGGAAAAAAATTATATAGTGTGTATGACTTAATGAGTATAATGTCTTTGAGCCAAGGGTTCCTTGGTGGGGCATTACATCTAGTATCAGAGCCCTAGGTTTCCACACTGGGAACTCTAGGACTCTTAGCTCACTTATTGCTCAATATTTTGCATAGTTTACTTTTGGTTTATCATTATAAGATAAGATCCTAGATATAGAAACTATGTTCTTGGTATTCGTGCTATTGTATTTTTTAAAAAGTGTACCCATTCTTCTAAGATTAGGTTGTCTTACATAAATTACTTCTATTTTTCATTCTATAAATAATGAATAAGCCTCCTAAGTACTTTCTCAGATAGTGAATATCTTTCTAGTAAATAAATGTTAATTAATTCCTCATATTTTATGTCACCTTTTTGTTGTACTCCTAAAAAGACTCAAATTAGTATTACAAGTTATTTTGTACCATAAGTGTTGATAGTAGCCAACCATATCTCCTCTAAAACTTGTCATCACAAGTGCTTGTTATAGCAATTATAGGTTGCTTGATTGACTTGAAAAGGCTTAACACCTTATTCTATTTTAAATATCATAATAGCTATGTGTGATCAATGAATCTAGTTAATGATGTTACCATGGTAGTTCTCCTTATTATAGATTCAAATGATGAAGTTACTACATACATATTATAGGCTATTGTAAGGACTAAAATATTGTGTCTCTTTCTTTCTTTTTCCCTATTTTAGAATAGAATTGAAAAATAAATCCTTATACAAAACATGAATTTAGGACCTTATTAATTATTTTGCAACATTGGAATTCTTGGGTAATTCTTTTGGTCATGTTGTTGTTGAAGAATTAAAAATAGTGGGGAACATCTACTAAATTAACATTGTGAGTGTTTCTCTTGGGATTTATATGCAAATGATAATGTGACATGATGCATGATTGATTTTGTTTTTATAAGACCTGAATGTTTACATGAATTAAATTAGGGTTATTTGATAATAATAACCACAAATTAAAAATAAATATCTCTTCTCTATTCATGATGAATGACCATCAAATGATGTTATCTATATAAAGTAAAAATATGATTTAATTTATTGATTTTGGAAATTCTTGGCTAAAAGACCCAAGGTCCATTTGTGACTATAACCTATGTAGAGATTAACAGAGATGAAATTAGGAGTTTTTCATAATGAAAGGAATATGTGTTCTTTTGGTACAATGATTGAAGGAATATGTAGAGTTGATGTAATATTTTCTTGACTATCTTTCTGAAATTATTTGTTCTTGACTTGGTGAATAGGTACTATTTAGATGAAATACGAATGCTATGGTAAGTCGAGTAATGATGTGATTATCCTCCCCAAATTGCAATATTAGGCAATTGAGAATTCAATGTATTTCCTTATTAGTATTTAAGTCATTATGTTAGTGAAAACTAGTGTCTTGATATGTCTATATGGCGTGTTGTGTCTGTATTGCAGGGATTTATCATGTGTAATGAAAGTACCTAGCTAATTCATTTGTTTGAAAAGATGATACTTGGTCCACTCTTAGTGTCCCTGATTGGGTGAAAAATAAATATCCATAATGTTTTATAATGATTAGTTGTGAATTTATTATGTGACTAATAAATGTACGTAGTACAAGTTTATTGTTTCCTTTCCTTAATTAAAACAAATATGTGTTGATTCGATGACTCTTGAAGAAATATAGTGTATCATTTTTCCTTGTGCCTTATTTTATATAAGTTAAAGTCATCTTGAAAATAGATGTTATTGTCTCATATTATGGGAATGGCAGAGATTGATATGTGTACATTGGATATTGGCATATGCCCATGAGGAGGTGAAATGTGATTAAGTATGTCATTGGTATTTTGTACCAGGTAGACAAAGTGAGTTGTGAAAATAAAATAAAATAAAAATTGGAATATATGGATACTATGTGATGTTAATGTGTACTTCCTTGTAAATGTGATAAAACTAGTGCCAGTGCTTATGTTGGGTGTTGTGTATAACTAGTAATTATTTGAGTTCCATTATGTGGTGCAATATAAGTGTTGTCCACGGAAGTTATGTTTTGGATAAGGGTATGGGAGAACCATACAACTCATGTGTTGCTTTCTTGTTTGTCACCCTACTAAGTGTCAACCCGTGAGTATTGGTAATTTAGTATGTAGAGGGGTAGTAGTAGAACCATTTCCTCAAGTATTTATTTGGTGTACATATAATGGCGGTGCAAAGTGACCTTAGCTTCCACTGCTCGAGGGAAAAGAGTAAACTATGCTTCCCCTTATGATGAACCTAAACATATAGTTCATAAGTGTTTATCCTAATTTCCATAGTTCTTGAGCACAATACCAGTACTAGATATGAACCTCTATGAGGAGATATATGATTTATGAATATGTACATTTCTATGTGGTCCAACATGTGAAGGGAGATTCTATTAGCCCATATTGTGATGGATACCATATTCGCACATGTTCCAACATGATGCAATGAATATGATGCCACACCCCACTATTGTTCTAACATAGTGTGAGGTGATGATGTCATGTTGCTGATGGTAGTGAGCCAAGCTTGAAAACACAATGCCACGTACATGATTACGTGAAGGCACAATATATGTATGTATTTTTTGTCCTACTTGATGCAGAGTATATTTGTGATACTTGCATGCTTGTAGAGGGGTACCCATGGATGCTCAGTTTGTAGATGCGGTAGGCATATGGGTGGGCCCAAGCCATGTATACCTCTAGCTATGACGATGATCTATAAGAGACATTGTTATGCGGGGTGTGTCCTGTGTGCTCCTAGTCCACAAGGAACACTGCCATGTGACATACAACCAAAGTGTGCTTACTCCACTTGGTGTATGGTCATGCTAGGTGGGTTGGCAGGCTTATTCTGCACCATTTGATGTAGGGGTGTTGCCGAGGTGAGCCCCCTATGCCATGTGGGTAGTGTTTCCCGAGCCCAACCACATGATGGGCTATTGTGATAGCTAGATGTTGTTCCCTCCTTCCTCATGAGGTGACTAGATATAGTCACACAATGATGTGATGTGCAATTTATGATGAATTTATTGTATCTTCAGTTGTGTAGACCAAAAAATTTCTTATCTTTTTCTATAATAGTTTAGACAAGACTTATGAAATTTATCTTGGATCCTTCTTATCTTATTGTTGAGATTGATAATTCTATTTGATTTATTTATTTAATATTATTGTTGAGATTTTATGGCTAAACTATCTCCTTTTTTAATGTTGGTCTTGTGTTGTGTTGTGATTCCTCACTAAAGATGCATGAGGTGGACTTAGTGAATGTATATGAGGCAGTAGACACAGGGAACTTTTGAGGATGGGGGTATGTGAGGCTGTTATATAGCTAGTATCCACTGCCTTCCTATGTGTGGTGCATGTTCCTTGGAGGCTAACCACCTTACACAAAAAAAGGATATGACATGTGGACTTGTATGGAGGGTCTTCATGAAAAAGGCTCAAGACACCATCAAGCCACTATGTGAGGTATTGATTATGGATTTTGGATATAGAAGAGACTGTTATTGTGTCCCGGAGTGAGATTTTATCCAGAGAGGCATATCCACTCCTGGTCCTTATCATGTATAATCCCAGTGATGTGGACTGATGATTATTTATGAGACACATTTGGATATGTTCAATGTTTTATATTAGATTGAAATATATCGTTGTGTTTGATGAAAGTAAAAATTTGATTTAAATGTATTGAAAGAGATGAAATTTGTAACACCTTGATATGTTTTAAGGAAAACTGAGTGGTTCAAGCTAGTTACCTTGGTTCTTACTTTCTAAGTAAAGGGAAAATTCTATTCATATTGATATTTGATCAAGATAGAGTTATCCTTGTTAGTGATAGTAAAATTGATTGGAATATATATTTCATGTTTTTTTTAGTGCATAGATTCAAAGATTAATTATGCAAGCGATATCAATTAAAATGTGTATAGGAGATAATGTCTGATGTATTTCCATTTCTAACTTGATGACTTCCAGGAGTAAGTCTCATCTTAGGGGGGGAGGATGCAACACCCTCTCCGATGATTATACTTGGATTGTTTGATTTGGACATTTTACATTATGATGATTAGAACTATGAATTCACATTTATGTTATGATGACATGCTTATCAGATATTTAGATATACTCAGCTATGATTATTGTTTATTAAATTGGAAATCATTCATCTTGTATATACTTATGAAGATTTAAAGAGCTAACCCAAAGATTTGGAAGCTAACCATTATGTATATGTGATGCCTCATGCTTAATGTATATGTGATTGATGTGTTTTCATGACTTAGGATGAAGTTGTAGTTACTCACTTAGTTGAGGTCCATGCAATGTATCAATCTTGGTCATCTGTTTGCAAATGTCTTTGTGTGTGTGTGTGTCTATATATATATATATATATATATATATATATATATATATATATATACATACATACATACATACATACATACATACATACATACATACATACATACATACATATATATATATATATATATATATATATACACACACATATACATATATATATATATATATACATATATATATACATATACATATATATATATATATATATATATGTATGTATATATATATATATACATATACATATATATATATATATATATATATATGTATGTATATATATATATATACATATATATATATATATATATATATATATATATATATATATATATATATATATATATATAGACACACACACACACACACACACACACACACACATACATACATGCATACATACATCCATGCATGCATGTATGTATGTATATATATGCACATGTATTTCTTCTCAGTGATACAAGCTTGCAAGTACCGGGCATCATCTCCACCTGGTCCCACAGGCTTGAGTGAGCTCTCAAAATCATCGATCATTGTTGTTTTTATGGAGATATCACTAAGGTTCTACAAGAGGGAATTTCTACCTCTAACCATTTTATGTCCCTTAGGTGGAGAGTTTCTGAGTTAGTCTTTCTGCTGATAGTGAATTATCGTGTTATCTTAGTCTATTAGATTATGTGGAGTGTGTTGCTTGCTTCTTGCATTTATGGAGTTTGAGGTTTTGAGTATGGTAGCTCTAATGGTCTTCATGGTATGTTCAATTTTTATTGGTAGATTATTGATGTGAATTATTGTTCATTTGAGGGTATGATTTAGTAATTTATTTTTATTAGTAATTACTTATTTGTACAAGTGTATCTTGTTAGGAATAAGTTAGTATGTGATTTAATCATGTGATTTTAATATCAATAATAATTAAAAAATTTATATTATTAATAATGTTTTAATAATAGTGGTAAATTCCAACTTATGTTAGTAGTTACCTAATATATATCACTATTATATTTTTTGAAGAATATGAATTAGTAAGTGGGTTGAAATTATATTGTATTTGATTTAAATAATAATATTCCTAATATGTAAATATTTGTAACATTAATAATAATGTGTCTTACTATGGTATACGTACACATAAGCATATGGGTGCACACATATGCCTATGATTACATATATATTTATATAATTTTATGTGTGAAGGAAATTATTATAAGATAATAATGAAACAATGTTATTTTCATGGATGGTAAATATGATTGGTAAATTCTATTACCTTAGTTAAGTAACTTAGTAAATTTATTCTTAAAATTAAATTATCTATTGTCTTCCTTGAATTAAGGGGACATAAATATAAAAATATTATTACTACTATTTATCCCTTCATGAAATAGATCTACTAATTATATTTATCCTAAACTATTAACTAATAGATAGTTGGGATAGTTGCATCGGTTGATTTTCCCGTGCAACTACACCATCCAATCTTTTTATAGAGAGATTCCTGTGTGAGAGAGGGGTTGGGATACGAAATTGGATTTTAGGAGAGGCCATATTTTTTGGATAGAATAAGAGAGCTATAGTTTTGAGAAGAGAGAATTTATTACTCTGAGAGGATCATGAATTAGATTGCTTCCTGAAGAGGCTGGAGTTTGTTTGTAGGATTCTGAAGAAGTGATTGAATTGGGCTGAGACCGCTTGGATCTTCCTCTCCCCAACAATTGTTGCTCATAGGACTCCAAGTAGGATCTATCCTGGAGATGATCCTTCTATTTGTTTACTTGTTTGCATTGCTATTGGTGTCTTATTGTTAATTTGTGTAATTTAGTAATTTAATTTTATTCAGCACTATTTCTTTATGTTTTAGATATTGCAATGAATTGTCTTTCGGATTAAATAAGTGAGTTTTGTTGTAGAGAAATATTCTCACACTTGGTTATGATATTCTAAAAATTAATTCCAAATTTATCTTCTTCACATTCTCCCCTTTCTGAAACATATTTAAGTTTTTATTTTGGTTAACGTATGTGAAAGTTATAGTATTTTATGTTAGTGTTATTTTATTGAAATGTATAAGCAACTAGATATTTATCTAGTATAGTTGCAAATGTAGTTGTCCATAATTTTTTTTTTCTAAATTTAACAATTACCACAAATTTTAACATAGTATGAATATTTTGAAACATGGTTATTTTGTTTAATATAAATTAACACTAGATAAATAGAAATATTATCTTTTGGATAATATTATGGCTATAAGTTTTCTGTTTGATTGATGTATATGCTTCTTGATTTAAGCATTGTGTTTTTATTTTATTTTATTTATAAATGTTGTTGGTTGCACTATAACTATGGTTTGTTTTCTTATTTTTATTCTATTTTTTTGGTAATTATGTTTTAATATAAGTTTTCTCTAGGAAAAAAGAGAGAGGATTATAAAAAAAGTTATAGATTTAGTTTGATATGAAAATTTTTATTAAAATAAAAATTATTGTGTATCTTCCTATTTAGAATCTTTAACTTGTTATGTACATAAATAATTTTATGGTTGTGATTTGGTTAAAATTATATTAAATTGAAAACTTCTTTAGAATAGTGGTTGGTTATAAATAAATAGTTAGAAAAGATAATTTTTATTTTGAGTATGATTTAATATTAATTATATTTTTTAAAAAAAATTAAGTTTCTAGATTAATATTGTTTAAGAAATCTAAAGATAAATTGAAAATGAATAAATGAAACATTAAATAGACTTTGAGAAAACCTTAATCATTACCTAGAATCTTATTCAAGTGTCATGAAACTCTAGAGGGTGCAATGGTGTATTAGTGTGACTAGTTAGTTGAAAACCAAACTTCTATAGAGGTAAATTTTATTGAAGTTGAATATCAAGATCTCTATAAGAATTAATAATAAATATGTTTTATATTATTAAGATTGGAATTAATGATAAAATATCCAATTAAGGATACTTAAGTTTAATGGAAATGATGTATTAAATGTGTTGAGTTTAGAATATGAAGATGGTGCCTCATGGTAATTATAATACTACACTTTATGCTTGAGTGAGGTTATGTGGTCGTGTATATTTGTACCTCTAATTGAAATATACATAATTACTACTTGTTACAAGTTTGAATGGGAAATTATATGTTTGTCATTCCTTCCTATAGATGCCTACGGTTATTGTTGTGCACTTGTAGACATGTCCTTGGTTCTCTTATTCATTCTTAGTCTAATTGTGGATAACTTGTTATTCATTTGATTTCATATCATCATAACTAGGTCGATCATTGGGAATAGAAGAGGTATTGGGTGTATGTCATGTTTTCATGAGATTTTACATGTACTTAGGGATTGTGATGTTTATAATGATTATCCTAATTTAATGATGTTAATTATGATGATGATTTTAATGTACCAAATTATGATTATCCTAAGATTTAGTTGTATTTCATTCCTATGTTTTCTTGGAAGGCACTTTAGTAAATACTATAATTAAGAAGGTTTCATGAATATTATATTAGTGTGAGTTAAACTCTATTTTTTTAGTTATGGAATTAGTTATCAATTTTAAGTATAGGAATTTGTCCCTATTCCACCTAAGTGGGTGGCAGTCGAAGGGAAAACTGTCTGGGGAACAATTCCCTAGAAAGGGTTGCATACCCGCTTTCTTGATTTTATAAATAGATAGTGTAGAATGGGGAGAGTCAAACTATGAAGTCTTTGAGTATGAATGTAGGCAAGGTCATCAATGATGAGCCCCCGAGGCTTAGGTCCAATCCCTTAGGGTTTGTCTTTAAGTTTCTAAAGTAATGATTTCACTTCTTCTTAATACTGATTCTCATAGCTAAGCTATCAATAAAGAATTTATTTATGATGGAATTTTATCTAATGTTTGCATCTAGATGTTTAGACATGTGTGTAGTTATAGGTGTTGGACATGGTGGTCATCATGTAAAACAAAGTTAGCAATACTCAAGTATGCAAGAATAATAATTTTTTAATTGAGAAGGACAAGTAGTATGATATCTTTATTCTCTTGACTTCTAGTAACATTAAATAAATCAAATTAGATTATATTATGCTACTTTATTGGAAAAAAATTATATAGTGTGTATGACTCGATGAGTATAATGTCCTTGAGCCAAGGGTTCCTTGGTGGGGCATTACAATGAAAGTCTCTCGGTATATTCTTTTGAAGAGAAATCCTTGTTGTTAGATTTGGTGAAACCACACCTCTGACCTAAGACAAGAACACTGCATATGATGGATAAAAATTATGAGTTAGTAGCTAAAGAGATAGAGAAGCCTTTGAGAAGGTATTCTTGAACAGACACATGTATCCATCTATTGCGCACACAACTCAAGTGTCTCCTAGGGAAGCCAAGGAGTTAGAGACCACAAAGGTATCAATTTTAGGTCCTCAGGACTTAGCGCTTGCAGTAGAAACACATACAAAGGTAGAAAAGTCTACACCCATGACAAAGTCACTAAAAGATAACACTATAATCATTAACAATGTAGAAATAGCCATGGTGGCCACAAATAGAGACCTAGATAAGTTTGAGGAAGCTTTTGTGAGGACACAAGAAGCTAAAATCCTTTGTGGTAACAATTCACCCAAGCTACAATAAGATGTACACATTGAAGATATAACAAATGAAAGAGAAGAAGAGAAGGAAATAGAAAAAAAAGAGCAAGAAAAAGAGGAATAAAAGATGGAAAAGGAGAAAGAAAAAGAAGAGGAAAAAGGAAATGAAACAAAAATCAAGCCATCAATTGAAATGATAAGAAAATTAAAGCAAGAAGTGATGGATAGCACTCCTATCACTCCCTCAACATCATTGTTATCAACCTTGATGCCTAAGACCACTAGTTTGGACTCATGGGGAGAAGAAGACCTAATCAAGTTCAATGTCTTAGCTATGGGGAAGGCCAAGGAGAAATAGGTAATGAGCAATCCCCTCTTTGTAGAATCAGTAAATATCCTAAACAATATGTTACCAACAAATAAGAAAGTGTCCAAGGTGTTAGCTCTTTTTCATGTAGAATCACCAATACAGTTTTCAAACTTGACTCTCGGGTTCTCAACTCTGGATTCTTACAGGGAAAAGGCTAATTGATAAGGACCAAGTCCTTCTTCTACTTCAGGCTCCACAGACCCAGGCGGGTGTACCTATCTTCAGACTCACTACTTCACAATGATATTAATGGAAGCAAACATTCATTACAAAAAAATGGCAAGTGTGACAAGGATAAACTCCTTCTTTTCGAGATTTCAACTTGGGCAGATTAACCCATATCAGACCTACTTCTTGAAAGGATCACAACACTAGTTTATATCCTTGATACAAACTTTATCTTCTCAGTCGTTCAAACATACATGAAATCAAATTATTATTTAAGTTTTGTTGAGGGTGAGATCTCTACAAATTGAGGATAGACCAGTGCCTTATCTTCGGGTATAGAGTCAAACAATGAAACATATACTTACATAAATCTTCTAAATGAAACACAAACAAATCCCAGATGAAGTGCCTTACAATTCATCCTCTCTTAAACATGTTTGATCATCAAATTCTTGGCAAATTCCTAAGCTCTTAGAAATTAACCTAAAGACATCACCCTTTCCTTGAAAGGAGCTAGAGATTAAAATCATAGATACCTTGTAAATGGTATATCAAAACTACCTTATAGATTCAATACACAAAAGCCACATAATTCAAACAAGAAGACAATTGAAATCATGCAAGGGAATTCTATTGTATTCCAATAAAATCTCACTGTATCAATACATTTCAAAATCTGATAAAATATTCTAAGATTTCAACAATTGAGCCAAGCCTCTACAGTATATTTTTCAACCTCCTTGAAATGAACAAAGACTTACCATTTATAACATAGCCATCTTGGAATCCTGGAAAGGATGCAACAAGCTTGGGATGGCTAGAAAAGATCCTATACTAGAGACAAGATTACAAACTGACAAACAGATTGTAACAGCACATTACAAAGATCTTTTTTCAACAATTCCGCAGGTGGCATCTTTGTCTAAAGATATTTCAGAGCAGTTGCTGAATTCGCTGCATGAATGATGACCACCATCCAGCTAATTTACATCATCCTTTGTTTGAAACTTGTTGTCCCTCATTTTCTGGATCAGATGCCATCTGCAACTCTATTCCTCCTCCTCCTCTATAAGTTGGACAACTGGCCTCTTTTTCTTCTTTATTGTTATCTTTTTCCAAGCCGCTACTTCATCATCTGCTGGCTAGTTGTAAGTCTGCAATTCTTGTAACAAGCTGACTTGCTTGTCCCACATGGAGTCAGTTACATTTTTGGCTTCTGCCAAAAATCATATGCAATCATTTTCAATTTTAAATAAACTATCAATGATGTTATTACACCTCTCAAAATCTAGAGTATTGTCATTATTAAGGAAAGCATCTTGTGTAATCACCAACTGATCCATTGATAGCTTCCATTCTTCCAACTTGATTAGGTCTCCATTGTCATCACATACTCTAGGTAAATACTTTCTATAATGTTTATCAAACATAAACAACTTAACCCTCACCTGGTTAGACTTACCTTTAAAAAACTTTGAAATAGCATTGATTAAGCCAATCTTCTCAAAAATTTCTATAACTACTCTAGGGATCTCAAGCTTATGCTCTTGTAAGCTATCAATTTTATCAAACAACAACCTTCTTCTAGACCAAACACTATGAAGTGGCTCCAAAGCAGCCAATGATTCATTTATCTTTCTGTTTGTCTGGTGTAATTGGCTGACTGATTGATAAACTGTATCCATTTTCTCTATTATCTTATCTTGCCTATATTGTCTAATCTTTGACATGGTGTCCAAAGATGCCTCTATCCTTAACTTATCTAAATCTTCATTAGGTCCCTCAGGTACTTCTTCATCAATTTGAATTGGGACCTCAATCTACACAGGGGGAACAACAACCACCTTCGAAGCTTCTTCTAGCTTAACTTTGATCTCTGCCAATTCATCTTCTAGCTACTTGATCTTCATCAATTTTAAATCTCTATCCTTGGCTAGTAGGTTTTCACTTTCAAATAACTTTGAGTACCTTTCAGATAATTGAACTATTTTTGCCTCATTCAGGTTAGCCCAATGAGTCACTACCTTAGAAACTTCAAGGTCAGTTGTATTCTCCACAGTCCAAATAATTCAATTCCCTTCCATTTTATCTTCTATACTCAATAGGGATGGCTTTTGAGTCCTAGGGGCCATGGACCACATTGCAACAGCTCGAGACTTAGGGTCATAGTCACTTCCTCTTATCATATCACCAATGTGAACCTCATATGATAGGCTTCCTGGCGATTGCTTTCTTATTTGATCTATGATGAAAGTAGAGGTCAAATCCCATCTTGGAGTCAATAGCATTCCACTTGACTTGACCTATTATCTAGCCTCATCTATAGTTAGAGGATCAAGGCTAGGATCATAGGAATTTAAGGCTCTCAATGTCTCTACACTTGGTTCCATACCTTCAGGAAAAAGTTTCCTCACTTCTTCCTGCTTATTCCAAACAAGGAAACTCTTGAATTCATTAGTTTTAATAAACTCATCATCACTCAAAAATTCCTCCTGATAGACCTCTCTGATATCCCTTTCTGACCACAAGGACTGTTCCTTATCTACTTCATCAGAGGCCACATTCTTTCCTTCTCTTATTGCTTTTCTTAATTGGTGGTGGTAAACCCTATCACCTGGCACCAGAGCAGATGCTCTATCAATCATTCTCCTCTATTTTTCCTACCTTGAAGGCTCTCCCACCTCAAGCCTCTATCTCTTCAAGGGTGGCTCTGGAGTATCCCCTATTTCTGGTTGGTCTTCAAAAGGCCTAACACTTTGTACATCTTCCATTTGTGGTAGGTTGTTCCCTTCCTATGATTCATCATAAAACTCCTCTTGATCAGAAGATGAATAATCTTTTGTTTTCTTTGGTTGACTCAAGTCAATCAACTTCTCCAACTGATTTGATAGAGTTTCATGCATCTCTATCATCCTGTCAATTCTTTTTAAATAGGGAAGGTCATGGAAAAAACCCTCAAAAGGAAGCTGGGCTGCCCTTACTTGTTTTGACAAGTCTATTAAATCAAAGGACCTATT
The DNA here is from genome assembly GCA_027943335.1 of Chamaecyparis obtusa. Lineage (NCBI taxonomy): Eukaryota > Viridiplantae > Streptophyta > Pinopsida > Cupressales > Cupressaceae > Chamaecyparis > Chamaecyparis obtusa. The sequence goes on along the minus strand of BSBK01001047.1, from coordinate 587,590 downwards.
CCATCTCCTCTTGACCTCATCATCATCAATGATATTTCTGACTACATCTTCCTCATCCAAACCTTCATGTTCTCTATTCACACGAGTGTTTGGGATGTATAGCATCCTGGCAATTTTGATAAAGCCCTCAGGATCTACATGTCTACAAGAACTAGTAGCGATTTTGAATTGATTTAACCATGTAGTAATCTGAGGAAATGCCCTCTTTCCTACCAGGAAGTCACCTATCTTGAATTTCCTAGGTGTGAACGTACCCTTCCTATGAGGGGCTAGAATTTCCCTATCTGTCCACATCAACTGCCACACAAATTCCAAACAAGCAACCCTTAGAGGCACAAATTTTGGTAACAAATGTGGGGGCTGGGGGCAACCGTAGACTCTCAAAATTGTAGCATTCTCCCCTAAGTAAAAATCACCCCAATTGTGATCTCCCTCCCATTTGTTCACAAACTGCATTGGTCGTAGGAGCCTGAGGACCCTTGGGGATATCCTTGTAGTGTTGATACCTAACATCCTTACGAGAGGATACACCATGAAATTCTGAAAGAGACAAAAATTCCCCTCATTGGAAGTAGAATTCCACATCCTCACCCATAATTGCACCAAATTATACTGGCCTTCAAAGTTGAACCTTGGCTTTAGCATGTTCGAATCAAAACTACTAATATTGAAGAACAAAATTAAGTGCATTAGCAAAGAATAATGCATGAACTTAATTGGGCTCTTACTATCCTTGAAAGAAATCAGACCCTCATGCATTCTATCAATGATGTACTAGATGTAATCATAGTCAGTGTTAACCAAAGAATTCTAGATGTCCAGGATAATCATCAAAAGGTCAGCTGGTAAAAACTCTGCATCTCTATCAATTCCCAAAACCCTACACAACCCATAACAAGTTTTCTTCATGTAATGTTGAAGGGACTTAAATTGGTAAGGGGCATTCATGTGAGTAGGGAGGGGAGCTATATACTTATCCTATTTTGGGATATGCTTCGTTATTTGGTCCTTCACTATCCCTATATTCTTCTTATACCTCTCCTTTTCTTTGCTCAAATCACTTTTAGTAGAAGTAGATGTATAAACATTAAAATCCTTCATGAATGAACCCCTATCAAGAGTAACCAAAGCTGACTAGTCCTCTTTCCTAATAGTCTTAGAAATAGGGTCGTAGCACCTAGCTAGAGCAACAATTAAATCCGCATCCAGGAATACATCAGGCACTACTAATTTCCCTAACCCCAAAGCCCAACCATTACATATAGGGATATGACTCTCTCTATTTTTATAAAAGAAATTGAAGATAGTATAACCTATGGTATTTGGTGTGATAGGATCTCTACAAAACCCTAGAACATCTTCAAAAACATCATCAGGAGCTCTTTTGTTTTGACTGGAACCAGGTAGCAATTTCAAAAACTCATCTAAACAATTAGGCTTGCCCTTATCTTCACCACTTTTAGCCTTTGCTTCAGTGCTAGAAGATGTTGCACTTCTCTTAGGTTGAATCATCTCGGCTTCAGAATTATCTTCAATCTCTACAAAATGGATTCACTTGGCCTTTGAAAATTGCTTCAGAATGACACAATTCTCTTCGAATGATTTTGGACATAGGAAAAAATGAGCTTAACTTATTTATCAATGCAAACAAGTATGTACAACTACCACAATCATTGTAAATCTCCTTAATTGCTCCTGCATTTAATTTCACATGTCACCAATTTTTAAAATAGAGCTAGCCAATGTACAGATGTTGACAAATAGATTTTAAAAAACTTGAAAACAAGGCAAAGAGGCAAATGATTAAGATCCTGCACTTTAAACCTATTTAGATCATGCAATCTTCCTTTGAAACTAATTGGATGGCTCATTAGTTGACTTTCCAGCTTGATACTATACTTTATCCATGCAGGCAATGGTCCCTTTCCTTTTCTTTTATTACCTTTTCCAACTGGGCCCATTTAGCAAATCCGTGACTGAAAGCTTCTCATGATCGCTGAATGCAATGTTAACCCTAGCATATATTTAGAGAACTAGTGACCAAAGCCTTCACAGGTTCTCAAAATGCAACCCTTAACTCATGATACTTTTCATGAATTAGCGAACACAGCAACACCCTTCGAGCACTTGACTGCAGTTATTATTTAGCGAACCAGCGAACAAAGCCATCTCGCATTCTCTTAATGTCATAGCTAACTGTTAAATCTTTTGGAGATTCAGTGAACAAAGGGTTTGCACATTCACTTAATGGATCACCTAACCACTAAATTACTTGGAGAACTGGTGAAGCCTTCAATCTCTAAATCGCTGAATCTTTCTTAACCATCACCTTTACTCTGAGATTCTGAATGAACCGTTGATCTTGTTGATGATCTACGGCTGTCACCAATTCACTAAAATATTTGATCATTGGTCATTTAATTATGAGATTTAGTGAACAAAGGATTCATTGAATTGCCAGATCATATTAAACACTGAGTATTTCAATCCGCGATTAAGCGACTGAAAACTCAAAACTTAGCCAATCCTTTTATTCACGCATTTGCCAAATGGTTATGCCCTTTACCTTTTCCTTTTAGAGAACCCATGACCACATGACTCGCTGAATCGCTAAATCATTTAGCTTATTACTAATTTATTCTGAGAACAAGAAAACACTTTAAAACACCCATTCCACGAAATTCTTCATACCAAACTGTCGGGGCTGCCAAACTTTGAAGTCTATACACATTCGCTTATTCACCAAATGAAACATGTAGGACACAATAATACCTGAGATTAAACCACAACCATCGATCCTAACAATGATCTACGGTGTTCACCAAGTCGCTAGGTTATTTTTCCTTTAACTGCTAGATTCAGAGAATGAGCGATAACCGTTGTCGCCAAGTCACTGAAATATTTTCAAAGAACCACCAAGGAATATGCGAATTGGAGATAATGCATTCACCAAATCGCTAGATGTTTTCTGATAACCATCGGATATATGGAGACTACATGAACAAAGACAACACTTAACATTTTTAACATATTCTTGAGTTCACTGAATAGCTCAGGTGTTAACTGGGATACTTAGAGACCACGCGACTAAACTGATGCTTAACATAAGATTGACTTGTTCGCTGAATTGCGGAATAATATATGAGACATGCTATGACCTTTTTCGATTCAATGAAGACAAAAATTAAGCAAGTGCATGATTTAATCCACTCAAGTGCCTTAAAAAGGTAACAATAAAAAGAAGAATAAGAGGCCAAACATGAGGGCTTTTGCATGAATTCAACATTATTCAAGGACAGGACCTAGAGTAAAGATTTTTGAAGTGGGTTATGACAAATTTTTCAAGAACTCCTGACACCTGTACCTAGGAAACTTCACAGACCAAAGGACTAAACCAACGTTTGGACAAAAACCTCAAAAATTTAAGAATACTCCCAACAGTGGCTCTATCTGAGGATGCTTAATTGCAAAATCATAGCAAGATCTTACGAATCTCTGGGAGGAAGACCACAAAACCTAAACCTAAAATAGAAAACAAACACACAATAGAAACAAACACACCTATACATATATACAAGCCTACTGTGCATGGAAAAAGAATTAACTGAAGAAAATTTTTAGAAATTGTCCATGCACTGGCAATTCCTGCTCTTCACCATCCAAATTTTGCAAGAAATATGAGTCCTTACCATGGGTCTGATGAATAATATAAGGTCCCATCCATAAGGACTCAAATTTTTTGTGTTTCCCTTTATCTTCAGCCCTGGCATTCCATTGGAGAACCATATCACCAGGCTGGAATTTTCTCACAGTTGCTCTCTTATCAAAAAGATATTTCATCTTCTGCTGCAACTTCATATTTTCCTTTTGTCCCTCCCTTCTAATCTCATCTAATTCAATCAGCTGAACCATTCTCTCCTGTAGTGGATCACTAATTTCCATGTCCTCTTCTTGCATAAACTTATAGATCAGAAGGAGGTTATTTACTAGCAATCTTGATTTAGCACCATATACCATTTCAAAAGGGGACTTACCAGTAGCCCTCTTCTCAAAAATCCTATCAGCCCATAGTGCTAACTTTAATTTTACATGCCAGCTTCTCTTATTCTTTTCCAAGGTTTTCTTCAGGATCTACAAAATACTCTTGTTACTGGATTCAGCCTATCCATTGGCTTGTGGATGATAAGGGGATGAGTAAGACAATACCATACCCATTTTTGAGCAAAAATCAGCGATCTCCTGTGACCTGAAGCTCATAGCATTGTCAACAACCAATTTAATAGGAACACCAAATCTAGTAATTATGTTGTTCATCAGAAACTCGATCACAACAGCACTGGTTGCTCTTTTGGTTGGGATGGCTTCAATCCATTTGGTGAAATAATTAGTAGCCACCAAAATGTGACTATGTCCCCCACTAGACTTCTCAGAGAATTCTCCAATAAAATCCATACCCCACATTGCAAAAGGAGCTTCTGCAACCACAGGGTTCAATAATAATGCACCTGAAAATTTCAATTTTTTAGAGAACCTTTGACAAGGTTCACATTTCCTCACATAAGAATGAGTGTCTTTGAACAACATAGGCCAATAGTATCCTACTCTTAAGATTTTATGAGCTATTGATCAAGCAGAATGATGTCCTCCACACATTCCAGAGTGCATTTCCTTTAACATTTTCTCTGATTGATGCTTATCCAGACAAAAGAGTAAAATACCATCATTATCCTTCTAGTACAAACCACCCTGGATCAACACATATCTCTGAGCTTGCAATCTAAGACTCCTTCTTTGATTATCATTTGAATCAAGTGGACATTTAGCATTTTAAATAAAATAAATAACATCCTTGTACCAGGGTTGCATTTCAATACTAGTAATCACATCAATGTTAGCAGCAACATTATTTACCTAAACAAGGTCCATGTTTTCCTCAGTCATTAACTTAGCAAGTCCCAATCCTCTCACCAATTTTGTAATATAAATTTCCAGGTCAAACTCTTGAATCCTATTTATCCATTTGCACCTTTTTCCTGTGACTTCACTTTGTGTTAAGATATCCTTCACTGCAGCATGAGGCACATAAGCACTGACCTTGGCATAGACCAGATATGGTCTGAAAGCTTTAATTGCCTTCACAAGTGCATAGGCTTGCTTTTCCATTAGTTCATAATTTAATTTAGTAGATTTTAATGACTTGCTGAAAAAGGCTATAGGATGCTCATACCCTTCTTGATCCTTTCACAAAAGGATAGCTGCAATAGTATGAAAAGATGCAAAGGAAAACAAAGAAAATGGTTTCAAGTAGTCAGGGGATACCAAGACCGGGGCCTCCTGAATTGCTTGTTTGATTTTTGCAAAAGCTTTTTGAGCTTCAAGGTTCCAATCAAACTTCACATCCTTATTTAGGAACTTCACTATGGGCTTGACCAATTCTGCAAAGTTAGCAATAAATCTTCTTACAAAATTAATCTGTCCCAAAACTGACTGGACACCTTTTATGTTCTTTGGTGGAGGGACCTTTTGAATCACTTCTACTCTTTCAGGATCAATCCTGACTCCTTCTTTTGACACTATGTGTCCAAGTAACTTCCCCTCTATCACAACAAATTGACACTTTTTGGGATTCAAGGACACACCAAATTCTAAGGCCTTAAGAATGACCTTCTCCAAATGGGAACAATGATCTTCAGCTTTCTTGGAATAAGCAGTGAGATCATCTTGATAAAAAACCATTAAAACATTTATCAATTCCTCAAATGCAACATCCATGGCTCTCTAAAATGTTGCTCCAGCATTTTTTAGACCAAAAGGCATGCGAACATATACATATGTTCCCCATGGGGTTGTAAAGGCTGTCTTAAATTATTCTGATTCTTTGACCAGCACTTGATTATACCCGGAGAAACCATCCATCATTGACAAGAGTTCACATCCAGTCACCCTATGCAGCATAGCCTCCATATTGGGCAATCCATAGTTAAACTTAAGTGAAGCTACATTCAGGTTCCTAAAATCAACATAGAGCCTAATATCATCATTCTTTTTCATTACTGGCACAAGATTTGAGACCCAAGTTGAGTGCCTAATTGGTTCAATAATACCAACATCTCTCAGTTTTGTCAACTCAACTTGCATCTTGGTAGCCAATAAAGGGTTAATGGGTCTTTGCTTCTATCTAAAAGGCCTAGTTTCCTCTTTTAGAGGAATTTCATGCTAAAACAGGTCAGCCCTATAGGCTTTGAGGTCATCATAGGACCAAGCAAATACATGCTTGTACTTTTTCAGAAGTCTTATCAAATTTCCTCTGATTTCTTTGCTCAGTTTCTTGCCAATGTATACCATTTGTGGGGAGTTTTCTGAACCCAAGTTTATTTCCTCTAAGTCCTCCATTTTAGTGTTAGACTTCTGAGACAAAAAACCATCATTTATTTTGAACATTCCTTCCAATTCTACTAACCCTTTAGTTATGTGGTTGGATGGCAACTGCACTATCTCATTCCCCATGATGCATTCTTTTCCCTCAACACACTGTTGTATCTCATTGAGATCTATTTGCTGACCATCATATTGATCAAGGCCTTGAAGGAACCTAAGGATATCTAAGTCATCCTCAAAAACTTACCAATTATATACATTGTCAGGCACTGCAGGCCTAGATTTGACTTCTAACATAGATACACCAGTGAGGGTTATATCTTCACTCTTAAGGGAAACATTTGCAAGAAAATATGCCATGATATTATTGGATCTTTCTACCCAAAGTAGATTGAAAGCATAAAAAAACTCTAGCCTATCCCAAACAACATGTTTATACAATTTCAACTTCTCATCTTTAGAAGCATACTGAGATCTCACTTGGGCTATAATCAACTAGGAATCACCATGAACCTTTAAAGATTTAATACCATGTTTTATGGCCACATCTAGCCCCAGTATCAAAGCCTCATACTCAGCAGTGTTATTTGTACACTCAAAAGTTAACAAGAATGAGTATTTAAATGTAATACCTGATGGGGAAATGAACACCACACCAGCTCCTGATCCTTCCGTAGAGCATCCACCATCAAAGAACATTTTCCAAAGCCCATCTTGCTGTAAAATCAACTCATCCACAATTGGGTCTATGTTTTTTAACTGAGGTACTATTTCTTCAATCACAAAATTGCTCATGTCAATATCTACAAAATAATTTAGATCCTCTGGAGCAACCACTTCAATCATGACTGAAGAACGGGGCTCCCTGTACAACTTTACCTCAGTTCCATTTATTGGGATGATAGCATATGATAAATCTAGTTGCAACTTTCCACCCACTGCTACAACCCATTGTCTTGATAATAACATGCCATAGTGAGGTTTTGTATCAACAACAACCACATCCATTTTATATGTGTCTTCTGGGAATTCAACAATTTTCACTTCAATTCCAATTAGGCTCCCTACAATAGGTACTGCCCTATTGTCCATGGCATAACACCTTCCATTGGATGTATCAACTTGTAACCCTAACTCCTTCATCACTTGGTAAGGCATTACAGTTGTAGCAGCACCAGAATCAATCATACAATTTTTTAGCAAAACATTATTTACAAGCAAAGTGACATAAAAAGGATTGATAGAAGAAGGTTCCTGTGTCACAATTGTCCCAACACATACATCAAAGATGGCATTAATTGTAATTAGCTTGTCTAGAGATTTCCCTTCATCTTGTAAAATAGGAGTAGTTCTCTGCTCACTTATGAGAGCCAGGGCTGCTGCTTTGTGCTCTTCTATTTTCAACATTTCAAGCAGAGGAATGGAAACCTTCATTTGGGACAAAGCATGTCTCATATCAAAAGTAGGGGAATCAGTACACAAATCAGGGTGATCCTTTGACCTGCCAAATTTTTTTTTCACCTTGTCGGCAGTAACTTCTTGTTTCCCTTTCTTTTCAGCTTCAAACCCTTCAACTTTATTGTTCTCAATATTGGGCTTTCGGGAGTCCTTATTCTGAGGATTGCTTTTGACAAACACTGATCTAGGGACTCCCTAATCATTACCTACCTTTCTATTCCTCAAATTGTATGAGGATTTTGCTTGTGTAATAGCAGCCATAGTTAAACTCTTAATTTCTTCTTCACTGGGCTTTCTCCATTGTCTTTCATCTGACCCAGATTCTACCATGTGAGTCTTATAGTCATCATTATCAAACTCTTCCTGATCAGACTGAGTAAATATTTGTTGTTCATAATCAGAGAAAATCTTCCTCTTATGATCAACATTAGGGAAAATAAATTCATCATCTAAGGACTCAAGATCCTCCATTAGTTCAGTAGTAAACATGTTAATAGCAGGCTTTTCAGATCCTTCATAATCTCCTGCATATGAATCACTGGCCTCTTCTCCCAGAGCCTGAGCAACAACACACTGGAACAGTGAGTGGGGCATATTATAGGCCATGCACCAAGGGGTACTCTCCACATTATGTGCTATATTTTTCTTCAAAGGATCTGGTGTATCCCTTCCCTTTTGGGGTTCATTATTATCAGGAACAGGCCTCTCATCTTTCCAGTTTGTTTTGTAAGGCATATCTCTCAGATTAGGGGCTTTGTCCTACCTTTGATAAGGAGGTCTCACATCTTGAAAGTTTTTACCACCTTTATCAAACCTTGTTGGGAAATCTTTATTGTTACCAGGCCCTTTGTCCATTCTATCCTCCTCTTTGGATGGCCTTGCAGGTTGTGGCCTGGTTTCTTTCCACAATCTACCTTCATCCCTTTTGTACATTTGGCCGGATGCCTGTCAGTTACTTTCAATATTTATAGCCAACTTAAAATCATCTCTAAGGGTATGGGGATTCTTGTCTCTCAAAAGGTAAGACATCTTACCATCCATAGAATTGAAATAAGTTGTTATGCAGACTGCATCATCTAGCCTCAATACTTGGAACAGTTTGTACATAGCCTTTTGGAATCAGCTATTAAACTCTAACATGCTCTCATTGTAATGTTTCTTGATATTATTGAACTCATTGAGCATGTAGCTAGAGTTCACATGTTCTTCATATTTCTCTTTAAAGCATCTGACAAATTCTTCCCAAGATGCAATACTGTTCTCAGGTAACCCCCTATACCAATCCCTGACATCCTCAATCAGTGATTGAACAAAGAGCTTCATTATGACATCTTCATGTTCAATTTCATAATCATTGACCTTATCTGTAAAAAACTTTAGATGCTCTTCATAGGTAATAACATTATTCCCAGTAAATAATGGGATCTTCTTTCTGATTTCATTGGGGATAGCATTAGGTTGGCCAAGAATACCATCAAAAAACAAAGGCCTATATCTATCCAAATGAACTGGTCATCTTTGGATATTTGGTTGATTCAGAGGGGTAGTTGCAACATTTTGACAGGGTATAGTTCCCACTGTACCACTAGCTATAATGGGAACTTGACTGAGAACTGGTCCAAGTAAAGTTTGTCTAGGGTGAAAGGCTTGAGCATTTGGAAGCAAAGTATTGGGCTGACTGGAAGGAGTTATTCTTATGGTGATAGGGATAGAGGTAGTAGTGGATGTGTTCATGTTAGCATGTAGGAAGGCAATCTTCCTCTTCATTTCATCAGCAGCAGCCTCCAACTCAAGTTTCTCCAGTTGAATAGCCAATTCTTCCTTTGCTTTTCTAGCCTTCTCCAAATCTATACTTGTGTGAGAATGTACATTAGGAGGAACCACAATTTTCTTGGGCTCATTAATATTTATACCCACCAATTTCTATTTTCCCTTATCAGGGATTTCTTTGGGAGTAGTTATAATCTCTTTATTCATCTAGATTTCAGAGGGATTCAATTGCCTTAAGACATGGCCTGTTCCCTCAAATTCACCTTGCTTAGGTTTATTATCCTGGGCCTGCTTTCTCAAATCTTCCATGTCACCAAATAAGTCCTTATTTAAACCTTGAACATCTTGGTTTAAATCACTAACTCGGGTCTCATTTTTCTTGGTTCTCTTGAGAAGTTCATGCCTCTCTATGAGTAAATCATAGATTTGTTGTTCCCTTGCTTTCAACCTATTGACAATCCCAGCCAGTTGTTCACTCTCCTTTTTTCTTAAAGCAATCACCTCTTCTCTCAACTTCTTAGAATCATAGGAGGTGGTCTCAGTAGCAGAGGTTTCTTCTAGTTGTTCCATAATTTCTCTTGCAGGGAAATAACCTGCTTCTGTGACCTCTGTGATTACTTCTTTCTGCATGTGCACACTTGGTGTAACCCTCTTGACATGTTTAGGATCATCAAAAGAGGATGACGACTCATGAGGGAGTGGGACATGAGACCTTTCTCAAGAAGGGCCTTGGGAACTAGCAGTATGCTGACCTCTCCTAGACTATTATTTCCTACTTGGTGTATGGAGCTCATCACCCATATTATCTTCGGGGTGATCCTTGTAATAAGACCTAGTGTACCTTGGTCGACTCATGGTATAGCATGATAATATTAGCAAAGTTTACAACAATTAGCAACTAGTAGCACAGAGTTTAGAGTCACCACCCACTTTTATACGGGAATGAAATTATTCTATACTGGTCTACAAATGCACAATAGACAGGATTTCCACTAACCTTTTGCATGTTATTCAGAAGGTTATTCCCTAGTAGAGTCGCCAATTTGTTAGCTCTTTTTCATGTAGAATCACCAATATAGTTTTCAAACTTGACTCTCAGGTTCCCAACTCTGGATTCTTACAGGGAAAAGGCTAATTGATAAGGACCAAGTCCTTCTTCTACTTCGGGCTCCACAGACCCAGGTGGGTGTACCTATCTTTAGACTCACTAATTCACAATGATATTAATGGAAGCAAACATTCATTATAGAAAAATGGCAAGTGTGACAAGGATAAACTCCTTCTTTTCAAGCTTTGAACTTAGGCAGGTTAACCCATATCAGATCTACTTCTTGAAAGGATCACAACACTAGTTTATATCCTTGATACAAACTTTATCTTCTCAATCATTCAAACATACATGAAAGTAAATTATTATTTAAGTTTTTTTGAGGGTGAGATCTCTGCAAATCAAGGATAGACCAATGCCTTATCTTCGGGTATAGAGTCAAACAATGAAACATATACTTACATAAATCTTCTAAATGAAACACAACCAAATCCTAGATGGAGTGCCTTACAATTCAACCTCTCTTAAACACATTTCATCATCAAATTCTTGCCAAATTCTGAAGCTCTCAAAAATTAACCTAAAGACATCACCCTTTCCTTGAAAGGAGCCAGAGATTAAAATCACAGATACCTTGTAAATGGTATATCAAAACTACCTTATAGATTCAATACACAAAAGCCACATAATTCAAACAAGAAGACAATTGAAATCATGCAAGGGAATTCTATTGTATTCCAATAAAATCTCACTGTATCAATACATTTCAAAATCTGATAAAATATTCTAAGATTTCAACAATTGAGCCAAGCCTCTACAGTATATTTTTCAACCTCCTTGAAATGAACAAAGACTTACTATTTATAACATAGCCATCTTGGATCCTCGAAAGGATGCAACAAGCTTGGGATGGCTAGAAAAGATCCTATACTAGAGACAAGATTACAAACTGACAAACAGATTGTAACAACACATTACAAAGATCTTTTTTCAACAATTCCGCAGGTGGCATCTTTGTCTAAAGATATTTCAGAGTAGTTGCTCAATTTCCTGCATGAATGATGACCGCCATCCGGCTAATTTACATCATCCTTTATTTGAAACTTGCTCTCCCTCATTTTCTAGATCAGATGCCATCTGCAACTCTATTCCTCCTCCTCCTCTATAAGTTGGACAACTGGCATTTTTTTCTTCTTTATTGTTAGCTTCTCCCAAGCCGCTACTTCATCATCTGCTGGCCAGTTGTAAGTCTGCAATTCTTGTAACAAGCTAACTTGCTTGTCCCACATGGAGTTAGTTACATTTTTGGCTTCTGCCACAAATCATATGCAATCATTTTTAATTTTAAATAAACTATCAATGATGTTATTACACCTCTCAAAATCCAGAGTATTGTCATTATTAAGGAAAGCATCTTGTGTAATCACCAACTAATCCATTGATAGCTTTCATTCTTCCAACTTGATCAGGTCTCCATTGTCATCACATACATTAGGCAAATACTTGCTATAATTTTTATCAAACATAAACAACTTAACCCTCACCTGGTTAGACTTACCTTTAAAAAACTTTGAAATAGCATTGATTAAGCCAATCTTCTCAAAAACTTCTATAACTACTCTAGGGATCTCAAGCTTATGCTCTTGTAAGCTATCAAGTTTATCAAACAACAAACTTCTTCCAGACCAAACACTATGAAGTGGCTCCAAAGCAGCCAATGATTCATTTATCTTTCTACTTATCTGGTGTAATTGGCTGACTGATTGATAAACTGTATCCATTTTCTCTATTATCTTATCTCACCTATATTGTATAATCTTTGACATGGTGTCCAAAGATGCCTCTATCCTTACCTTATCTAAATCTTCATTAGGTCCCTCAGGTACTTCTTCATCAATTTGAATTGGGACCTCAATCTGCATAGGGGGAACAACAACCACCTTCGAAGCTTCTTCCAACTTAACTTTGATCTCTGCCAATTCATCTTCTAGCTGCTTGATCTTCATCAATTTTAAATCTCTATCCTTGGCTACCAAGTTTTCACTTTCAAACAAATTCAAGTACCTTTCAGATAATTGAACTATTTTTGCCTCATTCAGGTTAGCCCAATGAGTCATTGCCTTAGAAACTTCAAGGTCAGTTGTATTATGCACAGTCCAAATAATCTAATTCCCTTCCATTTTATCTTCTATACTCAATAGGGATGGCTTTTGAGTCCTAGGGGCCATGGAACACATTGCAACAGCTTGAGACTTAGGGTCACAGCCACTTCCTCTTATCATATCACCAATGTGAACCTCATATGACAGGCTGCATGGTGGTTGCTTTCTTATTTGATCTATGATGAAAGCAGAGGTTAGATCCCATCCTGGAGTCAATAGCATTCCACTTGACTTGACTAGTTGTCTAGCCTCATCTATAGTTATAGGATCAAGGCTAGGATCATAGGAATTTAAGGCTCTCAATGTCTCTTCACTTGGTTCCATACCTTCAGGCAGAAGTTTCCTCACTTCTTGCTGCTTATTCCAAACAATGAAACTCTTGAATTCATCAGTTTTAATAAACTAGTCATCACTCAAAAATTCCTCCTGATAGACCTCTCTGATATCCCTTTCTGACCACAAGGACTGTTCCTTATCTGCTTCATCAGAGGCCACCTTCTTTCCTTCTCTTATTTCTTTTCTTAATTGGTGGTGGTAAACCCTATCACCTGGCACTAGAGCAGATGCTCTATCAATCATTCTCCTCTATTTTTCCTCCCTTGAAGGCTCTCCCACCTCAAGCCTCTATCTCTTCAAGGGTGGCTCTAGAGTATCCCTTGTTTCTGGTTGGTCTTAAAAAGGCCTAACACTTTGTACATCTTCCATTTGTGGCGGGTTGTTCCCTTCCTGTGATTCATCAGAAAAATCCTCTTGATCAGAAGATGAATAATCTTTTGTTTTCTTTGGTTGACTCTAGTCAATCAACTTCTCCAACTGATTTGATAGAGTGTCATGCATCTCTATCTTCCAGTCAATTCTTTTCAAATAGGGAAGGTCAGGGAAGAAACCCTCAAAAGGAAGCTGGGCTGCCCTTACTTGTTTTAACAAGTCTATTAAATCAAAGTACCTATTCCATCTCCTCTTGACCTCATCATCATCAATGATATTTTTGACTACATCTTCCTCGTCCAAACCTTCATGTTCTTTGTTCACACCAATGTTTGGGATGTATAGCATCCTGGCAATTTTGATAAAGCCCTCAGGATCTACATGTCTACAAGTACTAGTAGCCATTTTGAACTGATTTAACCATGCAGTAATCTAAGGAAATGCCCTCTTTCCTACCAGGAAGTAACCTATCTTGAATTTCCTAGTTGTGAATGTACCCTTCCTATGAGGGGCTAGAATTTCCCTATCTGTCCACATCAACTGCCACACAAATTCCAAACAAGAAACCCTTGGAGGCACAAATTTTGGTAACAGATGTGGGGGATGGGGGCAACTGTAGACTCTCAAAATTGTAGCATTCTCCCCTAAGTAAAAATCACCCCAATTGTGATCTCCCTCCCATTTGTTCACAAACTGCATTGGTCGTAGGAGCCTCAGGACCCTTGGGGATATCCTTGTAGTGTTGATGCCTAACATACTTACGAGAGGATACACCATGAAATTCTGAAAGAGACAAAAATACCCCTCATTGGAAGTATAATTCCACATCCTCACCCATAATTGCACCGGATTATATTGGCCTTCAAAGTTGAACCTTGGCTTTAGCATGTTCAAATCAAAACTACTAATATTGAAGAACAAAATTAAGTACATTAGCAAAGAATAATGCATGAACTTAATTGGGCTCTCGCTATCCTTGACAGAAATCAGACCCTCATGCATTCTATCAATGACGTAATGGATGTAATCATAGTCAGTGTTAACCAAAGAATTTTGGATGTCCAAGATAATCATCAAAAGGTCAGCTGGTAAAAACTCTACATCTCCATCAATTCCCAAAACCCTACACAACCCATAACAAGTTTGCTTCATGTAATGGTGAAGGGACTTAAATTGGTAAGGGGCATTCATGTGAGCAGGGAGGGGAGCTATATACTTATCATGTTTTGGCATATGCTTCATTATTTGGTCCTTCACTATCCCTATATTCTTCCTATACCTCTGCTTTTCTTTGCTCAAATCAATTTCAGTAGAAGTGGATGTATAAACATTAAAAGCCTTCATGAACGAATCCCTATCAAGAGTAACCAAAGCTGACTGGTCCTCTTTCCTAATAGTCTTAGAAATAGGGTCCTAGTGCCTAGCTAGAGCAACAATTAAATATGCATCTAGGAATGCATCAGGCACTACTAATTTCCCTAACCCCAAAGCCCAACCATTACATATAGGGATATGACTATCTCTATTTTTATAAAAGAAATTGAAGATAGTATAACCTGTGGTATTTGGTGTGATAGGATCTCTGCCAAACCCTAGAACATCTTCAAAAACATCATCAGGAGCTCTTTTGTTTTGACTGGAACCAGGTAGCAATTTCAAAAACTCATCTGAATAATTAGGCTTGCCCTTATCTTCACCACTTTTAGCCTTTGCTTCACTGCTAGAAGATGCTGTGCTTCTCTTAGGTTGACTCATCTTGGCTTCAGAATTATCTTCAATCTCTGCAAAATGGATTCACTTGGCCTTCAAGAATCGCTTCAGAATGACACAATTCTCTTCGAATGATTTTGGATAGAGGAAACAATGAGCTTAACTTATTTATCAACGCAAACAAGTATGTACAACTACCACAATCATTGTAAATCTCCTTAATTTCTCTTACATTCAATTTTGCAGGTCACCAATTTTTAAAATAGAGCTAGCCAATGTATAGATGTTGACAGATAGATTTTAAAAAACTTGAAAACAAGGCAAAGAGGCAAATGATTAAGATCCTACACTTTAAACCTGTTTACGTCATGCAATCTTCCTTTGAAACTGATTGGATTTCTCATTAGTTCACTTTCTAGCTTGATACTGTACTTTATCCACGTAGGCAATGGTCCCTTTCCTTTTCTTTTATTACCTTTTCCAACTGGGCCCACTTAGTGAATCCACGACTGAAAGCTTCTCATGATCGCTGAATGCTATGTTAACCCTAGCATATATTTAGAGAACTAGCGACCAAATCCTTCGTGGGTTCTCAAAATGCAACCCTTAACTCATGATACTTTTCGTGAATTAGCGAACATAGCAACACCCTTCGAGCACTTGATTGCAGTTATTATTCAGCGAACCAGTGAACAAAGCCATCTCGCATTCTCTTAATGTCGTGGCTAACTATTAAATCTTTTGGAGATTCAGTGAACAAAGGGTTCACACATTCACTTAATGGATCACCTAACCACTAAATTACTTGGAGAACTGGCGAAGCCTTCAATCTCTGAATCACTGAATCTTTCTTAACCATCACCTTTACTCTGAGATTCTGAATGAACCGTTGATCTTGTTGATGATCTACGGCTATCGCCAGTTCGCTAAAATATTTGATCGTTGGTCATTTAGTTATGAGATTTAGTGAACAAAGGGTTCATTGAATCACCAGATCATATTAAACACTGAGTATTTCAATCCGTGATTAAGCGACTGAAAACTCAAAACTGAGCCAATCCTTTTATTCACACATTCACCAAATGGTTACGCCCTTTACCCTTTCCTTTTAGAGAACCCGCAACCAGATGACTCACTGAATCACTAAATCATTTAGCTTATTACTAATTTATTTCAAGAACAAGCGAACACTTTAAAACACCCATTCCGCGAAATTCTTCATACCAAACTGTCGGGGTTGCCAAACTTTGAAGTTTGTACACATTCACTTATTCACCAAATGAAACATGTAGGACCCAATAATACCTGAGATTAAAGCACAACCATCGATCCTGACAATGATCTACGGTGTTCACCAAGTCACTAGGTTATTTTGCCTTTAACCGCTAGATTCAAAGAATGAGTGATAACCGTTGTCACCAAGTCACTGAAATATTTGCAAAGAACCATTAAGGAATACATGAATTGGAGATAATGCATTTGTCAAATCACCAGATGTTTTTTGATAACTGCTAGATATTTGGAGACTACGCTAACAAAGACAACACTTAACATTTTTAACATATTCTCCAGTTCGCTGAATAGCTAAGGTGTTAACCAGGATACTTAGAGACCACGTGACTAAACTGATGCTTAACATAAGATTGACTTGTTCGTTGAATCACTGAATAATATATGAGACATGCTATGACCTTTTCCAATTCAACGAACACAAAAATTAAGCATGTGCATGATTTAATCCACTCAAGTGACTTAAAAAGGTAAGAATAAAGAGAAGAATAAGAGGCCAAACATGAGGACTTTTGCATGAATTCAACATTATTCAAGGACAGGACCTAGAGTAAAGATTTTTGAAGTGGGTTATGAAAATTTTTTGAGGAACTCCCGACACCGGTACCTAGGAAACTTCATAGACCAGAGGACTAAACCAACGTTTGGACAACTCCCAACACAAGGTACACTTTGTTGATGATGTAAGTGCAATTATTTCACCGCTCAAGAGTAATTTCTCTAACTTGGAAGAATCAACATAATTAGTTTCAAAGGAGAATTATATGAAGAAAAGACTAAATGATTTGGTCAGTAACTTCTCACTAGACTTTAGGTCACTCAAAGTTGGACAAGCAACTTTGAAAAAGTTTGCAGCAAAAGGAAGGAAAATTATTGCTGACTGTATGAATCAAGATAAGTTGACAACCAATCACTACAAGAAGATTCAAGAAGCAAAGGCTATGATTGAAAAAGTGAGGAAGTTAGTAGAAGATCCCTCTACTACTATAAACATGTGTAACAATGTATATCAAGGATAGATTGACAAAATTGAGAACGTAGAAAAGGAGATGTCAAAGATAAGGGCTAGGTAGATGTTGGTCCATTTTCTTGTCAATGCAAAATCTTTTGAAAATGGTCCATTTCCTTGCAAGTTTTCTTGAAGTGTCCTGCCCTGTGTTCTTCATTGTGTCACCAAGCTCTAGTCCAAATTGCACGTGCTGAATCACAAACCCAGAGAGTTATTCAAGTTTTAAGGTCTGCAGGAAACAATTTCAAAATCTGCCTAAGTGTCGAAAACCCACAATGTTTTTGAAAACCCATGATGTTTTTGGTCTCCCTGCTACCTTTGGGTCTGCATGAAAACCCTGGATGTTTTTGATCTTTTGCTGAAAACCCTATGTGTTTTTGACCTCACATTTCTTTCCTCTTGCCAAAACTCCTTGTTTGTCAGTCCTAACTATGCAAGTGCGATCGGTTGGTGGGAGCTTTTCCTTCCCAAGGGGTTAAACTTCAATAAGATCTCGCGGTTGTTGTTATACCGCTAGGGAAAGTTGCTCATTTTTTAAGATCACAGTATAGCAACAACCATCGATCTGCTTCGGTGATGTAATGGACTATGGGACCGCTGTGAGAGGATGCTGAGGTGGTAGAGTTCTATTGGATGCAGAGTGGTGATGTGGTGAAGTTGTGAGTCACGGGCCCAGTTGTCAAATCCCTTTGATCTTACGAGTGTCGCATGACCACAAGGACTATTCTTTCCCCTTGTGATCATGTGACAACCATCCGATCTTCTAGCGATTCACAAGGGCAATAGTGTGGTGGGTCCAGTTCTTAGTTTGTTGTGACATGTGCACTTTTCATTAGTTAGGGAGCGGTGACATGGTGCTGATGTGGAGGCTTGTTGCATGTTCACATAGCCCTTTTCCTGGCTATGCGATCATGCAACAACTATTTAGACGTCACGATTGTGGAGTTAGGGTGGGTCCACGGTGCCAGTGCTGCCGATGTGCTCTTTTCCAATTGGTCATTGACTGGTGATGGGGCTGTTGACTTTTTGAAGGGCCCACGACTGTCATGAATTAAATATGATCACCCAATTTTTCAGGAAGGGAAAAAGATCTATAGCCATGTTTTAAATTTTGATGTGACCATTGGATTTCAAATTGAAATTTGCAAAAGGGTTTGTAGCAACATGAAGTACCATAATTGATGGTTTCTACGATAGTTTTTGATCTGGTTTGGTGGCGTTGGTTGTTGCGATGTGATCCAGGGCTCCTGTGGTCAGTTGCAAAAGTTATTTTGTACCTGGTGGAGTGTATTTTTGAGCTCGAGAAGCTATTTGCAGGTGGCCGATTTGACTGGTTTCCATGGCTATCCCTAGTGTCTTGTACTGGCTCACAGATTTTCATGATTGAAGATCTGTCTGAGATCTCTTTCTCTAGGTGGCTTCTTGTTCTTCCCTTGTAATAAGTTTTTCATCATTTCCAGTTGGTTTAGTCATTGTAACCCTAACCCTAGTCACCCTAAGCTTCATGCAATCTCTTTGAGATTCCCAAGGTGGCTAGTGGTATAAATTTTTTATTTTTTGACTGAGTAAGGGTTCAAATTTTAATTAGTCTAGAGGTTTTGATTATAGTTGGTTCCAAGGGTTTGTAGCAAGGTTGTATCACATTGCATGTAAGCTGAATAGAATTTCTAGAAGTCTTTTGCAGGTTATTGAAGTGGTTTGATCTCTGTCCTACTTTGATCATGTACATGATTCATCATACTTAATATAATTGTTTCAATCTTTCAAGTCTCTACTTGGTGTCAGTTTTATGGGTTTTGGATTTTCTTGTCCATTGCATAGGGTTACCTTTGCATATGTTCTAGTCTTTAGTTCGTGATCTAGGATCAAGTGAAAAATACTTTGGATTGGGCATAGATTCATTAGACTTGTCTATAGAAGGATCTTATAAGTAGTGGATGGGATGGAATAGTTGTATTTATGGCTTTGAGTCTTTGACAGTAGTTGGTTCATGTTTCTATACTTGCATTTGATGATTTTCCCAATGGATAATGGCACTGATCAAGGGCTAGTATATTCAGTTGAGTCCAATGTTTGATAGGTTTTGGCTATTTCCTGCATCTTTGAATATCAACACCATTTCAAGTCTTTTTCATTATTTGGTTGATAGTAGTAATACCCTTCACAAGGCCATTTTATCTTGCATAGTAGAGTTGATTCAATGAATACCTAGTTAGTATTTAGTAATCCTTTACCATGATCTGCTATATGAATCCAGAAGTATAAGGTGTGTAGTGAGCTGAGTCTTATCTAGATTAGGTGTACCTACCTTGGTTTTGCAGAGCTTGAAGTAGAAGAGGGCATATTAAGACCCTATAGTTGGTCTAGTTGTCTTGCAGAGCTCTCATACTTGGAATTAACCACTCCGAACATTAGTCTCAAGGCATATTGGCAGCCCTAAGTGGTGTAAGCATTTTCAAACACCAACAACAGACTCAGCTTAGAAATGGTCTTGCACCCTCCCTAGATGTGTTAAATCAGAATATCAAGGAGATCGATACCACCATTGTGACATATGATCAAGGTCCTAGTTTATATTTTGAGAAGATGGAGAAACTACAATATGCCTTATGCGCCCATCTCCAAACAATCAATGCATTGATTGCATTTTGGAAGCAAGAGATCCAAAATTTGTAGATTGCATAGACAGATGTACTTTCAGTGTAAGTACTTGTATAGATTCATTTTTGTAACACCTTTTTCATTAATGTAAAAGGGGGAGTATGTAGAGAATATTGAGCTATAGCTATGTAATGAAAATGTATAGTAAGAACATATAAGGGAGATATAAGATAGAGTATGATTAAGTGCTTTTTGTATTAAAGGATAGTTAGTAACTTTTCCATATTCCTTCGTTGCCATCAATGACAAAGGGGCAGATTGTTGGAAAGTTGACTATACTAGTATATATGACTTAGTATAGTGTTGTCATTATAGCAACAAAGTCATATAGTGTTTTTGAGTCAGCGCACTTGATGAGAAGATCAGAAATTGGCTAAGTGAAGAAGACTAGACAGTTAGTAGAGCACCAGTAATTCAGAGCATCAACACACGTGCATATGGCTGAGTTATTATATGCGCCCTAGAAGATAAGATGGTAAGAGTGTATTCATGCTTATTCTATGAGCACATGATCAGATATGCAAGTATGATGAAATTATAGACAGTTGAAGTTATACAGCTAGTGAATGCCAAAAAAGAACAGAGTATGTAGACGACTGATGGAAATTTGGTTAGCGACTATGCTATTGTTTTGTAAAGGCTATGTTCCTATTGTAATTAGGTTGTAGACATATAATTATGTTTGTTTGTAAACACGCTTGAACCAATTCAATTGGAAGCATTGTATGTAATCGGTTAAAGGGCCGACCTAGTTAATATTTTTGTATGCGCATATAAATATTAGATGCGCCCTTGTAATTAGTCATGGAAGTTGATAGAGAGTTGAAAGAAGAAGAGAAGAAGTATGAAAATAGTTGTTAAGATTTATTAGAGCTTTGCAAGAGGTCAAAGCTTCAGTGCATCAAATGAACTGATCAAACAAGCAGTGTCATAGTGCCAGTTCATTCAGTAGATATAGTGTGTATTTGAGATCATAAGGTTGTAGCCTTCACCACTTGAGTAGTGAGCTCTAGGATAGTGTGTCCACACCCCTAATAGGTTTATTATAAAAGACTCCTAACAAGGTCCAACTCTTGACTAGGTCACTGTACTAAATACATTATAAAGAAACTCCTAACAGGGTTAAGGATCTTCTAACAAGGATCATAAAACACTAGTATAGATTATTAGTGGGTGTCAATTCCCACTATGATTTTTACCTATTTGGGTTTCCCCGTAACCACATTGGTGTTATGTGTTGAGTTCATGTTTCTTATTTATTTTCATTTCAGTACTTAAGCATTCAAGTTAAAAAGTAAAGAAAAAGATTAAATTAAGTGAACACTGATTCACCCCCCCCACCCGCCCCCCTCTTAGTGTTCCCATTCCTGATACTAACAAGTTTGGTCATACAATAAGGTTTTGTAGAATGAATAACATGAGAAACCCTAATCCTAGAAGTTATACAAGGAGAAATGAGAATGTAAGAAATAGTCAAAGAGGATGTTGTACTAATTCAGAAGAAGTGAAATTTGTTAAATCTACAAATCAAGGAGACACATTTAGCATAGAAGGTAATCAGAAAGGTGAAGTATCTAATGGTAAGAGTGAATCTCTTCCTAACCCATCTCAAAGTACTTAATTCATAAAGAATGTATTAGAATAGGAACTTAGGATAGTGTAGAATTTAGTGTAGGATGAATTGAGTCTTGCACAGTTAATGTAAGGTAGTATGTGATGTAATGATGCTATGGTTAATAGCGCATGAGCTAATATGAATGAATACGAGTTCGCAAGAAGTTTGAAGTTTTGTAGGAAAGAAGGAACAACTTTATGGAAAGAACCAGCAAAAGAATTGAATGCGATGTTGGAATATTATAAGATTGTAAGGTTAAAAGCTTATGATCAATATTATTTGATTATTGGAGTGACTACAAGTGATAAGGAGATCAATATAGTAGTGATTGAGAGTAGTTTGCAAAGATTTGGTGAAAGAACTTCGTGTTGGATCTACGCAAAGCCCTAAATCACAAAATTGAGAATTTATAATGGGAAGTTTTGGCTACATGATAGAGTGATTGATATAACTACACACCTAATTCATGAAGTAACTAGTTTATCAAAATATGGAGTTATACCATTTAATGAGAAGAATGTGAAGAAAATAGTAGTCGACAATACTAAGTCTTCCTATAATGGTAGAGGAATAGCAATCAACAAGATACAACAAGATGATGTTAGATACTTATGCAAGATCTTAACATCCTAGTTTTGTGCTAACTCTAGAGAAGATGACATGGTAGTTGGAATGATTCATGCAGCCTATATGATATGAGTTGATAAAGTTCAAGTGGATATGTGTGAAATTTTGAGAATTTAGTTATTTGAGAAGCTTGAGAAGATTAAGAAGACTAAAAACTCACAGTTTAGATTCTCATCCTTGATTACATATATGTTTTTCCATTTGCTAAGAAGATTTTCATTTACTATTGGAGAAGATTGGAATGATAATAGAACCACCATGGAAAGAATCAAGAAGGTGTATGTGAGATACCCTATAGACAAGGTTAATGAGATTGTAACCTTGGTAATCAAATCATTTCAGAACTTGATGAAGAAAAGATCAAGAATCCCACAGACTATAGTTGAGAAGTACAAAGATGAAATATGCTTTATGGTAGACACTGACTTTACCTTTATTGAAGCAGTTGAAACTAGAGTAGATTTCATAGACCCTCTTGGATATGAAATTTTAGAAGTTGAAGTAGAAGAGTATGTGAATAGATTGATTAAGAGAAAGTTGGATGTGAACAACACTAGCTTTGGGACTTTTGAGGAGAACTTCAACTCCACAAAGTCTATACAATAAGAAAAGCTATCAAAGAAGAGAGTGGAAATCAACATTAAGAAAATTCTTAAAGATACAAGAATGTCAGAACAAGAATTTCTAATTGCAAAGAAGACCACAATAGCAATAAGAGACATTGGACAAAAGATGTTTTTTTTGTTCCCCCCAATCATCAATTGCAGATCAGATTGGAAATATTTAGAATGTAGTTAAAGTGGAGAAAGTTGAAAAGGAATAGGAAAATAGAAAATCTACAAGATCTTCAACCATTCCACCAGGTAAAAGAGTAAAGGAAATGGCTAGTGGACCAGGTAAAAGACAAAAAATAATAGTTTCCCCAGTACAAAGGAAAGTATCAGAAATTGAAGATGATGAAGATACAAAAGTCAAGAAGAAGAAATGCAAACCAAAGATAGAAAAGGTAAATGATCAAATTATTAATGATGGAGACTTTTCCAAGATGAACAAATATTATGAGCTATACAATTTTTTAGAAATATTGAACTTGGAGAATGTAATTTCCAGGCACATGATTTTAGCAGATAAGAAATTTGATACTATTCAAGGGAAGATGCCTGAAGAATTGTTTGAGAAATTAGAAAACAAGAAGTAGAGAGCAGTTGAAGAAGATAATAAGATTAGAGATGTTGGCAATTTGGCTGAGTTGGTTGTATATATGTTTTCATTATGTCAACATATGATCCACATGAAGATCGCACAAGTTACAGAGCAAGTATGACAGAGCGCATTGCAAATTTGTCCAAGTGTGAGACAGTATTTTTACAAGTATACCCAGACATAGTTTTTGTTTGCGACATTGACTAGACTAAGTTCAGTGCTTGTGCACTTGAAAATAGACTCTATGGTGACTAATGATGACCCATCATAGAGTGTAAGTTAGTACGACATGTACAAAAGAAGTTATGATAGTTTTACCGAAGACAGTGTGAAGTTGACAGGATAGAATATGAAGGCAAAATTGGTAAAGAGTTAAGGGATTATTTTGTTTATCAAAATAATGACTTAAAAATATAAAGGGATGACATCTTGCATGTTTACTCTTGGATAAAGCAATTGGTATATATGTAAATGTAATTGTAATTGTAAAAAGTAGTAGTAATTGTAACAAGCAACAAGTAATTGTACAAGTATGATGCGAAGTATATGAAGCATATGTAATAGCAATAGTGAAAGATCAGCAAAGAGATATTGTTGCAAGCAATATAAGGTTATGTACCTTGACCTCTTTTGTAATCATTGTATATTGTACATTACTTGTTTGGGTAGTGGGCTCAGCTAGTAATCACATTTTGTACTACCAATTCCTAATAGGGTTGAGCCTTCTAACAAGGCCTATAGTCCCTTAATCAGGACCGATACACTATATTTTTGTAATAGACTCCTAACTAGGTCAACATCCTTAAAAAGATACTTTTCATTAGTGTATCTTTGTGGGTACCATCCCCACCGGGGTTTTCCCTTGGCCAGGGTTTCCTCAAGAAAAAATCATGTGTTATGAGTTCTTTATTGTTATGCATGTTGTTTAGCTTCTTATGTTATGCATGTGTAAAGATAATCTGTTATATCCATAATTGGGCAAAAGATAAAGTTTGTAGAATACTGATTCACCCACCCCCTCTTAGTATTCCTTATTTCTAACAATTGGTATCAGAGCTTAGTTACTCGGAAAAGAATCATTCAAGGAAAGCCTAGAAGCTTGAGTAAGATCTCTATGGATATGGATCAACTACAGAAGAATCTTGAAGAAGCTCTTAAACATATTAACATTCTTACTGATGAAAGAGACACTCTGAAAGGAAAATATGATGACGTAAAGAACCTCGTTGAGAAACTGAAAAAAAAATTAGATGATCTGAGATCTGAAAAAGAATTCAAAGTTTTTATTGAAGATTGTAATGACAATTTAGAAAAAAAAAAAAAGATCCTTAAGCATGAATTAAAGATAGCAAATTTGAAGCTTAGTTTGAAAGATGGAAATGGAAAGAATGAAGTGAATATGAAATCTGAGAATGAAAGTCTAAAAACTGAAAATGAAGGACTAAAATCTAATATTGGAAATGTAACATCTGAACTTGAGAAATACAACAAGATTGTGAAAGGTGAACTGACTCAATCCAAGAAATAACTTGAAAGGCTATATTCAACTAGTCAGAAGATTGATAAACAAGCATCTTTTCAAAAACTATTCTATGATAAGACTAGTCTTGGATTCAACACTCTTAAAGAAAATGATGAAAGCAAGGAACTAGATTTGAAGGTATCTGAAAGCTTAGATGAGAAGAAGTTTGATGAGATCAAAAAATATGAAGATACACCTAAAGAAGAAGAATCACCAAAGCAAGAGGAATCATCCAAAGGTATGCAAAGAGAATTCAAAGGTAAATGTTTTACTTGTAATACTATTGGTCATATGAAGAGAGATTGCACAGTTAAGCAATTTAAACCTCTTAATGGTTATTGTTATAACTATCATTGATTTGGACATAGAGCTATTGAATGTAGGAAACCTAAATTTGTTGAGAATAATAATAATAGTAGAATGTTTAGGAATACTAACAATACAGATAAGAAACCTACTAAAGATATGAATAGAAGAAATGGAGTAATATGTTATAGATGCAACAAGGTTGGACACATTGCCACAAATTGTAGATCATGGATTAATCCACCTAGACCAAGATATGGAAGCAATGGAATTGTTTTTCAGATATGCAAAAAGATTAGACATATAGAAAATTTTTGCAGAATGAACAATGGAGTTTTTCATCCTAACCCTAACCCTAGAAATCATGAAAGAAGAAATGAAGATGCAAGTAACAGATAGAAAGGTTGTTGTAGCAATATAGATGAAGTGAAGTTTTTTAAAAGCATATATCAAGGAGACATATTCAACATTGAAGGTAATCAGAAAGGTGAAGGATCAAGTGGTAAGAATGAATCCTTAGCTAACCTATCTCAAAGCACTTAATTTATGACAATTATAGTAGATTAGGAACTTATATTAGTCTACAAGTAGATTTATGATGAATTGAGTCTTGCGTAGTTAATGGAAGGTACTTTAAATAATATTATAATGCTATGTTTAAGAGTGCAAAGAAAAATATTATGTTTTGTGAGATCGCAAGAACTTTTAAGTTTTGCAGGATAGCAGAAACAACTTTTTGGAAAGAAGCGGCAAAAGAATTGAATGCGATGTCAAACCTAAGTGAGATTAAAGTAATAAAAGGTTATTATCAATTTTATTTGATCATCAAAGAAAATAAAACTATTAAGGAGATCAAAGAGCAGTGATTGGAATCTTTTTGGAATGATTTGGTGAAGGATTTGAGCACCAAATTCACGAAAGCCCTAAAATCATGAAATCAAGGTATTTTACTCGACAAATCTATGAATCGGTAAAAGGAATTTGAAGTAATCATTGATATATCTTTAATTCACAATGTTAGAGATAAAAATAGACCTAGAATGAAGAGGGAACCAGTAGAACCTCTAGAAGAAGACCCTAAGTTAGCTTTATCATCTGTACCAAATGGTGTTTTGCATTTAGAGAATGTAAGAAGTTATCTTGGGTGCAAGTTAGAAACCATCAGTGATAGTGATTTTACAAATGAGTATGAGAAGATTTACAACTAGGACATGTCATTGAAAGAAGGATATGATCATTTGAAAGACAATGAGCTTGTTAAGTATGCATTGCAGTATGAGTTTGATAATGAAGAATGCACTAAGATAATCCTTAGCAGAATTCATAATGGGAATTTTTGGCTAGAAGATAGAGTAATAGACATGAGAGCTGATTTGATTAATGAAGTCACTGGACTGTCTAAATCTGAAGTTACTCCTTTAAATGAGAAGAACATGAGAAAAATAGTCATTGATAACACTAATTCATCCTGTAATGGCAGAGGAATTGTAATTAGTAGGATCCAACAACATGATGTTAGATACTTATGCAAAATCCTAACAACCAAGTTTTGTGCAATTTCAAGAGAGGATGACATTGCAGCTGGAATGGTACACATAGCTTATCTGATGTGTGTTGACAAAGTGCTAGTTGATCTGTGTGAAATTCTAAGAATTCAATTGTTTGAGAACTTGGAGAAGATTAAGAAGACAAAGTATGCACAATTTAGATTTTCATCTTTGATCACTTACATGTTTTTTCATCTTTTGAGGAGATTTCCTTACACTATAGGAAATGATTGGAATGATGGACAAACTACAATGGAAAGGATTAATGGAGTATATAGAAAGCATGTTATTAATAGTGTTAATGAGAGTGAAGTACTTATTATTAAGACATTTCAGAATATTGTGACTAGCAGATCAAAGATTCCATAGTCTCTTGTAGAGAAATACAAGAATGAAGTATGTTTTATGGTTGACACTGACTTTACATACATTGAAGTAGTTGAACCTAGAATTCAGTTCATAGACCCTCTTGGCTATGAAATATCTAAAACTGAGATAGAAGAATATGTCAATAGGCTACTTAAGTTTAAGGTTGACACTCACAGTAACAAATTTGGAACTTTTGAAGAAAATTTCAACTCCACAAAGGCTATACTTGAAGAGAAACAATCTAAAAAAAGAGTTGAGAGCACTATTAAGAAAATATTCAAGGATACAAGAATGATAGAGAGAGAATTCTTCATGGAAAAGCAGACAGCAGTAGCAATCAGAGATTTTGTCTATACCTCGCTTATCATCTAGTGCAGTACCGGTCAAGGTGAAAGTAGAGAAACTTGAGAAGGAACAAGTAGCAAGAAAACCTACTAGATATATCTCCTCCACATCAAGCAAGAGAGAGAAATAAATTTCTACCAGACCTGGTAAGAGGCAAAAAACTTTGGTGCCACCTATACCTAGTAAAATTGCAAAAATTAAAGAAGATGACACTTCTATGAAGAAGAAAGCATGCAAACCTAGAGTTGAGAGAGTGAATGAAGAAATTATAAAATATGGAGACTTCACTAAAATGAATAAATACTATGACCTTTATCACTATTCTAATAAATTGAATCTTGAAAATGTAGTGGTCAAGCATTTGATCTTGGCTAATAAGAAGTTTGACTCTATTCAAGGAAAGATACTTGATGACTTATTGAAGAAACTTCTTAATAGGAAGATGAGAGTACAAGAAGAAGACAAATATATCAGAGAGAATCTTGTGAAGAAACTATGTGATGTAAGAGATGATGAAGATCTTAAAAAATTTTTGAAGTCCCTTAGCACCCATTTAAGGACAAAAATGAGAACCATTCAGATCATGGTAGGACAATATGAACAAGTGAATGTAGAGACTGAACAAGCAATAATCAAAGTTATGGCAAAAATTGTTGGAGAGACATTAGTTGTAGCAGAGCAAGTAGAAGAAGCAGAACAAGAGGATATTCCCTCTGCACTGGCTATAAACTTTAAAGAAGAATATATGAATGTTGAAGGTACAAGGATCACCTTGGATACTGATGATAATGTATTCAAGAATAGAGAGAATATTGTTGACAATTCGGCTCTTGATGAACTAGATAGAACTGTAGAAGCTGAGGAGACCTGATCTATTGTTGAAGAACCTAAAGTATGAGAAGTAAAAGCACCTGTACCCTCTAAAGAAGAAATCAGTCTTACTCCTGAGACTAGAAAGAGAAGCAAACTGGATCTTTGTTTGAGGATTTTGGAAAAGAAGAAGATGATGATGATCAGATGAAATTGATCACATCTTTGAACAAAATCATTGGAAAGAATAAGAAAGTTAAGAGTCTTGAAGGATGTCTAAATGACATAACTAAAAAGTTACAAAGTATTGTGAACACATAGATTGTAGAAGCAAATCCTATGGAGAAAGAAAAGAAAGTGATGAGCACATTTGATGATGGGTTCACTAACCTAGCTGATATTGCAAAAGTGAAAGCACAAGTAGACTATGAGGCTATAATGCTATTGAACATCACTCAGTACATCAGCAATGATATCAATACTCTTGATATCTATATCAAAGATTTGAGGAAACATTTGGAAATAGGAAAAGCTTTGTAGATATAGTGTACAAAATCAGAGACTTTGATAGATGAGGAACATCAAAAGATAAAATTGAAGGAAGCAGAGATTCTAAATGAAACAAACCTTCTATCTAACCCTAATGTGAAGGTCTGTAATGTTGAGAAGAAAGTTAGATAACTGTATGATGAGATCAAAACTATAGAAGATGAGAAAGACAGGAAGTTAAGATGATATACTCTTTTGAGAGAGCATGTTTCTATGAAGTTAAGTGTTATCGAAGAGTAGTTGGAAGATTTTCTTATAGCTAAGATGTCTTTTCAAAAATTTAACTTTGAAAACCTCCAAGCATGTCAAATAACATCTTATGGAGTGAGCGCACTACTTAATGTGGCATATTCCATTAAGAAGTCATGGGAAAAGGAGATAGAAACCATGAAGATAGATTTTGCAGATTGTGTTGCAAGCCTATTGGCTTTGCAATAAATAAATTGAGGTATAAATATTTTTGTGATACAATTTTGTAGCCCTCCCTACCTTTATTTTGTCATTGTTGTCAAAGGGGGAGCGATATTCAACAGAAAATTAATAATATATGATAATGATTGATACTCTTATGGGGAGTATTGTATTAGAAATAAGATTTTTTGAGGATTTATAAGGATAGTATATATATGCTATACTATGGCCACAATTTTGACAATTTTGAGATTTTGGAGTTGCACACTTAGCCAATTTTCTCATATGTTGCCACCAATGACAAAGGGGGAGATTGTTGGCAATTTGGATGAGTTGATTGCATATATGTTGTCATTATGGAAACATATGATCCACATGAAGATTGCACAAGTCAGAGAGAATGTATGACAGAGTGCATTACAAATTTGTCTAAGTGTGAGATAGTATTTTTACCAGTATACCCAGACACACAGACATAGCTTTTGTTTGCGACATTGACTAGAGTGAGTTCAGTGCTTGTGAACTTGAAAATAGACTCTATG
Organism: Chamaecyparis obtusa; assembly: GCA_027943335.1. NCBI lineage: Eukaryota > Viridiplantae > Streptophyta > Pinopsida > Cupressales > Cupressaceae > Chamaecyparis > Chamaecyparis obtusa. The sequence goes on along the minus strand of BSBK01001047.1, from coordinate 557,550 downwards.
GTGACTAATGATGACCCATATCAGAGCGTGAGTTAGTACAACATGTACAAAAGAATTTATGACATTTTTACCAAAGACAGTGTGAAGCCGACAGGATAGAATATGAAGGCAGAACTGGTAAAGAGTTAAGGGATTATTTTGTTTATCAAAATAATGACTTAACAATATAAAGGGATGACATCCTAGATTTTTCCTCTTGGATAAAGCCATTGGTATATATGTAAATGTAATTATAATTGTAAAAACTAGTAGTAATTGTAACAAGCAGCAAGTAATTGTACAAGTATGATGCGAAGTATATGAAGCATATGTAATAGTGATAGTGAAAGATCAGCAAAGAGATATTGTTGCAACTAGTATAAGGTTATGTACCTTGACCTCTTTTGTAATTAGTGTATATTGTACATTACTTGTTTGGGTAGTGGGCTCAGCTGGTGATCACATTTTGTACTACCACCTCTTCACAGGGTTGATGCTTCTAATAAGGCCTATAGTCCCTTAATCAGGACTGATACACTATATGTTTGTAATAGACTCCTAATTGGGTAAAAATCCTTAATAGGATACTTTTTATTAGTGGATCCTTGTGGGTACCATCCCCACCGGGGTTTTCCCTTGGCCAGGGTTTCCTCAAGAACAAATCATGTGTTATGAGTTCTTTATTATTATGCATGTTGTTTAGCTTCTTATGTTACGCATGTGTAAAGATAATCTGTTATATCCATAATTAGGCAAAAGATAAAGTTTGTAGAATACTAATTCACCCCCCCCCCCCCTAAGCATTCCCTATTTCTAACAATTGGTATCAGAGCTTACTTACTCAGAAAAGAATCATTCAATGAAAGCCTAGCAACTTGAGTAAGATCTCTATGGATATGGATCAACTATAGAAGAATCTTGAAGAAGCTCTTGAACAAATTGATATGCTTATTGATGAAAGAGACACTCTAAAAGGAAAATATGATGATGCAAAGAACCTCATTGAGAAACTAAAAAACAAATTGGAAGATATGAGATCTAAAAAAGAATCTGATATTTTTATTGAAGATTGTAATGACAATTTAGAAAAAGAAAATGATATCCTTAAGCATGAATTGAAGATAGAAAATTTGAATCTTAGTTTGAAAGATGGAAATGGAAAGAATGAAGAAAATCTAAAATCTGAGAATGAAAGTCTAAAAATTGAATATGAAGGACTAAAATCTAAATTTGGAAATGTAACATCTGAGCTTGAGAAAGTCAATTTGCAGTATGCTAAACTTGAGAAATACAACAAGATTGTGAAAGGCAAACTGACTCAATCCAAGCAACAACTTGAAAGGCTATATTCAACTAGTGAGAAGATTGATAAATACGCATCTTTTCAGAAACCATTCTATGATAAGACTTCTCTTGGATTCAACACTCTTAAAGGAGATGATGAAAGCAAGGAACTAGATCTGAAGGTATCTGAAAGCTTAGATGAGAAGAAGTCTAATGAGATCAACAAATTTGAAGATACCATAAAGAAGAAGAATCACCAACGTAAGAGGAATCATCTAAAGGTATGCAAAGAGAATTTAAAGGAAGATGTTTTACTTGTAATACTATTGGTCATATGAAGAGAGATTGCATAGGTAAGCAATTTAAACCTCTTAATGGTTATTGTTATAACTGTCATGGATTTGGAAATAGAGCTATTAAATGTAGGAAACCTAAATTTGTTGAGAATAATAATAATAGTAGAATGTTTAGGAATACTAACAATGTAGATAAGAAACCTATTGAAGATATGAACAGAAGAAATGGAGTAATATGTTATAGATGCAACAAGGTTGGACACATTGCCAGAAATTGCAGATCAAAAATTAATCCACCCGGACCAAGATATGGAAGCAATGGAATTGTTTGTCAGATATGCAACAAGATTAGACATACAACAAGATTTTGGAGAATGAACAATGGAGTTTTTCATCCTAACCCTAACCCTAGAAATCATGAAAGAAGAAATGAAGATGCAAGTAACAGATAGAAAGGTTGTTGTAGCAATATAGATGAAGTGAAGTTTGTTCAAAGAAAAGATCAAGGAGACATATTCAACATTGGAGGTAATCAAAAAGGTGAAGTATCAAGTGGTAAGAATGAATCCTTACCTAACCTATCTCAAAGCACTTAATTTATGAAAATTATAGTAGATTAGGAACTTAGATTAGTGTAGAAGTAGATTTATGATGAATTGAGTCTTGTACAATTAATGCAAGGTAGTTTATGATATTATAATGCTATGGTTAAGAGCGCAAAGAAAAATATTATGTTTTGTGAGATCGCAAGAAGTTTTAATGCTTGAAGGATAGTAGAAATAACTTTTTGGAAAGAAGCGGCAAAAGAATTGAATGCAATGTCAGACCTAAGTGAGATTGAAGTAATAAAAGGATATTATCAGTGTTATTTGATCACCAAAGTGAATACCAGTGTTAAGGATATCAAACAACGGTGATTGAAAGATTTTTGCAATGATTTGGTGAAGGATTTTAGTGTCGAATTCATGCAAGCCCTAAAATCATGAAATCGAGGTATTTTACATGACAGATCTATGTATTGGTAAATGGAATTGCAAGTAATCATGGATATATCCTTATTTCACAATGTCAGAGATAAAAATAGACCTAGAATGAAGAGGGAACCAATAGAATCACTGGAAGAAGACCCTAAGTTACCTTTATCATCCGTACTAGACAAAGTTTTGCATTTAGAGAATGTAAGAAATTATCATGGATGCAAGTTAGAAACCATCAGTGATAGTGATTTTACAAATGAGTATGAGAAGATTTACAACTAGGACATGTCATTGAAAGAAGGATATGATCATTTGAAAGACAATGAGATTGTTAAGTATGCATTGTAGTATGAGTTTGATAATGAGGAATGCACTAAGATAATCCTTAGTAGAATTCATAATGGGAAGTTTTGGCTAGAAGATAGAGTAATAGACATGACAGCTGATTTGATTCATGAAGTCACTGGACTGTCCAAATTTGGAGCTATTCCTTTAAATGAGAAGAACATGATAAAAATAGTCATTGATAACACTAATTCATCCTATAATGGTAGAGGAATTGTAATTAGTAAGATCCAACAACATGATGTTATATACTTATGCAAAATCCTAACAACCAAGTTTTGTGCAAATTCAAGAGAGGATGACATGGTAGTTGGAATGGTACACATAGCTTATCTAATGTGTGTTGGCAAAGTGCTAGTTGATATGTGTGAAATTATAAGAACTCAATTGTTTGAGAACTTAGAGAAGATTAAGAAGACAAATTATGCACAATTTAGATTTTCATCTTTGATCACTTACATGTTTTTTCATCTTTTGAGGATATTTCCTTACACTGTAGGAAATGATTGGAATGTTGGAAAAACTAAAATGGAAAGGATTAATGTAGTATATAGAAAGCATGTTATTGACAGTGTTAATGAGAGTTCAGTACTTGTCATTAAGACATTTCAAAATATTGTGACTAGCAGATCAAGGATTCCACAGTCTCTTGTGGACAAATACAAGAATGAAGTATGTTTTATGGTTGACACTAACTTTACATACATTGAAGCAGTTGAACCTAGAATTGAGTTCATAGACTCTCTTGCCTATGAAATATCTAAAAATGATATAGAAGAATATGTGAATAGGCTGCTTAAGTGCAAGGTTGACACTCATAGTAACAGATTTGGAACTTTTGAAGAAAATTTCAACTCCACAAAGGCTATACTTGAGGAGAAATAGTCTAAGAAAAGAGTTGAGAGAACTATTAAGAAAATATTGAAGGATATAGGAATGATAGAGAGAGAATTCTTAGTGGCAAAGAAGATAGCAGTAGCAATTAGAGATATTGGATAGAAAGAGATTTTGTCTGTACCTCCCTTATCATCTAGTGTAGTACCAATCAAGGTGAAAGTAGAGGAACTTGAAAAGGAAAAATTAGCAAGAAAACCTACTAGATCTACCTCCTCCACACCAAGAAAGAGAGTGAAAGAAATTTCTACTAGATTTGGTAAGAGGCATAAAACTTTGGTGCCACCTGTACTATGAAAAATTGTAGAAATTAAAGAAGTTGACACTTCTATGAAGAAGAAAGCATGGAAACCTAGAGTTGAGAGAGTGAATGAAGAAATTATAAAAGATGGAGACTTCACTAAAATGAATAAATACTACAACCTTTATGACTATTCTGATAAATTGAATCTTGAAAATGCAGTGGTCAAGCATTTGATTATGGCTAATAAGAAGTTTGACTCTATTCGGGAAAAGATACTTGATGACTTATTGAAGAAACTTGTTAACAGGAAGATGAGAGCAAAAGAAGAAGACAAATTTATCAGATAGAATCTTGTGAAGAAACTATGTGATGTAAGAGATGATGAACATATTAAAAAAAAATTGAAGACCCTTAGCACCCATTTAAGAACAAAAATGAGAACCATTTAGATCATGGTAGGACAATATGAACAAGTGAATGCAAAGACTTGATGCAGGAGCATCCTGGGTGTAAGAGCAATCTTGCATCACCCAAAAATATTTATGTTTTTATTCAATAAGGGTTATTTTGTGCAGAGCTACTATTTATGGAAAGTTACTATTTTTGGTAATTTTCATATGTGCTCAGAATGATCTGATTTCTTTCTTGGAGGTTCATTTTGGTCATATAAGTCTGCCAGTAAAGTTTCATTGCCAGATCAAGTGTATATTGGAAGATATTGAAGATTTTCGGTATTGGCAGCAGGGTACAGAAACTTTGAACTCAGTTTTGAAGGCTTTAGAGGCCCCGAATGAGGTCAAAAATTTGGGTGATGGGTGCTTGCATGGGTCAAGCCTGTAGAGCGCTTCGTGGCATTTCCGAAATGGGGTTATAATAGCCGATCGGGTCAACTGGTGATGACTTATGGTCTTCGGAAGTTGGGCCACCTGAAATGGCGAAAAATAATTTTCTTCAAAATTTCTGTTCGGGTTTCAAAGGTTATCTTGAGCCGACTATGATGTAATAAAATGTAAAATAAAATAATTCTAAGTTTGGTCGGCCTTATTGGCTAAAATTTTGGAACCTTCCCAGGCGGCGGAAAATTGCCTATATAAGGAAGGCTGTATTATTGTCTTAGGCAGTTCAGAATAGTTCTGGGTAGTAGATCTGGGTAATAGTTTGAGACTTTGTCCTACAAAATATTGTAAGGGAATGCCCATGTGGCTTTGCATATTGTAATTCTGAAAGTTTGTAATTCCACATTTGTGAAGATAATAAGAAGCCAATTTTCTATTCTTGCATATTGTTGTTGTTTCTCTATATCTGTTATGTGTTTGTGGTATTAAGGGAAGCACCCTTCATCAAGTGGTATCAGAGCAGGAGTTCTTGAGTGTGTAAATAGATCGCCGACCGTGAGGTAGTTTGCACCAGGACCATGGTTAGGGTTTCAGTGCGCACCGCGAAAATGCCTCCACGAAGAGAACGTGGTGGAAGAGCTGGTGCTGTGACACCTGAGGTTAGAGAGCTGCAGAGACAAGTGCGAGCATTGCAAGAAGAGATTCGTAGAGGAATGAATCTTAATGTCAGAGACGAATGCGAGGATGAAGCTGAAGAAGAATATCAAGAAGGAGAAGTTGAAATTGTGAACCAGGACGAAGAAAGACTTTTTCGAGCGATTTCCAAGATTGGGAAAAGACCTAATTTTGAGGTTCCTACATTTTCTAGAAATCTTAACCCAGAGGAATTGATCGACTGGATCAATGAATGTAAGGAATATTTTGAGTATGAAGATGTTGAGGATCCTGATAGGGTCAAATTTGCGAAAGCCAGACTGAAAGGTCATGCGAAGATATGGTGGCAAGAGATTCAGTTGGAGTGAAATAGAAGGGGAAAGGAGAAAATCACGAGATGGGATCGGATGGTGGATAAATTAAAGTGACAATTCATTCTTGTTGATTACGAGCTTGACCTATTGAAGAAAATGCAAAGTTTGAAGCAAGCAGGAAGATCTGTTCAGGAGTATACAGATGAGTTCTATCGACTTCTCATCAGAACAGGCCATGCAGAAGCTGATAAAGAGAAAGTTGCCCGATACCTTAATGGGTTAAGGCCAAGCATTCAGGAGGAGCTGAATCTGGTTCGAATGAACAGTATTGAAGAGGCATACCAGTTTTCCCTAAAAGTAGAGGAAAAGCTGAACAAGAAGTTTGAGAGCAGACAAAATGGAAGAGGTCACGGTGGACGATCTAGTGGATGATCATATGGTGGCCGAAATGAAGATCCGAAAAAGAAGGATGAGGCCAGTAGCAGTTAGAATCAGCATGGAAATAATTTCAATCGCTTCCAGGATCAGAATAATAGAGATCAGAGAGGAAGAGGAAGAGGACAAGGATCTGGAAGAGGTGGCTTCCGTGGAACATGTTTTCACTATGGAGAAGAAGGTCATAGGGCATTTGAATATCCTCAGTGCCAAGGCAGAACAGACAGGAGAAATGAAGGCCAGGCCAGAGTTGCACATGTAGATGAAGATGCTAGATCATCAAATTCTGAAGATGCTGAAAGAGGAGAAATGTTGATTAACAAATGAGTCTTGTTGAGTGGTGAGAATGAACCTGAGCAAAGGAGGAGCCTGTTTCGCACCAGGTGCAAGTGTGAAGGTAAATGTTGTGACGTGATTATTGATAGTGGAAGCACTGACAATTTGGTGTCAGAAGAGATGGTGACAAAGTTGAAGCTCAAGAGATAGAAACACCCACATCCATATCAGATTTCCTAGGTGCAGGATGACCACAAGGTCATGGTCAGTGAACAGTGCCTGGTAAAGTTCAAGATCGACGGGTACCAAGATGAGGTACTATGTGATATCATCTCTATGGATGCATGTCATATGTTATTGGGTAGACCGTGGCAGTTTGACAGATGTGCTGTACATGATGGTCGTGCGAATACCTATTCCCTGACAAAGGATGGAGTGCGACATAAGCTAAAGCCATTGAAGGAGACCGAAGAAAAGGTATACGGTAATGCAAGAATAACATTTGTTGATAGAAGGAAATTCCTAGATGGTATGAGGCATGAGCATGTATGTTTTTCTCTAATTCCAAAAGCTGGTAAAGAGAAAGTAGAAGATGTTCCTGTAGAAGTTGCAGATTTGTTGAATGAGTTTCAGGATATTGTATCTGATAACGTGCCTGATGGATTACCACCAGTCAGGAAGATCAGTCATCAGATGGACTTGATCCCAGGAGTGAGTTTGCTGAATAAGGCAGCACATAGAATGACACCTACAGAAAGTGAGGAGTTGAACAGACAAGTACATGAACTATTTTAGAAGGGGTTGATTCGAGAGAGTCTGAGTCCCTGTGCTGTACCAACGGTATTAGCACCAAAGAAGAATGGAGAATGGAAGATGTGTATAGATTCTAGGGCAATAAACAAGATCACAATCAAGTACAGGTTTCCATTGCCACGAATGGATGATATTATGGACTGTTTGAGTGGAGCTATGTATTTCTCAAAGATAGATCTAAAAAGTGGATATCATCAGATTCGGATCAGAGAAGGAGATGAATGGAAGACTGCCTTCAAGACAAAGGAAGGACTATATGAGTGGTTAGTCATGCCTTTTGGGCTAACCAATGCACCGAGCACTTTCATGCGGCTCATGAACGAGGTTCTGAAAGAATTTCTGGGTAAGTTTGTTATTGTTTACCTAGATGATATTTTGATCTTTAGTAAGATATTGGATGAGCATATGATGCATATTCATATGGTATTTGAGAAGTTGAGAGAAGAGAAATTGTTGATTAATTTGAAGAAGTGCAGTTTTGTGAAGAAAGAGTTAGTGTATTTGGGATTTGTAGTTTCAGCAGAAGGTCTAAAAATGGACCCAGAGAAGGTACAGGCTATCCTTGAATGGCCTACTCCAAGGAGTGCTACTGAGGTAAGATCTTTTCATGGTCTAGCTATCTTTTATAGAAAGTTTATCAAAAATTTTAGCAGTATTTGTGGACCCTTGACTGAAACAATGAGAGGGGATAGGAAAGAGTTTAAGTGGACTAAAGGAGCAGAAAAGAGTTTTCAATTATTGAAACAAAAAGTTATAGAACAACTAGTTTTAGTACTTCTAGATTTTAAAAAGGTGTTTCAAGTAGATTGTGATGCTAGTGGTACTGCAATAGGAGCTGTTATGAGCCAAGAAGGTAAACCTATTGCTTATTTCAGTGAGAAGTTAAATGATGCCAAGAGAAAATATTCTGTTTATGATCAAGAATTTTATGCTATAGTTCAGGCATTAAAGAAGTGGAGACATTATCTACTTCCTAAGGAGTTTGTTTTGTATACTGATCATCAAGCTTTGCAATATTTGAATAGTCAAGGAAAATTGAATCAAAGGCATTTGAAATGGGTTGAGTTTTTGCAGAGTTATACATTTGTTTTGAAACACAGGAGTGGAAAGTCTAATAGGGTTGCAGATGCTCTTAACAGAAGGCAACTATTACTGACAGAAATGCAAATTGAAGTGGTTGGGTTCAAGGAACTCAAGAATTTTTATCCACAGGATCCTGATTTTGGTGAAGCTTGGAAAGCTTGTACAGAACCTGTTACTCTAGACAGGATGAAATAGTTGGATTTCATCATCCAGGATGATATGCTATTCAGAGGGAGTCAATTGTGCATTCCACAAAGTTCTATGAGGGAGAATCTCATCAAGGAGAAGCATAGCGGAGGATTGGCTGGACATTTTGGTCATGATAAAACCCTTGCTTTGGTTAGTGAGAATTATTATTGGCCACAATTGCAGCAAGATGTGAAGAAGTTTGTATAGAGTTGCAGAGTATGTCAGATGGTGAAAGGAGTGAAGCAGAATACAGGGTTGTATCAGCCATTACCCATACCAAAGAAGCCTTGGGAGGATATCAGCATGGACTTTGTTCTTGGTTTACCGAGGACACAGCGGGGACACGATTAAATTTTTGTGGTGGTTGACAGATTTTCAAAGATGGCACATTTCATTCCCTGCAAGAAGACTAATGATGCTATTCATGTAGCAGAATTGTTTTTCAGAGAAGTAGTGAGACTTCATGGTTTGCCAAAGACCATAGTTTCAGATCGGGATACTAAGTTTGTTGGATATTTCTGGCGTACATTGTGGAAGAAGTTGAAGATAGATTTGAAGTTCAGTTTATCACATCATCCACAGACTGATGGACAGACAGAGGTGGTGAATAGAAGTTTGGGAAATTTGCTCAGATGTTTGGTTGGAGATAAGCCAACAAGATGGGATTTGATTTTACCACAGGCAAAATTTGCATACAATAATTCTATCAATAGGAGCACTGGTAAATCACCATTCCAAATTGTATATGGAAGTAGTCCAAGAAATGCATCAAAATTGAGGAAGATAGATAAAGGAGAAATAAGTAGTGCTGAAGCTGAGGATTTTGCAGAACACTTGAAGAACATCCATGGGGAGGTGAGGAAGCATATTACCAAGATGAACGCACAGTATAAGGCTAAGGCAGATGAGAAAAGGAGGTATAAGGAATTTCAGGTTGGTGATGAAGTCATGGTTCATTTGCGAAAGGAGCGGTTTCCAGTTGGTACATATAACAAGTTGAAAATGAAGAAGTTTGGACCATGCAAGATACTAAAGAAACATGATTCAGGAAATGCATATGAGGTAGAATTGCCTACTGAGCTAAATATTTCACCAGTGTTTAACATTTTAGATCTGACAGAGTATCATGAAGGAGGTGTTGAAGATGAGATCACAGCAGCACAGTGGAGTATTCCAGCAACTAGTTCAGACACTAAGGAGATCAAAGATATACTGGATAGTCGTGTTGGCAGAAGCACAAGGAATAGGACATATGAAGAATATATGGTCAAGTGGAAAGGATGACCCATTGAAGATTCATCATGGCTGACAAAGGAGGAGGTTAACCATCTTGGTTTTCCTCTGCACCCCTGAGTCATGACAGGGTCACTTCTCAAATTACCCCGGGTGTCTGATGCAGGAGCATCCTGGGTGTAAGAGCAATCTTGCATCACCCAAAAATATTTATGTTTTTATTCAATAAGGGTTATTTTGTGTAGAGCTGCTATTTATGGAAAGTTACTATTTTTGGTAATTTTCTTATGTGCTCAGAATGATCTGATTTCTTTCTTGGAGGTTCATTTTGGTCATATAAGTCTGCCAGTAAAGTTTCATTGCCAGATCAAGTGTATATTGGAAGATATTGAAGATTTTCGGTATTGGCAGCAGGGTACAGAAACTTTGAACTCAGTTTTGAAGGCTTTAGAGGCCCTGGATGAGGTCAAAAATTTGGGTTACGGGCGCTTGCACGGTTCAAGCCTGTAGAGCGCTTCGTGGCATTTCTGAAATGGGGTTATAATAGTCGATCGGGTCAACTGGTGATGACTTATGGTCTTCGGAAGTTGGGCCACCTGAAATGGCGAAAAATAATTTTCTTCAAAATTTCTGTTCAGGTTTCAAATGTTATCTTGAGCTGACTATGATGTAATAAAATGTAAAATAAAATAATTCTAAGTTTGGTCGGCCTTATTGGCTAAAATTTTGGAACCTTCCCAGGCGGCAGAAAATTGGCTATATAAGGAAGGCTGTATTATTATCTTAGGCAGTTTAGAATAGTTCTGGGTAGTAGATTTGGGTAATAGTTCAAGGCTTTGTCCTACAGAATATTGTAAGGGAATGCCCATGTGGCTTTGCATATTGTAATTCTGAAAGTTTGTAATTCCACATTTGTGAACATAATAAGAAGCCAATTTTCTATTCTTGCATATTGTTGTTGTTTCTCTATATCTGTTATGTGTTTGTGGTATTAAGGGAAGCACCCTTCATCAAGACTAAACAAGCAATAATCAAAGTTATGGCATAAATTGTTGGAGAGACATCAGTTGCAGCAGAGTAAGTAGAAGAAGTAGAACAAGAGGATATTCCCTCTCCACTGGCTATAAACAGTGAAGAAGAATCTATGAATGTTGAAGGTACAAGGATCACCTTGGATGGTGATGATAATGTATTCAAGAATCTAGAGAACATTGTTGACAATTTGGCTCTTAATGAACCAAATAGAACTACAGAAGCTGAGTAGACCCGATCTATTGTTGAAGAACCTAAAGTATTAGAAGTACAAGAACTTGTACCCTCTAAAGAAGAAATCAGTCTTACTCCTGAGACTGGAAAGATGAATCAAACTGGATCTTTGTTTGAGGATTTTGGAAAAGAAGAAGATGATGATGATCAGATGGAATTGATCACATCTTTGAATAAAATCATTGGAAAGAATAAAAAAGTTAAGAGTCTTGAAGGATGTCTAAAGAACCTAACTAAAAAGTTACAAAGTATTGTGACCACACAGATTGTAGAAGCAGATCCTATGGAGAAAGCAAAGGAAGTGATGAGAACTTTTGATGATGAGTTCACTAACCTAGCTGATATTGCAAAAAAGAAAGCACAAGCAGACTATGAGGCTAGAATGCTATTGAACATCACTCAGTACATCAACAATGATATCAATACTCTTCATATTTGTATCAAATATTTGAGGAAACATTTGGAAACAGGAAAAGCTTTGTACATACAATGTACAAAATCAGAGACTTTGACAGCTGAGGAAGATCAGATGATAAAATTGAAGGAAGTAAAGATTCTAAATGAAACAAACCTTCTATCTAACCCTAATGTGAAGGTTTTTAATATTGAGAAGAAAGTTAGGCAATTGTATAATGAAATTAGAACTATACAAGATGAGAAAGATAGGAAGTTAAGAAGATATACTCTTTTGAGAGAGCATATTTCTATGAAGTTAAGTGTTATTGAAGAGCAGTTGGAAGATTGTCTTACAGCTAAGACGTCTTTTAAAAAAATTAATTTTGAAAACCTCCAAGCATGGCAAATAACATCTTATGGACAAAGTGCACTACTCAATGTGGCAGATTCCATTAAGAAGTCATGGGAAAAGGACATAGAAGCCATGAAGATAGATTTAGTAGATTGTGTTCCAAGCCTACTAGCTTTGCAATAAATAAATTGAGGTATAACTCTTTTTGTGATACAATTTTATAGCCCTCCCTACCGTTATTTTGTCATTGTTGTCAAAGGGGGAGAGATATTCAGTAGAAAATTGATAATATATGATAAGGATTGATACTCTTTGGGGGTGTATTGTATTAGAGATAACATTTTTTGAGGAGTTATAAGGATAGTATATATATGTTATACTATGGCCACAATTTTGACAATTTTGAGATTGTGGAGTTGCACACTTAGCCAATTTTCTCATATGTTGCCACGAATGACAAAGGGGGAGATTGTTGGCAATTTGGATGAGTTGATTGCATAGATGTTGTCATTATGGAAACATATGATCCACATGAAGATCACACAAGTCAAAGAGAAAGTATGAAAGAGCACATTGCAAATTTTACTAAGTGTGAAACAATATTTTTACCAGTATACCCAGACATAGTTTTTGTTTGCGACATTGACTGGAGTGAGTTCAATGCTTGCAAACTTGAACATAAACTCTATTGTGACTAATGATGACCCATCTCAGTGAGAAAGTCAGTATGACATGTACAAAAGAAGTTATGATAGTTTTACCTAAGATAGTGTGAAGCCAACAAGATAGAATATGAAGGCAGAATTGGTAAAGAGTTAAGGGATTATTTTGTTTATCAAAATAATGACTTAACAATATAAAGGGATGAAATCCTAGATGTTTACTATTGGATAAAGCTATTGGTATATATGTAAATGTAATTGTAATTGTAAAAATTAGTAGTAATTGTAACAAGCAACAAGTAATTGTAGAAGTATGATGCGAAGTAGATGAAGCATATGTAATAGCAATAGTGAAAGATCAACGAAGAGATAGTATTGCAAGAAGTATAAGGTTATGTACCTTCACCAATTTTGTAATCAGTGTATATTGTATATTACTTGTTTTGGCAGTGGGCTCAGCTGGTAATCACATTTCGTACTACCAACTCCTAATAGGGTTGAGGCTTCTAACAAGGCCTATAGTCCCTTAATCAGGACTGATACCCTATATGTTTGTAATAGACTCCTAACTAAGTCAACATCCTTAACATGATACTTTTCCTTAGTGGATCTTTGTGGGTACCATCCCCACTGGGGTTTTCCCTTGGCCAGGGTTTCCTCAAGAACAAATCATGTGTTATGAGTTCTTTATTGTTATGTATGTGTAAAGATAATCTATTATATCTATAATTGGGAAAAGATAAAGTTTGTAGAATACCTATTCACGCCCCCCCCTACCCCCCCTCTCAGTATTCCCTATTTCTAACAAGAGAAAACTTTGTGAGAAAGCTCTGTGATATTAGAGATGAAGACCACTTCAAGGAAATCATGAAAGATCTTGGCATTCATCTATGAAAAAAAAGAAAAATTCAAATAATGGGAGGAAATTATGAAGAAATTAAAAAGGAAACTGAACAAGTAGTCATAAAGGTAATGAATACAAGTGTTGGTAAGCACTCAAGTGTAGAAGATCAAACTTTGAAAGCTGAGTACCAGAAAAGTCCCTCTCCACTGCCATCAATCAACATTGAAGATGAAAAATTGAATGTAGAAGGAACAAATATTATACTAGATAGTGATGACCATCCATTTAGCAACCTTGAGAACATTATTGACCATTCAGCTTTAGAGGAACAAGATAGATCAGTTGAGGAAGAAAGGAAGGAAACAAGGAAAGAAGAAGAAAAAAAAGTAGAGATTCAAGTAAATATATAGGTTGAAGGATAGAAAGGAGCACAAATTAAAGTAGAAATCAGTCCTACCCCTGAGATTACAGCAAAGAAACCATAGATAGAATCCATTTTTGCTTATTTTGAGAAGTTGATGATGATGATCAAATGGAGCTAATCTCATCCCTAAACAAAATTATTGGTAAAAACAAAAAGGTAAAAAGCCTTGAAGGATCACTGTTGGAAGTGACAGAGAAGTTACAGAGTGTTGTGACCAGTCAAATAACAAAGGCATATCCACAAGTAAAAGCTAAAGAAGTTATGAAGGCATTTGACAATGAATTCACTAACTTGTCAGACATAGCTATAGTAAAGGCTTAGGTAGCCTATGAGGCTAAAATATTTCATGATATATGTCAGAATATCATAAATGATATTAATAATTTGGATGTGTGTATTGTAAGGAAACTCAGGTGCGGAAATAGCTTCCTACACTAATCTCTAAAGGAAAGTATTGTGCAAATTCTTTTAAATCCTTACAATTTTAGATTCATTAACTACTTTAACAATGACATTGCAGCCATATACCATGAAAATAGAAAATAGAGAATGACACACTGATTTAGCCTGGGGAAACCTTTCGGTAAAAACCCGAGCACTCCAAAACCTGCACAGTGTATTAATCAAAACTATTACAGTTTACAATACACTTGCAATGCAAGCTCTTTTAGAATATTTTCCAACTCTTGAAGACAAATCATGATAGCATAAAATGTTCCAACAATACACTAACTTTTCCTATCTTCACAACCCTAAAAAATGCTTATATCATGTGCTTATTTTTTTAGGGCAACTTTCAAAGATAGCCATATTAGGGTTTTACCATTCTCTAAGAAAATAGGAAGAGTGTATAGTACTTAATTTTATCAGTTTCCACATGTCTTCACCTATCATTGAATCTTCTAGACATAGCTCTTACATTTCATAGGAATCCATCATAACCATTTCAGTCATGATCTCCTTACACACAATTCAAGATGTTGACACATCAACATGCCAACTAGACATGTACACTCACAGTTAATTACATTATTTTCAATAAATACATTTTACAAAACAAATAATAAGAATAGGAATTATCCAAGGTTGAGACACCTTATTTCTAACATTCTCCCACTTGTCAAACACCTTGTAAGAGCAACAGGAACTAACCGCTATAGGCCAAAAGGCCCATAGACTCTGAACACGATCTGAACTTCCCAGTGCCCACTAGTTTCATTAATGAATCTATAAAATTCTTCATAGTATCTACCTTCTCCAAATTTACCTTTCCATCTTCCACCATATCTCTCACAAAGTGAAACTTCACATCAATGTGCTTCGTTCTAGCATGAAAAGTTGGATTCTTCGCAAGGCAAATAGCGCTCTGACTGTCACACCAAATAGTAATCTATTCTACATCAACACCAACATCAAAACACAATATCCTAAGCCAAATGGCTTCCTTAAAAGCATGAGTAGCAGCCATGTACTCAGCTTCTGTAGTGGACAAAGCAACCACAGGTTGTCTCTTACTCATCCAAGTGATAGCACCACCAAACATAGTGAACACATAAGCACTGGTGGATCTCCTACTATCAATATCACCTGCCCAATCTAAATCCACAAACCCATGAATACAAACCAAATGTGGAGATCCAGAAGAGATATCATGGTAACATATGGAGTAATTTGATGTACCCCTCAAATATCTGAATACTCGCTTAACTACATCCCAATGTACCCATCCAGGGTTAGCCATAAACTGACTCATGACTCCCATTGCTTGGGCAATGTCTGGTCTAGTACAGACCATAGCATACATAAGACTACCAACTGCACTAGCATAAGGTACTCTACTCATGTCATCCACCTCACTAGGAGATTTTGGACAATCATCTATAGATAACTTTGTTCCCATAGAAATAGGAACACATAGTGGTCTACAAGCTACCATGCTGAACCAGTCCAACATAGACTTCACATACTTACTTTGACTCAACCAAAGTTTTGTGTTAGACCTATCTCTACTGATTTCCATACCCAAGATGTACCATGCTTCCCCAAGATCTTTCATCTCAAATTGTGCTGATAACTGAGATTTAAAATCAGAAATCATACCCTTACCCTTCCCAAACAACAACATATCATCAACATATAATGCAACAATAAGAAGGTGATCATTTTCAACTCTGAAATAAACATAATGATTTGATTTTGATCTTACAAATCTAATTGGCAACACAAAGGCATCAAACTTAAGGTACCACATCCTAGGAGATTTCTCCAAACAATATAGAGATTTCTTTAATCTACAAACTAAGGATTCTTTACCTTTAACAATGTAGTGCTTAGGCTATGATATATAAATCTCTTCCTCCAAATCACCATGAAGGAAAGTTATCTTCACATCCATCTATTCTATCTCTAAATCATATGATGTAGCAAGAGATAACATAAATCTAATGGATGTCAACTTTGCAACAGGAGAATATTTCACCATAATCTATTCCCTCTACCTGTGACTACCCCTTTGCAACCAATCTAGCTTTGTACCTTTCAACACTACCATCTACATAGAATTTCTTCTTGAACGCCCATTTACAGCCAACATATTTTCTCCCTTTAGGCAAAGGTACAAGGTCCCAAGTTTTGTTTTTCTCCAATGAAGCCATCTCATCATCCATAGCCTCAATCTAGGAACCTACATCTTCCATGCCCAAAGCCTCTTTCACAAATCTAGGCTCATCAGTGTTAGTAATCAAAGCAAAAGCACAACTGGAATCTAATATAGAATAACCAAACCTTTCTAGTTTCTTTCTTTCTCTCATGGATCTCCTCAAGGGCTAAGGTTGAGGTTGTTCTTCCTCTTCTTCTGAACTGTCAGAGCTTCTAGAGCTCTCCTCATCATTAGGCCCAACATGGTCTCTCTATTCAGTCTTCTTGGGGGTAGGAGGCAACTGAACAACATCCTTTTCCTTTTATTTTTCATCTATTTGTAGCACAATAGGAGAAGATGTTAGCTCTTTGAAAATAACATTTCTACTATACAACACCTTACTAGTCACAAGATCCCAAAGATTGTATCCGATGAAAATACATTTGACAACTTTGTTTTCCAACTTAGATCTTTTCTCCTTTGGAACATGTGCATAAGCTTCACAACCAAAAACATGAAGATGTCTAATTGAAGGCTTCTTACCAGATCACACTTCCATGGGTGTCTTACCAACAATAGCTGATGTAGGAGATCTATTAACCAGATAGCAAGCAGTGGCCACAGCTTCGACCCAAAACCTTTGTTCTAAACCAACTCCACTAAGCATACTCCTAGCCTTCTCCATCAGTGTCCTATTCATTCTCTTTGAAACTCCATTTTGTTGTGGGGTATAAGGAGTTGTCTTATGCCTCTCGATACCTTGTACTTTATAGAACTATTCAAACTCTACTGAGAAAAACTTACCACCATTGTCAGTCCTCACACACTTAATCTTCTTACTAGTCTGATTCTATACAAGAGCTTTAAATTCTTTGAACTGACTAAAGACTTGTGTCTTACTTTTAAGGAAATAAATCCAAGTCCTTCTACTATAATCATCTATGAAAGATACAAAAAATATAGACTTGGAGATTGAAGGAACTTTTATAGGACTAAATACATCAGAAGATTTTTGAGAACTAGAGTAAAATTGAACATGATTTTTTTTACCATAGACACAGTGTTCATAGAAGTTGAACTTGAGATTGCAATCATTTAACCCCTCAATGAGGTTTTTATTTTTCAGGGTTCTGAGACCCTTTTCACCAATGTGGCCAAATCTCATATGCCACAACATTGTCTTTTGTACAGGAAGCTTACCTTACAAAGTGTTTGCACTGCCATCAGAACCAATAACAATAGACTTCTTCACTACTCATTTAGATGGTGAGGATGAAGAACTATTACACAAAGGAATGCATGCATCTAGCTAAAATAAGGTACCTCTCATAGTACCCCTCACAAGCACTATCGATCCTCTCATCATCTTCCATCCTTCTTTCGAAAAACAACCTGCACACCTACATCATTCAGCATACTTATAGATAATAGGTTTCATGCCAAACTTGGAATGTGCATAACTTCATTGATTCCCTTTACTCATCCATCAGGAAATTTGATAGTGACCCTTTCGTGTCCAATTATCTTTAGGTGAGAATCATCACCCAAGTACACCTTTCCACCATTGAACTCTTCATATTTTGAGAACCAGTTTCGATGAGAGGTCATGTGAAAAGAAGAACCTAAGTCTACCAATGACACATCATCAGATGCATGGGCTTCCAAAGCTACAATAAAAGCATCTCCATCTTCTTGATATTTTTTAGAAGCTGAATCTGAGCCTTTCTTCTTCTTCTTCAATTCTTTGCAGTCCCTCCAGAAGTACCCAATTTTATCATACTTCCAAAAATTTTCCTTGGACTTTCTAAGAGTCTTATAACTCCCATGGGATTTGGATCTGCCCTTCTTTGACTTATTTTCATTCTTCTTTCCTTTGTCGTTGGATCTTCCACGAACAACAAGGGCTTCCTTAGATGAATTTGAAATATTTCTTTGCATCTCCTTAAATAGCAGTGAAGACACCACATCATCCATATGGAATGAGACTATAGTACTTCCAAGAGGCATCACAAGATGGTCCCATGAATCCAGTAAGGAACAAAGTAGGGTCATAAAATGTTCCTCCTCCTCGATCTTGGCACCAAATGATGCCAACAGTGCAACCAATAAATTGATTGTGTTGAAATGATCAGTTACGGATCCACTTTCCTCCATTCTTAAAGAATACAACTTCTTTCTCAAGAAAAACTTATTCACTAGAGATTTGGCCTGATACAAAGACCCAAGCCATTTCCACAAAGAATTTACAGTAGTCTCATCAAGAACATTCAGAAGAATGACATCTGCTAGATAGAGTCTGATGAGACCCTTAGCCTTCTGATCCTTGATCTCTCAATTCACTTGAGATATCACTGGAGGTTTCACATCAAGTGAAGTAGCCTCCCATAGGTCACAATCTTCAAGCATGTCTTCCATCTTGAGTTTCCACAACTTGAAATTAGTGCCATTAAATTTCTCCACCTCCATTCTACTATATGAGGAACTTGCCATCTCAATCTGCAAATAAGATTCAGAATGCTCTACACAAAACTCCCACTCAACTTGAGATTAGCTCAAAAAACCCTACCCAACAACTAGGATCAAAAGTTGATCAGGCTTTGATACCACTTGTAAGGAAACTCAGGTGCAGAAACAACTTCCTACACTAATCTCTAAAGGAAAGTATTGTGCAAATTATTTTAAATCCTTACAATTTCAAATTAATTAACTACTTTAACAATGATATTGCAGCCATATACCATGCAAAAAAAAAATATAGAATGACACACTGATTTACCTTGGGGAAACCTTTTGGTAAAAACCCAACCACTCCAAAACCTACATAGTGTATTAATCGAAACTATTACGGTTTATAATACACTTGCAATGCAAGCTCTTTAAGAAGATTTTCCAACTCTTGAAGACAAATTGTGGCAGCATAAAATGTTCCAACAATACACTAACTTCTCCTATCTTCACAACCCTAAAAAATGCTTATATCATGCGCTTCCTTTTTTAGGGAAACTTCCAAAGATAGTTGTATTAGGGTTTTACCATTCTCTGAGAAAATAGGAACCCCACGATTGGGGAAGAGTGTATAGTACTTAATTTTATCAGTTGCCACATGTCTTCACCTATCATTGTATCTTCCAGACATAGCTCTTACGTGTCATAGGAATCCATCATAACCATTTCAGCCATGATCTCCTTACACACAATTCAAGATGCTGACACATCAAGTGGAGTGACACATCAACATGCCAACTAGACATGTACACTCACACTTGATTACATTATTTGCAAGAAATACATTTTACATAACAAATAATAAGAATAGGAATTATCCAAGGTTGAGACACCTTATTCCTAACATGTATCAAGGACTTCAGAAGAAATTTGGATAGAGGAAAAGCTTTGTATATTCAGTGTATAGAAATAGAAAATCATGTATCAGAAGTAACTGAGAACATAAGAGAAAAAGAGGTAGAAATTCAAATAGAGGTAAATCATTTATCGAGCCCAAATGCAAAGATATTAGATTTTGAAAAGAGAATCAGTAAATTGAATGATGATATAAGAATTCTTAGTGATGAAAGAGAAAGGAAATTTAGAAGATTCACTCTTCCAAGAGAGCACATTTCAGTTAAGATAAACATTATTGAAGGGCAATTGGAAGACTATCTTTCATCTAAGACATCTTATGAGAAATTCAAATTTTCAAACCTTCATACATGTGAGATCGCATCTAATGGTTTATGTGCACTACTCAGTGTTTTAGACACCATTAAGAAGGCATGGGGGAAGGAGATAGATAACATCAAATTAAATTTTGCAGATTGTGTTGCAAGCCTACCGGCTTTGCAAACTCGAATCTAAGGTAAATATCTTTTGAGTACACATTTTTGGCACCCTTTTTGTCATTGTTGTCAAAAAGGGAGTGATAGGAGAAAATTGAATATGATATGATATAGATATATAATATGGAGCATATTCCTAGGGGGGGTATAGATGATATATAAGATATTTGGGGATATAAAGATAGTGAAGATATATTTTTTGTGATGGCCACAATTTTGAAGTTTTGTATAACTTAGCCAATTTTCTCATATGTTGCCACCAATGACAAAGGGGGAGATTGTTGGAAATTTGGCTGAGTTATATATCTAGATGTTGTCATTATGGAAACATATGATCTATATGAAGACCACATATGATAGTAAGTAGATTTGACAGAGCACATAATAAAATTATCTAACTATAAGTAGCATTTTCCCAATCTAACCAGAGATAGTTTTGATTGGCAATGTCGATAGAAGTAACTTTAGTGCTTGCACACTTGAACATGGATACTATGATGTATATTGAAGACTCACCTAAGAGTGCAAGTTTGTACAACATGTACGGAAGAAGTTATTGTAGTATGAATAGAGATAGAGGTGAAGCCAACTGAATAGAGAATGAAGACATAATAAGTAAATAGTTAAGAGATTAATTTGTTTATGAAAATAATAACTTAATCATATAAAGGGATGACATCCTAGATGTTAACCCTAGGGTAGAATGAGTTAATATGTATTTTAAAAAGTGCTTTATGTTTTGTAAAGCCGACTATAAAAGTTATTATTCTTAATAAATTCTATACATGTAAGACATATGTAATGCGAAGAGAGAAGTGTGACATATGTATGTGAAAGATATTGATGTGAAGTTGTAAATTGTGAAAGTCAAGCAAGTAGACTTTGTATATGAAAGTGAAGTAGTAAAAGGTTATACACCTTGCCCTTTTTGTAATCATTAATCATTGTAAATTACTTGTTTGGGTAGTGGGCTCATCTTGTAATTATTTCTATTTTGTACTACCAACTCTTAGTAGGGTTGAGGCTTCTAACAAGGCCTAAATTCCCTTAATCAGGATTGAGACACTATATGTATGTAATAGGCTCCTAACAGAGTCAACATCCTTAACAAGATAATTTTGATTAGTGGATCATTGTGGGTATCATCCCCACCAGGTTTTCCCTTGGCAAGGGTTTCCTCGAGAACAAATAATGTGTTATGAGTTCATTTTCTTTATTTCTATGCATGATATTTAGTTTACTTTATTTTGCAAGCATCAAGTTAATCTATTATATCCATAATTGGGAAAAAGTAAAAGTTTGTAGAATACTGATTCACCCCCCTCTTAGTATTCCCTATTTCTAACACAACATCCTTGATGAGACCATGTAGCTTACAAAAAATTTCAAGAGAGAGACCTTGATAAAAAAAAATCAGCTTTTGAGATTTCAAGATTGAAGACAGAGCTTAAAAGTGAGACAACCTTCAAAGCATCAGTCCATGGTAATAAATCCTTAAACACTTCTGGTAATTTTAATGATGAAGACAAAGATAAAGAGATAGATTATATTATTGCTATGATTGCTAAGAAAGAAATAAAAGGAAAAGGAAAGTATGAAGGTTAGTTACCTTTCAAATGTTTTTCATGTAATAAGATTGGTCACTTTGCATCTAAGTGTCCTACAAGAGTTAAGAAATTCAGAACTAACTACAACCCTAAGTATACAAAAGAATGTTATTATGCTGGTGATGGAGTTTTTGATGATGATTTAGTTGAAGATGAAATTGGATTCATTTCTATTATGGAAAATATGTATAATGAGATGGATCATAAAGAAGATAAAAAGAAACAAAAGCTAGCATTGATTTCACAAGAAGACATAAGGAGAGATTGGATTATAGATAGTAGTTGTTCACATCACATGATAGGTGACAAAGATAGATTTGTTCATCTAGACAAATACAATGGTGGCATGGTTATATTTGGAGATAACACTCCTAAACCTATCATTGGTAGAGGAGCTATTACATTGGATGGAAAGAACAACATTGATGATGTTCTTTATGTAGATGGTTTGTAACATAACCTTCTTAGTGTTGGATAGTTGCTTGAAAAAGGTTATAGATTAGAATTCCAAGACAACAAGTGCATCATTAACAATGAGGATGGTGTAATGATTGCATCAAGTTCATAGACTAAAGGTAACATTTTTTAGCTCAATTTAGAAAAGCTAGTTGATACGATTTGTAGAGTATGTGTGATGGGAAAGCATGTGTGGAATTTATTCACAAGAAAGCATAATTCAGTAGAGAACAAGTTGGATCTGATTCATACATACCTATGTGGACAAACTCAAACAAGATCATACTATGGTGAAAGGTACTTCATTTTTTTTGTTGATTATTATTCTAGAATGATGTGGGTTGCATTCTTGAAAGATAAGTCAGAAGCATTTGAGAAGTTCATAATATTCAAAGCTAAGGTTGAAAATGAATCTGGACTAAAGATAGAGTCTAAGATTAGATAGAGGAGGAGAATTCACCTCTGACAGATTCTATGAGTACTGTGAAGAACATGGCATAAAGAGACAACTGAGTGCACCTAGAACCCCTCAGTAGAATGGGATTGTAGAGAGAAGAAATAGGACCATTGTTGATACAACGCGCACCGTCATGATTGATGGAAACATTGCACACACCTATTGGAGAGATGTAATCAATCCAATAGTCTATACCATCAATAGAATACAATTGAGGCCTGGCGTACACTGTTAGAAATAGGAAATATTGAGAGGGGGGGCTGAATCAGTATTTCACAAACTTTTTCTTTTGCCCACTTATGGATATAATAGATTACTTTAGTGCATACAAAGATTATCAAGCTGATTAACAAACATAGTATTAAATAGAAAGAACTCATAACACATCATATGTTCTCGAGGAAACCCTAGCCAAGGGAAAACCCTGGTGGGGATGGTACCCACAAAGATCACTAATCAAAAGTATCTTGTTAGGGATAGTGGAC
The DNA here is from genome assembly GCA_027943335.1 of Chamaecyparis obtusa. Taxonomy (NCBI): domain Eukaryota; kingdom Viridiplantae; phylum Streptophyta; class Pinopsida; order Cupressales; family Cupressaceae; genus Chamaecyparis; species Chamaecyparis obtusa. The sequence continues at coordinate 534,275 of BSBK01001047.1, read as the reverse complement.
CCTGTTAGGAGTCAATTTACAATATATAGTAGATCTGTCCTGGTTAAAGGACTTTAGGCCTTGTTAGAAGCCTTAACCTTGTTAGGAGTTAGATTACAAAACCTGATCACCAGCTGAGCTCACTGCCCAAACAGGTAATACAAAAATGTTTCTGACTATAATATGGTACTACTTACAACTTTGCATCAATAGCCTTTTCTGCTATCACAATAAACAACTATCACAAGTTATCTTTTCTTTCTTTTTACATCTCACTTCTATATTTCATTACATTTCAAGTATGCCTAATATATGAGTTATTAAAGCTAATAACTTTACATGGTCAGCATCCAAAATCTTTATCCAAGAGTAAACATCTAGGCTGTCATCCCTTCATAATATTAAGTCATTATTTTGACAAGCAAAAATAATCCCTTAACTCTTTCGCTAAAACTTTCTCCAAAACTGCTTTGTCTACAAAATTATCTTCGGTAAACTTTGAATAAATTTTTCCGTACTACTCCAAACTTTATGTGCACTAAGATGGGGTATCCTCATACTCTATAGAAGCTTCAATTAATTGTACAAGCAAAAATATTGCTCCAGTGGACGTCGCCAACTAAATCTTCATCAGGTGCTCTGTCAGGATCACTGTATCCATACTTAGACAATTTCTTCCTTCAACTTTGCATTCTTGCATTTTAAATTCTACACTCTTAATAGAGATCATATGTTTCCATAATGACAACATCTATGCATCCACATTAGCCAAATTTCCAACAATCTCCCCCTTTGTCATTGGTGGCAACATATGGGAAAATTGGCTAAGTGTGCAAACAAAACTTCAAAAAACACTTATACAAAATTATGGCCAAAAGTTATACAATATGTATACAATATCATACTCCATAGAATAGCTCCCCCTATGAGTATCCTTCCTCAACATATATTCAATTTTTTTCTATCTCTCCCCCTTTGACAACAATGACAAAGATAGGGTGTACAAAAATTTCAAAAAACTTTATACCTTATTATCAGTTATTGCAAAGCCGGTAGGCTTGCAACACAATCACCAAACTATAACTTCCAAGATTCAAAATCTTTCTCCCATATCTTCCTGATGGATTCAGCAACATTGAGTAGAATACTCAATCCGTATGCTGTTGTTTGACAAGCTTGCAAGGAATTGAAGCAAAACTTCTGAAATGATGTCTTTGCTGAAAGACACTGCTCAATTTGATCTTCAACAATTGATATCTTGATTGAGACATGATCTCTCAAGATGTTAACCCTGATCATCTTTCTATTCTTCTCCTCTGCTATCTTTCTGATTTCATCTTTCAATTTCCTTATGTTCTTCTCAACAGAACTTTTCTTGACATTAGGGCTTGTCAAGGTGTTTGTCTCAGCTGTAATAGCATCTAACTTCTCTCTGATCTTCTTATCCTCTTCAACTATTAGGATTTCTAATTTAGTACATTGTATGTACAAATTCTTTCCTGTCTCAAAATGTCTCCTCAAATTCTTTATGCATACATCTAAACTACCAATATCATTTTGAATATTTACACTTAGATTTTGTTGCATTTCTGCTTCAAAGTCTTCCTGAACTTTTATTCTAGCAATATCTTTCAAGTTAAAAAATTTAGAGTCAAAAGAATTTATTACTGATTGAGCTTTCTCAAGTGGATCTGATTCAGATACCTTAGTGCTGATCACACTCTCAAGTTTCTCTGTCAAAACTCTAACTTTGCCTTCAAGGTCTTTCACCTTCTTATTCTTTCCAATAATTTTATTTAGAGATGTGATGAACTCAAGCTGATCATCATCTTCAACTTCTTTTCCAAGGTCTTCAAACATTGAGCCAATATGCCTCTTCTTACTGTCAGGTGCACTAATGTCTTCAACTAGTTCAGAGGGTGCACTAGAGGTAGTGGCCTCTATCAAAATTTGTTTGCCTTTGATTGACTACTCTACTGGAACTAATTCTCATACAGTTGGTGCTTCCTCTTCCTCTGTATTCTTCTCTGATTCTGTGACCTTTTCTTTCTCTTCCAAAGCCAAATTGTCAACAATATTTCCTAGATCATGAAATACTGCATCATCTGATTCTAGAGTCACTTTGGTGCCTTCAATATCCATTGATTCTTTGCCAATATTGATATGTGAAGAAGATGGAACTTCTTCAATACAAACTTCCTCTACATGTGGTTCCTCTGATTACTTCTACTGAGGGTCTGATTCAACATGCTTTTCTGCAACAATATCTGCAAGAACTTTCTTTACTACTTGCTCTGTCTCTATCTGTACTTCCTCCTTTTTGCCTCCCATTATAAGGATTGTTCTTCTCTTAGTTCTCAATAAAGTTTGAAGAGACTTCAAGAATCTCTTCAAATGATCTTCATCCTTAACTTCATAGAACTGTTTGATTACATGTTCTCTCATCTTTATGTCCTCTTCTTGTGCTCTCTATTTTCTATTCACAATTATGTTATACAAATCTTCTGGGATCTTACCATGAATAGTGCTAAGTTTCTTATCTACCACAATCATGTGTGTAACCATTGCATTTTTAAATTTCAATCTGTCAAATGATCTATATAAATCATAGAATTTATTCAACTTAGTGAAGTTTCCATGCTTCAATATATCTTCATTAACTCTTTCAATTCTTGGTTTCCAAGTTTTCTTCTTGACTGAAACTACATCATCATCTTTAATTACTGCTACATTTCTAGGTATAGGTGGTACAACCACTTTCCATCTCTTACCGGGTCCTGTTGCACTCACTTTTACTCTTTTGCTAGGAATAGGAGAAAAAGATTTATCTCCTTCATCTTTTTTAGGTACTTCAACTTTTACCTTTACTGCAATAGGATCAACAAGATTTGCACTTGATGTCTCAGGTGAAATTACAAGATTTTCACTTTGCCTCAGGGCTTCTGTAGTCTTCTTAGCTATGTCAAACTCATGACTTGACATACCAGATTCTTACAATAGTTTCTTCATAGTAGATTCAACTCTCTTACTAGATTGTTTCTTTTCTGTCAAACTTATTGCAGAGTTGAAATTCTCTTCATAGGTTCCAAACCTATTTGCATGACCATCCAACTCACACTTTAACAATCTATTCACATATCCTACTATTTCTGCTTCAGATATTTCATAGCCAAGAGGGTCTATGAATTCTATTCTAGGCTCAACTGCTTCAATGTAGGTGAAATTAGTGTCAACCATAAAACAAATGTCATCTTTATGCTTTTCAACTAAGGATTGAGGAATCCTTGACTTGTTCTTAACAATATTCTGGAAAGTCTTCAATACAAGCTTCACACTGTCATTAACTTTATCAAAAAGGTGCTTCATGTAGATTGAGTTTATTCTTTCCATTGTGTTCACATTGTCACTCCAATCAACTGTGTAAGGAAATCTTCTCAAAATATGGAAAAACATATAGGTTATTAGAGATGAAAACCTAAAATGTGTGTACTTAGCCTTCTTAATCTTTTCTAAGTTCTCAAATAATTGAATTTTCAAGATTTCACATAGGTCTACTGGTTTCTTCTCAATACACATAAGATAAGCTACATTAATCATTCCTACAGCCATGTCATCTTCCTTTGAACTACCACAGAATTTAGTTGTTAGGATCTTGCAAAGGTACCTAACATCATCTTGTTTAATCTTACTTATCACAATTCCTCTACCATTATAACTAGATCCAGTGTTATCTAAAATAATCTTTCTCATGTTCTTTTCATTCAGTGGAATCTCTCCAACTTTTGATAATCCAGTAACTTCATGAATTAGGTCGGCAGTTATATCAATAACTCTATCCTCCATCCAGAATTTCCCATTGTGGATTCTACTTAAAATGATCTTGGTACATTCCTCATCATTGAATTCATACTTCATGGAATATTTGATAATTTCATTATTCTCTAGGTGCCCATAAGTTGGTTTAACTGACATGTCTTGATTGTACAATTTCGTGTAATCATCACTAAAATCTGCATCTCCCAAAGTTTCAAACTTACAACCTAAATATCCTTTAACATTCTCAATGTGCAATACTCCATCTGGTACGGATGATAATGCTAGACTGTCATCAATTTCAGTTGGTTCTACTAGTTCTTTCTTAATCTTTGGTCTATTCTTATCCTTAACATTATGAACCATAGAAATATCCATCTTATCAACTGATTAAAGATCAAAACATACCTCAACTTTGCAAATCTAGGGTTTTGGTATGATCGTCACAGCAAACTACTTCCAAACTTCTGCAAATCATCCTCAACTCACTTTTCTTCTTTCAAATCTCTTTTCAATCACTTTTTAATTGTAATAACTTTGATTTCAACCTTATAACACTTCACATTAACTTGATCTGACATCGCATTCATTCATTTTGCCGCTAAAACCTCAAAAAGCTGATTTTGCAAACTTGCAACCATAAAACTTTCTGCGACCTTGCAAAATACAATATTTTCTTTTGCGCACTTAACCATAGCATTAGTACAACATAATAAACCTATATCTAACTGTGCAAAACTTAACTCATTCAAATTCCTAATCTACACTAATCCTACGTCCTAAACTATAGAAACTTACATAATTTAAGTACTTAAACAAGGGTCAGGTAAAGATTCATCCTTACCATCAGTTACATTACCTTCCTAACTACTTGCAGTGCTGACTATACCTCCTTGATCTATGCCTTTGTCAAATTCTACTTCATCTTTATTACTACAACAACCTTTCTCTTTGTTTCCTGCATTTTCATTCCTTCTTGCATTTTTCCTAGGGTTAGGGTTACGATGATAACCTCCATTGTTCATTCTGCAAAATCTTGTTGAGTGTCCAAACTTGTTGCATATCTGACAAATGATTCCATTGTTTCCAAATCTCTATCCTTGTTGGTTAATCTGTGACCTGCAATTTCTAGCAATGTGTCCTACTTTGTTGCATCTAAAACATACTACCACTTTTCTTTGATTCATTTCTTCAATAGATTTCTTATTTGCATTGTTAGTATTCCCAAGTATTCTATCATAATTATTCAAAATTACTTTAGGTCTTCTACATTTGTTAGCTCTATGTCCAAAACTATGACATTTATAACAATGTCCATTAAGAGGTTTAAATTTCTTACCTGTGCAATCTCTCTTCATGTGCCCAATAGTATTACAAGCAAAACATCTACCTTTGAATTCTCTTTGCATACCTTTAAATGATTCTTCCTATTTTGATTCTTCTTGCTTTGATTCTTCTTTCTCTCTAGGTGGTTCTTCTTTAGGTGGATCTTCCAATGTGTTCTCATCTAGCTTGATTTCCTCCACACTTTCAGATGTCATCAGATCTGGCTTCTTAATTTCATGTTTTGTTCTAAATATACTATATCCAAATACAGTCCTATCAAAGAATGGTTCTTCAAAAGAAATTTGTTTTTCAGTCTTATCACTTTTTGAATATAGCCTTTCAAGTTGTTGTTTAGATTGAGTTAATTCACCTTTCACAATTTTATTATACTTCTCAAGTTCCACATACTACATTTTTACTTTTTCAGATTCGGATGTTTCCTTTTCAAGTCTTGACCCCAGATCTTCATTCTCAATTTTCAATTTTTCATTATCAGATCTCAAATTTCCATCTTTCATACTAAGCTTCAGTTTTACTATCTTCAACTCATGCTTAAGGATCTCATTTTCTTTTTCTAATTCATCAAAATCTTCAACAAGCATATTAGATTTCTTTTCAGATTTCAGATCTTCAATCTTACCTTTTAATTTGTCAATAGCATTCTTTGCATCTTCATATTTTCTTCTTAAGGAGTTTCTTTCATCGGTAAGCATATCAATCTATTCAAGAGCTTCTTCAAGATTCTTCTGAAGTTGATTCATATCCCTAGAGATCTTACTCAAGCTGCTAAGCTTTCCTTGAATTTTCCTTCTCCGAGTAACTGTGCTTTGATACCAATTGTTAGAAATAGGAAATGCTGAGAAGGGGGGGTGAATCAGTATTTCACAAACTTTTTCTTTTGCCCACTTATGGATATAACAGATTAATTTAGTGCATACAAAGATTATCAAGCTGATTAACAAACATAGCAGTAAATAGAAAGAACTCATAACACATCATATTTTCTCGAGGAAACCCTAGCCAAGGGAAAACCCCAGTGGGGATGGTACCCACAAAGATCACTAATCAAAAGTATCCTATTAGGGATATTGGACCCTATTAGGAGTCAATTTACAATATATAGTAGATATGTCCTGGTTAAAGGACTTTAGGCCTTGTTAGAAGCCTTAACCCTGTTAGGAGTTAGATTACAAAACTTGATCACCAGCTGAGCTCACTGCCCAAACAAGTAATACAAAAATGTTTTTGACTGTAATATGGTACTGCTTACAACTTCACATCAATAGCCTTTGCTACTATCACAATAAACAACTATCACAAGTTATCTTTTCTTTCTTTTTACATCTCACTTCTATATTTCATTACATTTCAAGTATGCCTAATATATGAGTTATTAAACGTAATAACTTTACATGGTCAGCATGCAAAATATTTATCCAAGAGTAAACATCTAGGATGTCATCCCTTCATAATATTAAGTCATTATTTTGACAAGCAAAAATAATCCCTTAACTCTTTCGCTAAAACTATCTTCGATAAACTTTGAATAACTTTGTCCGTACTACTCCAAACTTTATGTGCACTAAGATGGGGTATCCTCATACTCTATAGAAGCTTCAGCTAATTGCACAAAGAAAAATATTGCTCCAGTGGATGTCGCCAACTAAATCTTCATCGGGTGCTCTGTCAGGATCATTGTATCCATACATAGACAATTTCTTCCTTCAACTTTGCATACTTGCATTCCGGATTCTGCACTCTTAATAGAGATCCAATGTTTCCATAATGACAACATCTATGCATCCACATTAGCCAAATTGCCAACATAGACAAGACACCTTATGAGATATGGTTTGGTAATGTTCCCATAATGGAATACTTCAGAATCTTTGGAAGCAAGTGCTACATCAAGAGGGATGAAGCAATAGGCAAGTTTGATGCAAGAAGTGATGAAGGTATTTTCCTTGGTTACTCTACTAAAAGAAAAGCTTATAGATATTTTAATTTAAGATTGAATAAGATCATTGAAAGTGCTCATGTTAAGATTGATGAAAAGTTTATGGTTCAAGAAAAATATCATGATTATTCACCTATGATTGAAGAAGAACTCATTCTTTCCACTAGTCAGATAGTTTTTGAAGAGATGTTTGAGAGTATTGATATATTATTCAATGACCCTGAAACAAGTGAAGAAGAAACTCAGAAGGAGGATGAGTCAGTATCACCTAAAGTTCCAAAGTATACATCTAGATATTGTTAGAAAGTAAAGTCCACCAAAATATCTGAGAGGGGGGGGCGTGTGAATCAGTTATCAAATAAATATAACTTTTATCAACTTCAATAGATTTTAACCATGTAAGAAATATAACCAAAAACCATAGAAAGGTATACATGCACAATAACACAATGAAACAAGATATGTTGACTAGGGAACCTCTTAATCAAAGAGTAAACCCTAGTGGGAATGATGCCCACAAAAGAAGCACTAATATGAATATTCCTTGTGAAAGGATGAACTCTATTAGGAGTCTTATGAAATACATTTAGTACATATGAATCCCTATTAGGAGATTTTAAATCCTTGTTAAAAGATTCTAACTCTGTTAGGAGTTATGGAAGATAGAAGGATCCATTTCCCAAATAGCTTTAGGGTAAGATCACTGAACTCACTGTCCAATTGATCTTTTTATTACTCAATAGAATAATACCAAAAGATTACTAACCTCAACAATTCAATACTCCTTCTCTGACTGTGCCAAACTGCACCAACTCCTTCAAATCTCAATACCAGATCTCAATACTTCACATATCTTCTTTCAACAATTTCACTTTCACAATACACTTACATTCATCATATTTCATATAAAAACAAGGAATACATTCCTTCCTTTATACCACATTGAAGTAATTACAAATGAGTTGACATACAGATTACAAAATAAAACTTTCCACATGTTACATCAAAATTATAGAAAACTATCAGCTTTCAATCAATATAATTCTTCACTCGTGTGACCTCAGATCTTGTGATATCAACCATGTCACTATCAACATGTCTTCAACTACTCTCTAACTACACATAAGTAGATGCCATCCCGATTAGGAGATATCATCTGATTTCCACAAACCACTACTCAGGAATGCTTCCTGAGTACTGCTTCCACTTATTTCCTCATAACTTATATGAATAAATGAATTAATATCTATGCTCTTAACCATGATCTAATAAAACATCATAGAATAATTCCTCAATTGTGCATAGCTTCATCTTCAATGTCCCAAGTGCGCTAACTCAAACACTATCTGCTTCTCTGCTAATCTTCAATAGATCACTGTGTTGACATCAATGACAATCACAATCATGAATGCAACAACAAGTGGTATAGAATGGCTGCTAATACTCCCCCATAGGATATATTTAGCATTCATTCCTAATAGTCTCCCCCATTGGCATTGATGGAAACATAGATGAAAAAACATCCAAGGTCCATAAATCCAATCACTGCAACACTGTTGCACTGAAAATGCTTCAAGTCTTCTTCATCAATCAAATCTTGCTTCATTTTATTTTTTAGTTCTCTCCAACAGATGGTACAAATGGTTTTTCATGTACACTTTTCCCCCATTGACATCAATGACATAAATTTCATCATTACATCAACAACAACTTCAATGTCAAAATACATTGTTCAGAAAATACATTCACTAGAGTCCTCATGACTCAACTCAGATACACATACTCCCCCATAGAGGAAGTACCAAAATCTAGTCCAGAGGAAAAATAGGTCTCATATACCACCAGACAAATGCAACAATCTACATCACTTCTCAAAAGTAGGTTGGGACATAACCCCAAGCATACCTCTCAGATACTAAAATGTATCATTAGGCAAAGGTTTTGTAAATATGTCTACAATATTCTCCTTTGTACTTATGTACTCAATTCTAACTTCTTTGTCTACTACTTGCTCTATAACTACATGATACTTTATCTCTATATGCTTTGTCCTAGAATGTAACACATGATTCTTAGACATACTAATGTGTTGGTATTATCACAATGTATAACAACGGGTTCAAAAAAATTTACTCCAATATCCTTTAGCATTTGCGTCATCCAAATTATCTGGTTACAATTATTTATTGTTGTACTACATATTCTACTTATGTTGTGCTCTATTAAAAACAATTATGCTTCTTTCTTAGCCAAGAAACCAATCTTCCTCCAAGAAAAAATGCTCCACCACTAGTGCTCTTTTTATCATCAATACCGCCTCCCCAATCATCATCTATATATGCACATAGGGTAAAATCAACAGATTTTTCATACCACAATCTATACTCAAGTGTGCCTCTTAAGTACCTCAGTATCCTCTTTACTACTGCATAATGTGATTCTCTAGGTTCATCTTGAAATCTTGCTACAATTCCAATTGAATGTGCTATATTAGGTCTTGTATGAGTCAAATACTACAATCCTCCAATCATAGATTTGTACTTATGTTGTTCCACTGCAGGAGTCTCATCTATGCTAGATAACTTATGTCTAGTTACCATAGGTGTTCCAACTGGCTTACAATTCTCCATTCCAAATCTCTTCAATAAATCATTCAAGTACTTTGTTTGACTTACAAAGATACCATCATTGTTCTATGTTATCTGAAATTCTAAAAAGTATTTCATCTCACCAATGATACTCATTTCAAATTCAATCTTCATTTCATTTGTAAATTTTTCACTGGCTTCATCTTCTCCTCCAAAGATAATATCATCAACAAAAAATACTACAACCAACAAATCCTTTTCAATTTATTTTGTATATAGGTTTCTATCATCTGTGCCTTTTTTTCAATCCTAATTTCAACAAATACCTATCCAATCTCACATACCAAGTTCTAGGTGCTTGCTTCTGTCCATATAAAGCTTTCTTCAATTTACATACCATGTCTCTTTCTTGAGTTAAAGGAAAACCTTCAAGCTGCTCAATGTAAAATTATTCTTCCAATTCTCCATTTAGAAATGTTGACTTCACATCCATCTGATACACTTTGAATTTCTTAAAAGTTGCATAGGCCAAAAACATTCTTACTACTTCAATTCTTGCTACTAGTGCAAAAGTTTCTTCATAGTCAATTCCTTCTTACTGTGAGTATCCTTTACATACCAATCTTGCTTTGTTCCTTACCACATCTCCTTGGTCATTCATCTTGTTTCTGAATACCCATTTTGTTCCTGTAACATTCTTATCTTTAGGTCTAGGGACCAATTTCCATGTCTTGTTCTTTTCAATCTGATCTAGTTCTTCTTTCATAGCTTTAATCCAATGTTCATCTTCACAAGCCTCACTAGTAAATTTAGGTTCAATTTGAGAAATCAAACATAACTATTCTTGTACCTTATTTTGAGTCTAAAATCCTCTGTCTATGCTTCTAATAATCTGATCAACATGATGATTCCTTGATAAATTCATGTTAGGTGTCACTGTCTAAGATCTTACTTCAAGTGTCAGTTCTTCAATGACCTCACTATGGATTTCATTCAACAAGTCATTGTCAGTTTCATAAAATAATTCAGTAGTCTTAGGGTTAGGTCTATGGTGAGTTCCTTCATCTGATTCATAATCAAGCATTCTTTCCTGAAATTTGAACTTTTCATCAACTTTAACATTTGCACTCTCAACAATAGTCTTAGTTCTCTTATTGTAACATTTATAAGATTTTCTCTTCAATGAATAACCAAGAAATATACATTCATCACTTCTAGGATCAAACTTTCCAATGTCATCATCTCTCTTAATATAACATTTGCTTCCAAAAATTCTAAAATAGTTAACTGATGGTGCATCTCCAAACCATAGTTCATAGGGTGTCTTGTTTGTGTCTACTCTGATTTGTAGTATGTTCATTGTATTCATGACTGTGTTCACTTCTTCTCTCCAGAATATCTTTGCTAAGTCATTCTCAAATAGCATAGTTCTTGCTGCTTCAATCATTGATCTATTTCTTCTTTTTGTAATGCCATTTTGTTTAGGTTTCCTAGGGGCTGAAAAATATCTCTTAATACCATTTACTTCACAAAAGATGTTAAATTCTTTAGAAGTAAATTCTCCACCTCTATCTAATCTCAAACATTTAATCTTCATTCCAAATTCATTCTCAACTTTATTTTTAATAATCTTAAACTTATCAAATGCTTCAAATTTTTCTTTAAGAAACGTAATCCACATCATTCTTGTAAAGTCATCAATAAGAATCATAGAATACCTTTCTCCATAGAATCCTCTAGTCCTTGTAGGACTGCGTCAAGTCTGTATGAACAATCTCCAACTTCTTTGTTGTTGTAAAATTCTTTCTGGGAAATGAGCTTCTCTTCTATTTAGCCATCACACATTCCTTGCACATCATGTTAGTACACTTCATAATTTTAGGCAAATCTCTTACTACAAGTGTAGTACTTACTTTCACAATGTTATCAAAGTTTATATGAAAAAATCTTCTATGCCACAACCAACTGTCATCAATCTTAGTAATCAAACATGTCATCTTAGTAGGATTCAACTGAAATACATTACCTCTGGTTCTAGATCCAGTACCAATCAGATTTCCATCTGTATCTTTTATCACACATATTTTCTCAGTAAACCAAACTTGATATCCCTTATCAACTAACTATCTTACACTCAAAATATTATGTTTCAAACCATCCACAAAGGAGACATCATCAGTATTAGTCTTTCCATCAAGAGTAATAGATCATATACCTTAAATAAAACAAGGTGCATTTTTTCCAACTCTAACAACTCCTCCATCATAATTGTTAAACTTTATGAAATTTTTCATGTCTCTAGTCATATGATGTGAACAACCACTCTGTATAATCCAATCAACTTGAGAAACTAAGGTGTTTTCTTCCTTAATTTTAGTTTTAGGATTTTCTTCTTTAATTTCTATAAATCCTATATCATCATTGTTCTCAATATCACTTTCACTCAAAGATTTCTCCAAACTAGTTTCAAGTTCTTTATCATTTTCATAGTAACATTCTTTAGATCTTCTAGGATTAAAGTTCTTCCTATACTTCTTTACTCTTTTAGGATATTTAGATGCAAAATGACCATATTCTGGACAAGTCCAACATTTAAAAAATGTCTTACTATTTGATTCTCTCTTCACAAGCAAGGCAATACCTTCTTCAATCTTCTTGTCTTCTTCATTTCTAGATCTGTTGCTACTAGCATAATCTCCACTCACACTGATGCTTCTTGAAAAACTAGGAGGAACACTAAGAGCACTGAATGTTGTCTCCAATCTAGGTAGGTATCCTGATAACCTTAGGTTCATTTAAGCTACTTCCAATCTTCCAAGAAGAGTCTCTCTTGTAAATTTTGAAGTACAAGGTATGACTTGTTCAATCATCTATGTTGTCTGCTTAAATGCAAGAGTCAATGTCCTCAGAATTTTCCATATCACTTCATTCTCTATCTTTGCTCCACCATAATATTTTATACCTGCAACAATCTCTAACATTCTACCAATATAGCTTCTAACAAATTCATCTTCCATCATTCTTATATCTTCAAAAGAACATGTCCAATTATCTAATCTGACTTTCTTTACATGTTCATCACCTTCAAAAGTAGACTGTAAAGCTAACCAAATTTCATGAGATGTTTTCAAATATTTTACCTGACTATACTCATTCTCCAGAAGGCCTGAAAAGAGTGCTTCTCTATCAAGTATGTTACACATGAATAGATCTCTTTCATCATTAGTACATGTTTTAATGTCATCCTCATCAATGATAGTCTTCTCATTCTTTGTAATCAACCAATAACCTGGTCCTAAACACAATAGATGTGTCTTCATCTTTTCTTTCTGACTATCAAAATTTACTACATCAAACTTAGGGTCAAACTTAGGGCTTTCTTTCCTAAAATTCACCATGGATCTCCTTAAGCTATTAAACTTTTCTTTCAGGGACCTGTCACTCTGATACCAATTGTTAGAAAGTAAAGTCCACCAAGATAACTGAGAGGGGGGGTGAATCAGTTATTAGATATATATAACTTTTATCAACTTCAATAGATTTTAACCATGTAAGAAATGTAACTAACAACCATAGAAAGATATACCTGCACAATAACACAATGACACAAGATATGTTGACTAGGGAACCTCTTGATCAAAAAGTAAACCCTAGTGGGAATGATGCCCACAAAATATGCACTAATATGAAAGTTCCTTGTGAGAGGATGGACTCTGTCAGGAGTCTTATGAAATACATTCAATACATATGAATCCCTGTTAGGAGATTATGAATCCTTGTTAAAAGATTCTAACTCTGTTAGGAGTTATGTAAGACAAAAGGACCCACTGTCCAAATAGCTTGAGGGTAAGATCACTGAACTCACTGTCCAATTGATCTTTGTATTACTCAAAAAAATAATGCCAAAAGATTACTGACCTCAACAATTCAATACTCCTTCTCTGACTATGTCAAACTGCACCAACTCCTTCTTTGGATCTCAATACCAGATCTCAGTACTTCGCATATCTTCTTTCAACAATTTCTCTTTCACAATACACTTACATTCATCAGATTTCATATAACAAAAAGGAATAAATTCCTTCCTTTATACCACACTCAAGTAATTACAAATTATTTGGCATTCAAATTACAAAATAAAACTTTCCACATGTTACATCAAAATTACACAAAACTGTCAGTTTTCAATCAATATAATTCTTCATTCGTGTGACCTCAAATCTTGCACTCTCAACCACATCACTATCAACATGTCTCCAACTTCTCTCTAATTGCACATAATCAGATTCCATCCTGATTAGGAGATATCATCCAATTTCCACAAACCACTACCCAGGAACACTGCCTGAATACTACTTCCACTGATTTCCTCATAACTTCCATGAATAAATGAATTACTATCAGCACTCTTAACCATGATCTAATAACACATCATAGAATAAGTCCTCAACTATGCATAGCTTCATCTTCAATATCCTAAGTGCGCTAACTCAAACATTGTCTGCTTCTCTGCTAATATTTAGTAGATCATTGTGTTGACATCAATAACTATCATAGTCATGAATACAACAACAACTACTACAAAATGGATGCTAATACTCCCCCATAGGATATATTCAGCCTTCATTTCTAACAGATATCACTCTAAGAATGACATCATTTGAGATCAGAGTAGAAAAGTCACAACAAGATCAAAAGACAAGAGTTCAACAGGTAATGAAGTGGTATGTTTACTATCTCAGGTTGAACCTTTAAGTGTTGAAGATGTATGTAATGATTTAGATTGGCATGATGCTATGAAAGAAGAACTAGATTAGATTATTAAGAATGATACTTGGGAATTGGTCCCAAGACCTAGTGATAAGAATGTGATTGGAACAAAGTGGATATTCAGAAACAAGATGAATGAAGATGGTATAGTAGTAAGGAATAAAGAAAGATTAGTATGTAAGGGATATGCACAAAGAGAAGGTATTGGTTATTCATATAGATTTTCACCTGTGAGCAGATTAGAAGCTATCAAGTTGTTTCTAGATTATGCAACATTCAAAAAATTCAAAGTTTATCAGATGGATGTTAAATCAGCATTCTTGAATGGAGAGTTAAAGGAAGAAGTATACATTGAATAGCTAGAAGGATTCACCCTATCAGACAAGCTTGATATGGTATACAGATTGAAGAAAGCCCTCTATGGACTCAAGAAATCCCCTAGAGCTTGGTGTGAGAGACTTGATGGATATCTAACAAAGATTGGATTCAAGAAAGGAGAAGAAGATTGTAATCTATTTATCAGAGACATGGACATTTAGCATGGACATGTTATCATCATGATATCATGAACGCAAAGCTTAATTGTTTATACAAATAGTTATGTAGCAGCTTGTGTCAGTAGTGTTCCTGATAGAGTTAAAAATAGTGTTATGTGTGTGATTATTTGTATAGTTATCATGCAGCCTTGCACCTTTGTATATTGGATGGAGACATGTTAGTTTTTCTCTATTCATAGATGCAGAGTTTGATGAGTAGTAGAAGTGAAGTTATGCAATTGTTATTCACTAGTTGCAGTTTCCTATGTTTATACAGAAGACCTGAGAGATATTATATTGGTATAGTTGTGCCTATCATTTTGGTATGTGTGCTTGGATTAGTGATTAGAGAAGAGTTAAGAAGGTTTGGTTAAGAGTGCATGATGTACTTCAGCTTGAGGAGAAAGTATCAGTTAAATTGGTAGACCCGACAATGTGTAGCATGCATTTACACTTATTGATTTGGACAAGTCCTAGTTTGTGTTGCATGCTTAGTAGAGCTGACAGAGATGTTATTGAAGAATGCTATTGTTTCTCTAATATGATTTCAAGATGGTTCTAATTGGTTGACTTGATTATATCATTTAGAGAGAAGATATTTATAGGCAGTCATTTGTGATTCCTAAAACATGGTTCAGAGTTGCAAGAGAAGAGAAGAGCAGTGAGTATAAAGTGTTGAGCCATCAACAGAAGGTCTATGTGACTGAGTAAAGATTATATGCTATTCATTGGAACTGATCAAGATAGAAGTTCTACATTGCAGTTTGCCAAGATCCAGATATAGTGTGTATCTATTATTCAGAAGGTTGTAGCCTTCACCCCTTTGAGCAATGAGCTCTTAGACAGTGTATCCTCACCCCTAACAGGGTCAATCATAAAAGAATCCTAATAGAGTCTAACCTTTGACCAGGTCACTGTACTTATTGCATTATAAAGATCAACTCCTAATAGGGCTATAAGATCTTCTAACAATGATCATTATACACTAGTGCATTTTATTAGTGGGTCTCAATTCCCACCGAGGTTTTTACCTATTTGAGTTTCCCCATTACCAAAATATTATTGTTGTGTTTAAATGTTCTTTCATTTTATTTATGCTTAATATTTAAGTATACTTAATTGGATAAATAATTGAAACTTGTGGATAACTGATTCACCCCCCCCCCCCCCCCCCCCCTCTCAATTATCTCTTGGGACTATTCCTAACAAGAGTCTGTAAAGAAAAGAGTTAGGATATATAGTTTGTACATATATGTAGTTAGTATATTTTTTAGTTAATCGGTACATATACATAAGGTTTTGATACTAATTTCAAATGAGGAGATTGTTATCTCTATTTGAGCATTAATGGATTGTCATTAGTATCAATGACTTACTCAGTCGATAAAGGTTGGTAAAAGGATATAAACAGATAGTTGGCCAAGCATACAAATCCTTCACACTGAGAAAAGTCAAGGTAGAACTTCAATGTCATGCCCAAAATTAGGGAAAAACACACACAACAATTTTTTTTTAAAAAATCATCCTACAAGATTGAAAATAGTAACATAAGATCATAACATCAACCTATACACCTAACTCTTGAGGGAATTTGAGGCATGCATTGGCTTGCCAACATTCCCTAACTCGCCAGGTGCACAAGGTCGAAGAATAGACTAACTAGGGTTCAACCAACAAGGGCATGAGGGATGAAATCCCTAAAGAAATCATCCCATAAGAATAAAGTCAATAAAATTAAGACCAAGATTCTATATTATTAAAAGATTGAAATATTCATCATTAATCTTGCCTAGATTAGTTATAAAG